>CM051273.1:19139650-19327650 GCA_027921565.1 Artemia sinica
CCTCAGACGGTTTTGTGGTGCAGTGAATTGTTACTAGTAGTAGAATTTTCGTGTTTTTTGCAAGCCATTCATACTATACCTTAAATGCATTCAGAAGTTTCCTTGGTAAAACACAGCCGTGACTACTTCAGATGGTTTGTAGTGCAGAAATTCCACTATTTAATGCCCCCCTCCGGCGCGCCGGAGGGGGGCATTAAATAGTGGAATTTATGAAGAAATTGTTCTGCCTTGGACACATTGAAAATTATTTGTGATAAAAAGAGAGAAAAAAAAGGGTTAAAGTGATTAGCAGTTAAGGTAACCCTGAAGAGCATGTTAATTCATACCTTATTTATTATAAATATGGAACTATCAATCTTTGGAAACGGTTAACGATGATAAAATGGTCTTATGAGTTGACCTAGCTTCAGCAGAAGCTTAGGATAGTAGCGGTGACAATTGAGAGATAAGGAGCAATTGCCCCCTATTTTTGAAAAATACCTTTTTGTGGCATTTATACCTTTAAAAAATACAAAGTTCAATATTTGAAGCTATCTTCAGCAGGAGCATAGGACAAAAAGCGGCGACAATTGAGAGATAGAGATTATTTGCACCCTAGTTTTTGAAAAACACCTTTTTGTGGCATTTTACTTTTAAAAAGTTCAATATTCGAAGCTATCTTCAGCAGGAGCTTAGGACAAAAGCGGTGACAATTGAGAGATATAGATTAATTGCACCCTAGTTTTTGAAATATACCTTTTTGTGATATTGAAGCATTTGCGAATACTTCGATGTGTTCGGTATAATACACAAGTGGTGTTTTGAACAGGGTTGTCAGTTTAAAATAGAGTCTAACGAGGGCTTGTTAACTCAGGCAATTTGTTATAAACGGGTCGGCTATTTTTTATCAAGAAAATATCTGAATGCATTTAAGGTATAGTATGAATGGCTTGCAAAAAAAAACACGAAAATACTACTACTAGTAATAACTCACTGCACCACAAAACCATCTGAGGTAGTCACGGCTATGTTTTATCAAGAAAATATCTGAATGCATTTAAGGTATAGTATGAGTGGCTTGCAAAAAACACGAAAATACCACTACTAGTAACAACTCACTGCACCCAGAACCATCTGAGGTAGTCACGGCTATGTTTTATCAAGAAAATATCTGAATGCATTTAAGGTATAGTATGAATGGCTTGCAAAAAACACAAAAATACTACTACTAGTAATAACTCACTGCAGCACAAAACCATCTGAGGTAGTCACGGCTATTTTTTATCAAGGAAATATCTGAATGCATTTAAGGCATAGTATGAATGGCTTGCAAAAAACACGAAACTACTAGTAACAACTCACTCCACCACAAAACCATCTGATGTAGTCACGGATATGTTTTATCAAGAAAATATCTGAATGCAATTAAGGTCTAGTATGAATGGCTTGCAAAAAACAAGAAAGTACTACTACTAGTAACAACTCACTGCACCACAAAACCATCTGATGTAGTCACGGATATGTTTTATCAAGAAAATATCTGAATGCAATTAAGGTCTAGTATGAATGGCTTGCAAAAAACAAGAAAGTACTACTACTAGTAACAACTCACTGCACCACAAAACCATCTGATGTAGTCAAGACTATGTTTTATCAAGAAAATATCTGAATGCACTTAAGGTCTAGTATGAATGGCTTGCAAAAAACACGAAAGTACTACTACTAGTAACAACTCACTGCACCACAAAACCATCTGAGGTAGTCACGGATATGTTTTATCAAGAAAATATCTGAATGCATTTAAGGTATTGTATGAATTGCTTGTAAAAAAAACACGAAAATACCACTACTAGTAACAACTCACTGCACCACAAAACCATCTGATGTAGTCACGGCTGTGTTTTATCAAGAAAATATCTGAATGCATTTAAGGTCTAGTATGAATGGCTTGCAAAAAACACGAAAGTACTACTACTAGTAACAACTCACTGCAACACAAAACCATCTGAGGTAGTCACGGCTATGTTTTACCAAGAAAATATCTGAATGCATTTAAGGTCTAGTATGAATGGCTTGCAAAAAACACGAAAATACTACTACTAGTAACAACTCAATGCACTACAAAACCATCTGAAGTAGTCAAGGCTATGTTTTATCAAGGAAACTTCTGAATGCATTTAAGGTGTAGTATGAATGGCTTGCAAAAAACACGAAAATTCTACTACTAGTAACAATTCACTGCACCACAAAACCATCTGAGGTAGTCAAGGCTATTTTATATCAACAAAATATCTGTATGCGTTTAAGGTATAGCATGAATGGCTCTTAAAAAACACGAAAATACTACTACTAGTAACAACTCACTGCACCACAAAACCATCTGAGGTAGTCACGGGTATGTTTTATCAAGAAAATACCTGAATGCATTTAAAAGCAAGTAAGTAAGTAAGTTTCCTAGACAGACAATACAGCAATTTCACAAAATATAAGTATAAGAGTGATTAAATTCTATATCAACATCCATTTCTCGGATACATCGGAAAAAGTTGACAAAATCTAAGTACCAGAAAGAATAAATTCATTTTCAAAGTTTTTATCGGATACATCAGATAACAGTCATAAAATCCAAGTTCTATTCATTTCGGCTTCATGTGTTGTTACGTTGAATTTAGATTAGACCGGTTTTTCTTTCTATAGTAGAGACTAGCGTATATTTTTAGAGTAGAAAAAAAAAAGAAAAAAAGAATTGTCCGGTTATCGACATTAGCTAGTTTAATTGCTCCAGCTTGCATACACACACACACAGACACACAGAGACATTGTTACTTACTTACAATTTTTTCGTAATTCCTTGAATGAAATTTCTGCATTGTGTATTCAAGAGGTGAAGGAACTTTTTATAATTTAATTTCTGAACGCAGGGGGCGGATCATGCTTGAAGTTGTTTTCACGTAGCTTTTTTCTAGCCAAAGATTCACATTTGACCTAGAGAAATGTATTTTCTATAATTTTCTTACAAAAAATTAGAGTTTACGGTCAATATCGACAAGCATTCCCTAAGAAAATATCTTCCCTTGAATAGACAGCTATAGAAAATCGTCATCTAGAATAAAACGTTTTTCCATAAACAGTAGACCCCCCATGATTCACTCTTTCTCAAATCTATCCATTTTTTAGAGTCCTAACACTCTCACAATAAACTTCAGACTAAACCGAATTTTTTTTTTCTACTCTAAAAATATACGCTAGTCTCTACTATAGAAAGAAAAACCGGTCTAATCTAAATTTCATATACCGTTCATATTGTATACACTATTATCTTGTGCTGTTCATATTGTATACACTATTATCATGTCCCGTTCATATTGTATACACTATTATCTTGTCCCGTTCATATTGTATACACTATTATCTTGTCCCGTTCATACTGTATACACTATTATCTTGTCCCGTTCCTTGTCCCGGTCGCGGCTTTATATAACTTACTACTAATCATATAAATTCTGAATTAAATTGTGTCAAGGATATTCTTTTCTGCAATGGTTACCCAATCAAACTCATTGAAAATATAATAGATAAACGATTAAAAAAGATAAAAGAACAAAATAGGGAGCCTGTCCCCCTTGATTCAGTTACACCGACAATTGAGAAAAAACTTTCATCGTTTTACCATACATCCCGAAACTTGGCGATAAACTTGGAAAAATTTAAAAAAAACATAATCTCTCTGTTTCTTTCAAAACCGAACAAAAGTTGAACACTTTTTCAACTCAGGAAAGGATAAAATTGACCCTGTACTGGGTAGTGGTGTCTACAGAATCCCGTGTTCCTGTGGAAAATTTTACATTGGTAGGACCCATCAACAACTAGGTGAACGTTTGCATGAGCACAAAATTTCAATAGATAAGTCCCTGAGATTAAAAAATAACAATGACAACTTTGATTCGGCATTGGCTTCGCATATTTTCGTAAATCCGACCCATCTAGTTCTGTTTGACGAGGCAACCTTAATATCAACTTTAAATGGCGTACCACAAACTTTTAAAGAGGTAATTGAGATAAAAAAATATATGAACCAAAATTTAGCAATAAATAGAGATACTGGAGATATTTCATTAAGCCCAATTTACGACAGTTTAATCTTGAAGGACTCAATCAATATTTTCACCCGATATAACTTAAAAGAACCTATTTTTATATCTAATGAAAACCGAAATTGTAGACCAGCTAAAACTATTGCAAGGTAAAAGATCCTTGCCCAATCATCTTGGTAAATTCATTTTCATTGATTCCTGCCTGGTTTTTATTCAGTGTCTGTTCTGTCTTTGTAAAGTAAACTTCGAAAGGTTAGATTTTTGTTTTTTTTCTCTCTTTGTCTTCTTTTTTGTTTAGCACTGAGGAAGACTTGGCGGAGGTCCTTGTCGAAATATTTGCTTATATTTTGTTCATCTTCATGGTTCGCCACTGGCTGACAAAATCCTCGTTTTTTCACCCTTTTTGATTTTATTTTTCATTTTGTTAGTTTCTCTCCTCTCTGAGTTTCATTTGTCATGTATAGCCAGTGTGGTCTAAGAATGTATTTGTAGTTCATAATCATAAGAATCGCCGAGAATCTCATCATCTTTAGTTTCTCGCAGACGATATGTCGTGGGTTCGGTGTCTAGGATTTTTGACACTTTAAAAAGTTCAGTGGACCATGGTAATTCAACATATGGATAATCCATCCAATTGATCATTTGATTTTTGTGCTTTTCGCTATCGGGTGGTGCAGGCGAATCATAGGGTCTAATTTTTGTATTAAATTTGCGATCTTTTCTCAAGATATCATATGTATTTTTGAGAATACAGTCGACAGGTGCCACTTCATACGCGCTGTCGAATTTGATAGTTGGAGAGAGTTTCGTCCAAAAATCACTTGTTCTATTCAAATAATTGTAGAGAGGGTCGGAAACATTGGACATGAAAGTCACATAGAAATCAATGGGCATTGTTAATGTCTTCAACTGCAATCCAAGAATCAAAATAAGAGTTGTATCCTAGCCAACGAACAAGCAACTGTCTCATGCCGCTGCAAGTACGGCTCTTTAATATTTTTTCAATTTGATAAATTTCACTACTGTTTCTAACTTTTTGTAGTTTAAATTCAAAAAAACTGCCGAGGATCTCATCATCTTTGGTGTCTAGCAGCCGATATGTCCTGGGTTCGGTGTCTAGGATTTTGGACACTTTAAAAAGTTCAGTGATCCATAAATAATTCCCCTTTCCAAAAATATTGGTGATTCTTTTAATTCGATTCTTTTAATTCGAACAGAATCACCAACATTGAATTTCTTATTCATTTTTTTTTGTTATTTTTTCACTGTAATATTGCTTTAGAAAAGCGTCAAATGTACTTTCACTGCAATGAACTTCCTGAGGGCTAACATTGGACAGCGATCGAAGTGTTCGCTGGTTATGTATTTGCATGATTTTATCTAAATCATGAATAAAAGAACCGGTATTTTTCAGCGTTCAATACCTCAAAATTAGTAGACGAATCGTTCTTTTCAATCGTTCAGCCAATGCAGCCTTTATCGGACTTTGACTATGATATAGCTTTGTATTATATTTCAATAGAGCCTTTTGCACATGAGGATTAAAAAATTCACTACCGCCGTCACTTTGAATTTTTCTATAGCAATCATGTTCAAGAATACTTTCTAAAGCCTGAGCAACTTCAACACCTCTCTTTGATCGCAATGGAATGGCATATGCATAGCGACTAAAGACACTGATTGCCACTAGGATATATTTGTAGGGTGTATTGTGACGTCTATGAACCACATCTAGAGTTAAAAGATTAGTTTGCATTGTATTCAGAGGGAAAAATCCTTTAGTTTGTCGATATTGTTTGCCACGAAGCCTGCGATTCCGATGCAGAGTGTAACTCGGTTCATTTTCTAGATACTCTTTTGCATTTTTAAAGTGCTGCCACCTACGTCAGAGGCAATTTTAGAAACTGTTGTGGGAGAAATTAGACTTCCCACTTCACCAATATTTTCACAGACATGTTTTAAAACTTCATCCATTTTGAACGCAAACGAGTAGTGTAATATCCACTCCCCTTTTGTACACTGGAGGGTGGTAATTGTGACGGTGAGTTGATATCAATACGTCTTCGCTTTTGTCTAGCCGTCATCATTGGTGTTATCAAATCATTGCTGCTGCTACTAGGAGTGCTAGTATTTTTCAAGATTGATTTAAAATTTTCTTCTTCTTCCTTTTTAAATATTGATGGTGTTGTTAAAGGGCTGGCATCTCTACTATATTCCCTTAATTTCTTTAGAATTTGAATATTGCCAATAAGACTTTTGGGGAAGATTGATGTATTTAGAAAGCTGTATAGATTATTGTCAAATGATAAAAGTCCTTTATGATTTTTAACCATATCACAAATTAAATCGAGTAGATTATAACTTTTTCCCTGAATTATAATTCGTTTCCCAGTGCTATCGACTTGAACTTGACAATGATCACCACTTTCCAATATGAGATATGTTAATACTCTTTTACTCTGTTCTCGATAGGTCCATGGCAATAGGTTTCCAATTGATGTCACTATGGATTTTTTTGGGGTGAATTTTTTTTCGGAGTGACGCATAGATTTTCGGGGAAATACCCGAAAATTCGGGGATAGTACAAGCCCTGCTTGATTTCTAATCAGGAAAATCGAAATACTAAACAACACGAGAAGGCAAAGATCCGACTTTGCGGTTGACCCAATAAAGAATTGCCGCAAAATTAATTTGAAGTCAACCAAACGCCGCCACCTCTGCCGGCGGCGCGCGCCGCAGGCGCGCCGCAGGCGCGCCGGCAGCGTTAAGACACTTTTGCGGTGCTCGACCGGGCGTCTTGTCGGTGGCGTTCGGTAAATCCGCCGGCGCGGCGCCGGGGTCTAAAAAGAACGACAACATGAGTTTCTTGGAAATTTCAAGTACTGAACTCCCCCCAGCGATATTCTTATTCAGAACAACATTTCTCTTTTTTCTGTATAGCAGAACCATATTCGTGTCTATGCTCGTGAATGTTGTAAAGTTGGGGTCGGCGATAATTCGTGCACATTCTTTGGGGCAAGTTACGAGGTCACAACGTGATCTGTTTCGTACGCTTTGACACATTTTTTCAAAAGCTGAATTTAAAATAAGTTTATACATTTCTTTTTGAACTTTACTTTTTACCTGTGAGCGTTTACTGACAAAGATGTCAATAAACGTTTTTAAGTAGGGTTTCTGAACGAATTGCAGGACTCTGTGTATCTTTGTGACCCTGAAACAATTGGTTACCATCCACCGCAATAGGACGTGGTGAACAACAATATTCTCTTTCGGGTCCAAATCTGTAATTAGTTTCTGCTTGGAGGGGGTCTAAATGCCCATATCCTCGACCAAAGACCGAATGTATGGGCTCAAATACTCCTTGGTCACGGGTCTATTCATGCACGGAAAAACAAAATCTTTTACAGTGTCGTCGAGTTCCAATGGTATGTGACCGTCAATTTAAAAAAAAACATCCTTGGGGACCATTTTCCGCGTCAGTGTGAATGTCGGAGAAATATATGGCACAAGGATTTTCAAACCATTTTTAATTGCCACAAGGTAAACTATAGTGAGACATCGCCGAGGGGTACAGTGAGTTCATGTCAAGAAAAACAGCATTGGACTTTACACCATCAGCAGAGTTCTGCCCAGTTGGATCCGTTGTTAAGACGCGATCCCCGTGAAAAACAAACCTATGTCCTCCTTACTGATTTTTAGAATTAAGTCTATGACGAAGTGCGGTGTTGAAAAATAATAGCCAATGTCTAGCCCAAATTCTGAATAAATTTCATCTGTGTTTTTGCAGACAATGTCTAAAAGAGTCAGTAAATCACTGGCCAAGTACATTCTAAAATAATCCCAACCATTTTTACAACCATCCTTCACCCATACCCCTTTTGGCAAATTCATAGTTCTCAACAGTGCATCCACTATCGGAAAGTGAAAAAAAAGGGGTCAGGCAACTGAGAAATAATAAGCTTCAAGTCAAATTCAGTGATGTTTTAAAAGCCAAAGCTTTTTGTAGTGAGACCCCTAGCGTTCTTTCCGCAAAATTGCCAAGTGGCAGCCAAAACAGCATAAAGGGCAAACTGAGGGAACAAAAATCGTTTGGCACAATAAGAGGACTTTCCGTTGATGTGGATGTTAATGAACTGGTAAAGCATAATCCAGGCCTTGTAGAGGAAGTTCTCCGGTTCAGACAAAGCGAAACGGTCAGACTGACTTTCAAAAATAAACTGACCATGAACTTTGCCATGTCTAACGGAATCAAGCTTGGATACGACTTTTTCCGTGTAACGAAGTACAAGGAGGCCCCAAGAAGATGTTTCAGATGTCAAAGCTACGACCATCTCATTGAAAACTGCAAGAACAGTCCCAGATGCTTTAGATGTGCTGGACCTCACACTAGTAACAAAGACACGCCATGCAACGAAGACCCCAAATGCGTTTCTTGCGAAGGATCTCATGTCTGCTTCAGCCTTACATGCCCTAAATTAAGAGAGATTCTGAAAAACAAGAGTAAACATTGAATAGGTCTCTTAAAACTCTTAGTCTGAATATCAATGGTTGTCGCAATAAAGAAAAGGCCATAGACGATCTTCTCCAGATTTATGACGTAATGTTTATCCAGGAGCATATCCTTTCTGGACTGAATACAAACTTCCTAAACAGATCCCGGTTTCACGATGTCTTCATACAACCCGCAAGATCTACGGCAGGGCGTCCGTCCAGAGGTCTGGCAATATACGCTAGGAAGGAACTATCGGCTGAGCCGTCGATTAGAAGCAGTAATCTATTATGTGTCTCTGCTGAGGGAATCGAGTTCATCAATGTATACATGCCCACTAACTACAACAATGCTGTCTCTCTAACGAAATTCTCAAAAGCAGCAGATGCCCTTGAACGACATTTGGAGTTTCTTGAGCGTAGTGGGAGTAAGTGGCTAATAGCTAAGGACCTCAACTGGGACCCTACCAAGGACCATATCCTGTCTGATATCTTTCTAAACTGCCTCCCAACCTCTTACAATATCTGGCCGAAGTCCCTGGATTTTACGTACACCATACTAGTGGTCATACGTCAAATATTGACCATGTACTTTCGTCCACATCCATCCCTGGTTTCTCAGTTACAGTGTGTACTGACGATCCGATTAGTGACCATGCCGGAATTTCGTTCCACCTGCATTCAGCACAGAGCACTAATAACGCCTGTTCCAGAAGGTGGGTCTACAAGCAAAACTGGCAGAAGTGTAATATTGCCCTATATATTGCCACTATTGCTTCGGTCCTTAGTTGCATAAAAGTTCCGTTTCATCTACTCTGTACTGGTCCTTCCAACATGGCAGCCTCTATTGAACTCAACACTTACTATCATCAAGTTACCCACGCTCTGAAAGCTGCCGAATCGAAAGCGGTTCCTACAAGAAGAGTCAAAATTGGGACAGAAACACCGATGTGGTCCGAATCCATCGAACTCCAGACGGCTAAACGACGTGCTAAAATGTGGCTAAACATTTGGATTGCTTGCGGAAGACCGTTACGCGGGACTGTATTCGAGCTGAAACGGAGTACAAAATGCAAATACAAAGCTGAGATGAAAAATTACCGTATTATTGGGCAACAGTTCACTGAGAACAAGAAATCATGGCGAAGTCTAATTAGACCGGACGACCGTGCACCTAATACTTCCCTGACACTGCATGACTGGCACTCTTACTATACTTCGGTATACGGAGACGAGACTCTTGCCATAACCAACCAGTATGAAAAGGAAGTCACCAGCTGGCTTGCGCGCTTCTCGGGACAGCGCTGTGTTGTTCCCATATCCCTGGAAAAGATCAAAATCGCGGTCAAAATGGCACTTCCAAAGGAAAAAATGGAACAGATGGCGACGGTCTCACAACAAAACATCTCAAGCACTTACCTGAAAGTTTCTATTCCCACCTTCAGCTTATCTTCCAGATGTGCATCACCAGGGGTTTTGTACCAAACAGTTTCCTGAAAGGAGTCATCACTTCTATCGCCAAGAAAGGAAAAGATCTCAATGACTGTAAATCTTCCAGACCCATAACAGTCTCTTGCATGCTGAAAAAAGTGGTTGAGAATGTGATCTTCTCCGAGCTGGATACTGGAGATTTCGGGATAATCAACTTGGATTCCAGAAAGGTCTCGGTTGTCCAGAGGCTCATTGCCTTCTTGCTAACGTACTTATGGACTCAGAGACAAACAAGTCGCCTCTCTATATGTGTACTATAGATATTTCAAAAGCGTTCGACAGCGTCAACCACATGCAAGCAATGAATGCTCTACTGCTGAGTGGTGTAAGTGCGAGCATAGTGAAAACATTGAAATTCTGGTACGAAAATTCAATAGTTTCTGCCAAATGGAAAGATAGAACATCAGATCCCGCCAAAATCAAAAGAGGCATGAGGCAAGGGAGGGTTCTTAGTCCTCTCATTTTCAAACATGCGATTTCCAAGATTCTGGACCGCATCTCGTCCTCCCTTCTACTTCACGGTACCAACCTGTCTTACCTTGCATACGCTGACGACGTCCTTCTGCTCAGTAGAACGAAAGCTGACTTACAAGATAACCTGAGTCGACTCCACAGTGACTTTCTTTCTATCGGGCTCTCTATTAATATAGAGAAGTGTGAGTTTTTAACCTTCAACGCACCTAAAAGTGAATCTGTGACCCTCGGCAATCATGCAGTCCCTGAAGTGTCTGAGCTACGATATCTGGGTATCATGATTGCAGAAACGATCGGTAAAACCCGGCAATCCATCGTCAAGCAAACAACAACCACCATTAAACGTGCTTACGGGTCTGTAGTGCCGAATCGCGGACGCTACTCCAGGAAATCTCTAGCCTCAATTTATCGTTCAGTTTTCCAGCCACATGTAATCTACCTTGCCGGTGCACTCCATGTGCTGACAGTGAGAGACTGTGAAAAAACCCAAAAGTTCTACTGTAAGTATGCAAAATTTTTACTGTATATATCCAAGCGATACCGGAATTCTCGATTGGAAAAATATGGACTTTCGGAGCCATCCAAGCAATGGTCGACCATTCGGGACAATTCAGTGTTCAAAGCCAGATTGATAAGACGTCGTTTTTCACCTGCATTTGCTGGAGTTTCGTATCTTTATTTTTTTTTAAATAGGTTTCCTCTTTCTTTTTTGTTGTGCTCCACTATAATGTTTTTTTAGATGGTGGGTAATTAAATTATTATTATTGTTATTATAGAATGCTTCAATGGAGGGGGGGGGATTCTCCTCACTTAACCTTGCGCAAGACCTCTAATAGTCATACGCATATATGCCTTTACAAGTCAGTAAGTCAAACATTTTAATGTCTGGAAAGCGCTGTTTCAGCAGAGGGACACTATCGAAATTGTCACTTTTCTGCACTTGAATTATTTGACTCAGAGTCTTGGGGAAAAAACTATAAGAGTCTAAAAACGAATTTTATTCCAGCATGTATGCCCATTTTCCACTGCCTGCCATTCGAATTTTAAAAGCAACAGCTTCTCAGCAGATTTGGGTATAATATTGCAGGTAAATGAGTTATTTACCCATGGACTATCTGTCCCCCTCCCTCCCTGTGCATACGTGCCAAAGCCGGTAAAATAAATTTCAAATCGTAATTTGAATTGTGAATGAAAACCGGTATAAGAAACTGTTGAGTTACATTCACATTGCACGATTGGTGTACTACGCCACGAAAATTACTACCCCCTGAAGATATTTCCTGCCATAAGTGATCGTGGTCACGGACTTTCCCCTTCCCTCGACCCTCCTTAGTCTTTTTTCCCCTAGTCCCTTTCTCCTTAGTCCACTCTTCAAATACCCCTTACATACCCAGCATATTTTCTTATTTTTAATGGCCAGGCGATCCTCTGCAGACAATATCATTGGGTAGTGTGTATTTCTCAAACGGGAAATAGCCCCATTTGCAGTGACAATTAATTTAGTCAATGCTTTGATCATGAAATCATTCTCATCCAACGTTTCGACTATTTCTAACAATCGCATAGTGTTAGAGCTGTCTCTTTGTGCGTGGACATATGAAACTGCTATGGCTTGATATTCTTTGATACGATTTGTAAATTGTGGGTCGTTAACATTCATAAGCTTCGATTAGCAATCTAAACTTGTTTTATCCCTTTGCATAAGCGTGTTCTGGAAATTTTTGAATCGTAAAATTGCCCGGTCACCGGAAACTGTTTCAACCGATTCATATCCGTGTCTTTTGCAATATTTCATGTGATTTTGTTGATTTAATTCACTACGAAATTGGGACAAACACACTGGGCAGTAGTAAGATACACCCCCACCCCATTTTCCCTCACATAAAACTCTACTAATATCAGTAATGAAATTGAAATGGCTAATTGAATTGGGTTCACTAGGCGGTGTGTACAACAGCCAAACTCAGTGGTTCACAGATTCAATAGATGGCGCTTTTACTTGAAATTTTACCCCTTTTTTATGAGAACGCACACCCTCTTGAAATTCCGTTTCATATTGTAGCACTGTAAAACCAATATTGAAATGCACGTTGGCCCGTTAAAAATATCTATCGCCCTGAGTGTTACAGGAAATTTTTCTGCTAAACATGAGAAATCTACTGGGGGAAAACCAGACCCCTCCTTCCCATGCACGGCCCAGTGATTCAAATTTTTCTTTGTAGCGTCACATGCTAGAGGTTGGAAAGCTGATATGAGAAATGCGTACATGAAAATTTTTTGGCCTGTTTCGAAACAGATTCGTTGAACGCCCTGACATCTTTCTAAATCGGGATTATATTTTAAAACTATAGACCTCTCCTCCGCCCCACCCCCTCCTCTTAGAATAAAATCTTTTTTTAAATTTACACAGATTTACACTTAAATTTTCAGCAAATAAAACTACTGAACCACTACCATTCTCATTATAATTGTCGAGATGAGAGACATTATTGTCGACCCATTGCATTAAAACACTCTCGTAATTTTCCAAATGATTTTACACCACCAACATTTCGGCGTGCACATAATGGTCATAAACCTCACCATGACTCTCATTTAAATAAAATATTTTTCAAACAATTCTTTCTAAATTATTTTCTAAAAGTGCACGGATTTTCTCTGCATAATCAGTAATAATATCTATGGGATCGGTTATAATATTCCCCACCATCAGTGTATTAAACGGATCGCCAAAATTCGCAGAGATAACGTCTATTGTATTCAGAATTGAATTTGTTTGCCGAAATTCCGGTAGTGATGAGTATTGTACATCATTACCTCCTCCCCCCTGAATACCATCATAACCTAAACCCAATCCCCGTTTTATGTCATTATCTAAACCCCCTCCCCCACTTTGTTCCACAATTGGGCTGGTGTGTGGACTGAAATCCCCCAGGTCACTTAACAAAGCCTCTAGTGCGTTAGGACTATGTGAATCCATCAAATCAAATTCATTTTTATGATCAATTAAATTTGAATGACCAGGGACTATATTCATTAAATCTGAGGGGGAAGGATTCTCATTTAACTCACGAGTAAAATTGTCTAAAATTTGTATAGTATTCGGGCTCAACCAAGGTAGATCACCCTCTGGACTAACTGCATTGGCTTGTTCAACTGTGCTATTGACACACTCTAAAGAATTACTATCAACATTGAAATATTTTTCTAATAAACTATCCGTCCATTCCGTGTCATTGATAATGGTAGCATATGTACTATCTAAATTATCACTACCTTCATAACACTCCTGTAAAAATTTTACCATATTCTTCACCGTCATGTGATGGCGTTTCAATATTGTCACGAAACTACAATGGTGCTTCAATTTGGATCATTTCATCAATGCAATCATATGATACATAACTTGTTTCTTCAGGTGGGGGGGAGGGTAGTGATGAAACCTGTGTAAACTATAAAGAAAACAGCCACTTAATTTCAACGTGTATAAACACCCTAAATTTTTTCTTAAGAAGATCGAAAATTGGATTAAAAGTAAAGGAGTCAATAATCCTTTGTTGACACATTGACGGTTATGAGAGGTAACAAGGCCTTTCAATTACAGCTACTACTACTGTATTTGCAATAGCTTAATCATCATATATCGATTCCCTAATTTGTTTACTATCTCAAGGTTGAATAGCTGAATGAAAAGTGATAAAAAGAGATATTTAAATTCTAGGTTATAAACAATGTCCCTCAATCCCCCCTCATCCCTTCACCCCTTGTTTCTTAACTATTATATTTCATCCTGTTTTATTTATATTAGCCGAACTTGACGTCTTTCGTGTGTCATATAATGCAAAAGTATCTTGTTTCCTTCGTAAAAGCCTATAGAAAAAAATTGTCATTTCGCTCAGAATTATATCTTGTATATATACAATTGTATATATATATATATATATATATATATATATATATATATATATATATATATATATATATATTATATATATATATATATATATATATATATATATATATATATATATATATATATATATATATATATATATATATATATATATATATATATATATATATATATATATATATATATATTATATATATATATATATATATATATATATATATATATATATATATATATATATATATATATATATATATATATATATATATATATATATATATATATATATATATATATATATATATATATATATATATATATATATATATATATATATATATATATATATATATATATATATATATATATATATATATATATATATATATATATATATATATATATACATTGTTTGAATTGCAATGCTCAGAAGACCCACGCAAGCGATACTCTTAGAGTTCAGTCGATTTTTTCTTATTCATTAGTTTGTAACAATCACTTTACTATTTACATTTGGATAGTTGAATAACAGGTGATTTAGTCTACATAAAGTCAGTTAATTACATGTTGGATGTGGTTATAAAGCGGGAATAATTTAGATGGGGTATGATTTTAGAATCATAGCTCTTGAAGGGGAGTATTAACCTATGTCAAACGAGATGTGACATGCACATATCACTTTTCCATTTGAAGTTATATAATGTGTTATTCAAATGTCAATGTATAATGCGAATATTCATTTAGTCTATGCAAAATCAGTTAGTAACTTGTTGTTGTTGAACCGAAGGGTTATAAAACCGAAATAACAATAAATTTAAACTCACGTTAACAGCATCTTGCGAGGTCATCGCTACTTCGCATTCCTGAATGCAGGGTCGTACATTAGGAGTAATGACATTCTCGCCCTTAATAAATTGTATGGCATATTTAATAACGCTAGGTCGTAAATGGTTTGCATCCTCAATCCGTGTCTTCTTTTCGGCGGGAGGGATACATTTTTCAAAATTATCCTTAAAAAAGAAATTAAATTATAGATTTTTTTCATATGTAGAGTGAAAGGCATAGTGAAAAAACTAAACTCGTCCCCTTTTAAAAAGCCCACCCCCTCCACCCTCTCCCCTCTTCTATATTGATGTAGGAAAATCAGTTTCCACTTTCTTTATTCATTGTTTTTTTTTTACTCTAATGAAAACGAAATGTAAATTATAGGTAGAAACATACCTAGGTTAGGGTGTATTTAATATATGCTATGCTTTACCCTCCCACCTCCCACAATGTACAAATATATATACCCCAAAATTTGTTTCTAAACTATAATATTTTCATCCTATTTTATTTCAATAGCCAAACTTGACTTCTTTCGTGTGTTGGATATAGCACATATGTACCTAATTTTTTTTTCTGAAAAAGCCTTTAGAACAGAATGATGCACAAAAAGAAGCATTAATACAGCATTAAAATACTATGGATATTATAGATTTTATGTTTCTAAAAAACAGAATTAAGGTTATAGCCTAGAATTATGGGGATAATTTCATTGTTAGTCTAGGCTACAGACCCCATCGTATAAACTCTAAAAACACGGACCATGTATATATAAAAGGTTTGATAACACACTCCCAGTATATAGGCTTATAATTAGATAAAATAGCATGTTAACATACACACAGCTTATAGGATTAAAATTTACATCCAGCGACATTTTCACTGCTAGCTGGCTATGCTAGTCTAGACCCCAAATAAATTAATATGTTCAAAGAAAAGCTACGTTGGTTGCAATTAATATATGCGATGCTTTACCCTCCCACCTCCCACACTGTGCAAATATATATACCCCCAAATTTGTTTCTAAACTATAATATTTTCATCCTATTTTATTTCACCAGCATTAGCCGAACTTGACTTCTTTCGTGTGTCATATAACGCATAAGTATCTTGTTTCCTTCAGAACGGCATATAGAACAGAAAGACACAAAAAAACATAATATAGCCCAGAATCCTGTGAATATCTTAGAAATTATGCTTCTAAAACCCAGGGCTAATGAAAAAAAGAGAAAGCTAAAACCTTGAATTAGGGTGGGGGGGGGAATTGTCAAATTTAGATAGTTACGTAGGCTACAAACTCATAGCATAACTTTCGAAACGTTATAAGCTCAAGAAACAGGGGTATTTAGATATATATAGACTTTATAACACAGTTCCAGCATGTAGGCTTAAAATTAGATGGAAAAAGATCGTTAACCTACACACATCATGTAGGCCTAAAATTTATGCCAAAAGACAGATTCAAAAGCTAGCCTAGTAGAAAAAAAATGTGATTAGATAAAAAATGTTAGCCGGTTTTACATTTAATATAGACTTCATGCAACCCCACCCCCCTCTAATGTGTAAATATATACCCTGCATTTGAATATATTGGGGGAAGGGGGGAGTAAAATTCATTTCCGACAAAAAATGATTATATTCGTAAAGAGCATAGAAAAAAAACGGACAATGAGTTGTATAACCACATTAGTCATTAATATGATTTGGTAAAAATTTATCATGTAAATATCACAATTAATTATTCATAAACAGAACTCACGTTATAAATTTGTGTTGCAATATATTCTAAATCCATTGTATTTGATGTTCGCTCCATAAAGTTTTGAATCAAACTGTTACCTTAACCTCGAAACGCAAACAATATAAGAAAAGTCTCAAGATGGAATTGTGATGTAAGAGAAATTACGTAAATCCATGCTAATGAATTTTCCAGAAGTCTGCTCAGATGTCACATTCCTATCCCAGTATTTCAACTGGTGATTGTCCTAGAAAGAGGTTCGTGATATTGTTCGTACACAGATTGTAGACCTCTGATTAGCTGTCATCTTGTTTGTATCGTTAGTAGGTCAATGATCTTGTTCGTATCGCGCTAATACCTGGCCTTCTACTTACTGAGACACAAGCGACAATTTTGAAAATGGACTTTTAATGTTTTCATGAAAAAAGTTTATCACACCCTTCACAAATTTCGATAAGCATCGGTCTTATTGTTTCTTTAATAAAACAAAGAGGTACTTATCAATTATACGGAACACACCCAAGGAGTAAAGTTATATTAATCCTAATGAAATATGCAAAAATATGATGAAAATATAATACTGCAGTTTATAGTTAAAAATATAATTATATTATAATAAATAATTTGGGCTATGTATTTGCACATTATGGAGTGTGGGGGTAAAGTAACACAGCTTAACCTAACCTTACCCCCTCCCCATTAATGTGCAAATATATGGCCCAAGTTAAACAAGTCAAATGCATTCTGTAACCCGTTATTTGTCTCTTTGGCTATGAAACTGGTTTTCATAGATTTTACATTATCCTTATTATACTTAGAAAATTATCCTTAGCATAATTTCATCCCCAGACTTATCCCCAGGGCCTGCGGTGGGCATGTTAAATCTAAAGGTATGATTTTGGAACCTTTCAACTATGCTAAACAAAATGGCTATCTTAAACTTTTGATCGAACAATTTCTTAGGGAAAAGGAAAGGGGGAGGGGGGCTATTAGCCTTCCGATCTTTTTATTAAAATAAAAGGGACACCATAAATTTTAATTTACTTTCAAATGAGCCCTCTCCCGAAGTTCTAGAACCGTTGGTTCGATATGATCCCCCCCCACAAAAAACAACAAATTAACACACATCTATAATTTTTTCTTCCGGCCAATAATACAAAATTCAGCACTGTTGCAGATAGGGGCTTGAAACCTCTACAGTAGGGTTTTCTGGTTCGCCGAATCTAATAGTTTGGTTTGAATTCAAATTTTTTTACTTTTAGTGGGTGTTTCCTCCCTCTTTCAGGCCAAATTTTCGCAGTTTCTTGCCTTTTATGGGTTAAACTAAGCTTAATGAATCTTATATATTTGGAATCAACATAATAAGCCGATGATATTTCAATTGATATCTAAGTTTCGTTTCTAGAGTTTCTGTTACTATTGTCATTCCATTCTTATAGTTCTTTACTACAGACTGTTTGATATGTTAGCACATTTTGTTTTTGATATGTTAGCACATTGTCTGATACGTTACAAACTGTTTGATATGTACTCGTCAACTATGGTCTCTAGATTTTATCATTCACGTGTTTCTGCCCTCTTTGCTACAATGTAATATTTTCTAATTAAAATGAATTTTACTCATTTCCCACGAGCCATTATATTTATCGAATATCTTATTTATAAATGTTTTATCATATGCAAAAGTGCAGCTATTCTACAAAGGCCTGAAAGCAAGGTGAAACATTTTATAAGTAACCAACCCCCCTCCCCCACCCAAAATGTTTTTATACATTTGTACATGAAAGCATGTACAAAGAGGAAGAACTAAACTTATATACAAATTCTTTGTCTTCCTAACAGCCTTCTCGAAAAAAATCAAATTTAAAATAGCAATGAATTCCTTAAAAGACTTTGTGATCTAGATGATGTTCTTGATTCTGATGCTTAGTTGTCGATTATGTAGGCTGCTGATGATCTGCCTCCTTTGTGATCAAAATTTGAACAATGCAGGTCCCTAGAACGGGGTTTGCCCATAAAATGGAATACAACATGTAGTATAATTCAAAGTATTATTCAATAAAAATGACTTCTGGCTTCTGGCAAGTGTTTTATTTAAGATTGGGAAACCTGACCATGTTCTAGATGATAAGAAATATGAACTAATGCGTTACCTTTGCTCTCTACTACAAAATTTTTCTACTACAGTCGAGGCTATTGAGGGAGAATTCCTTCCCACCCTAAATGCTCCTCTGCTCTGTCGGGGTCTCCTAAAAAGTCACCTTGGAGCAAGCTAATGGTAGAAAATGCTTCTGAAAGGAAATCTGAAAAACAAGTTTGACTTTCGCTTCCAAAGGAATGATCTCATGGTGACAGCTGCACTTTTGGACTTCGAAATATTCAAGATAAATGAAATTGACAAGTGTCTAAACCTTCTTGATGGTTGACTGAGAAAAAGGGGATTCTTGTTCGAAGTGGTTAAGCATCTAGTACTGGCGGCTGACATAAGGTACTTCATCACATTTCTTGTGAAAAGAATTTGTCCAATCAACACTCCAGGTCCCTCCACTTCAACTTATGGTGCTCATTTTAGTGCAGTAGAAATTCCTCGAAAAGTCTGAAAAGGAGGCTATAACCTCTGGTGCTGCCAGTGGATCAGCTACCCAATCAGTTGTGTCAATGTGGCTAGTGGGTTTTCTCAGAAGAGCAGCAAATCTAAATCTCCTCATGATCATACATGAAAAAAAAACGAGGCTGCTCGATCAAATAATGACAACGCAGAACAGGATGAAATTGATGATGTGATTAAGCGTCAAGTAAATCTATATCTTGCCCTCACACCGTGTAAACAAGTTCATATTTATACATGATAACTACAAGCTTGTCAAAACTTTAAAGGAAAGTGACAGGGTTTATCTCTAGCTAAGTGTTTTGAGTTATTTATTCTGGCTAATTAAACTGTTTGAGAATTGACAAAACAGGGAATTTAAAACTTAATTCAAATAAAACTCTGAAATTTAAAGCCAGAATAGTAAATTAATAATATACAATGTCATTCTTTATTAGATGTTGCCTCTTTTTAAATATAAATTTTTTTGTCAGATGTTACTTCTTTTTCTTTTAACACCTGGGAACGAACTGTTCTTAAAGAATGGCATGCTAAGTTTTCTGAAAAATGACTAAAAGATTTCCGAAAATACACTAGAGTAAAACTTTGATCGTTTGATGTGCTTACCCCGAATGTTCAAGTATGTCCACAACCGCAGTGCCTTAATTGCTGAGACGGGGAGGAAAATAATGATGAGAACATTTTCAAAGGAGTGGGTTGAAACGTTTAATTTAAAAACTTCCGTTATATCACCCTTCAGTAAGAGGATTCAATGGAATTCAGGTTGCAAGACCAGGAAGTTCAGACATGATGCAAGAAATAAACTTCAGATTCCATCAAGGTTTCATAAATTAGCCATGGATTTATGGTGCAAGTAAATTTGTTTAATTCAAGTTTTAGAGCTAAACTTAAATTAACTATTTTGTCGGATTAATTCAAATATCAGGCAGTTTAAGGTCTCGCTATCGATCATTTGGGGTAAAAGAATGTTTGTGAGAAATTAAGATTGATATCTTGTCCTTATTTTGTCCGATGTTCGGTCATGGTAATGAAGCCAAAAAGGAATTGTGGACGGAATTGTGATAACAACTGATACCAATTTAGTCTTCAAAACTTTTTAAAAGTAGCCCAAAATAGAACAAACGCCGAAAAATTAACGGCGCGCCGCCGATAATTTTTCGGTGGCGCACCACCAAAAAGAATTCGGCACCGCTGGTGGCACGCCACCGGCATAATTGTGTCCGCCGCCACTGAATTTTATTTCAGCGGAATTAGGGGTCTACACGAGAAGGCATAGGGGTTGTGAGTCTTCTCGTTTAAATCTTTTCGGGTTATTCTTTAAGAATTTATAGTTTGGCCTGCTATTGGAGAAACTTGTTCAACAATTTTAGCGACATACACTCTTCTGAAAATCTTGACACAAATAGTAGTGTTTAATTTAGTTTTATACCTCCTCCAGTTGACCTAAAAAATAAAATGTAATACAATTCCTAAAAAATTCTATCTAAGCTTTTCGACAGCCTCGACACACTTACACTCTTTTGATTTAATTAAATTTTAAGAGCAGAAGCAGTAATAGAAGTAGCCCCGAAAGTATGTACTTTATGCCCTCAGTCATTCTTGGGATATTTTTGAGATGTCTTATTGGCAATCAGCATACACACAGTGCGTTTTGATTTAATTTTAAAGCAAGATTTAGGTTTTAAGCATAATGAACAATTTGCATAACAGTGGGAAGTGGGGTTAACCTACCCAAAAGCCCTAGATATATAGGCACTAGACCGTTCAGCTATGATGAACTAAATGACTGTCATAAAATTTTAATTGGAAGCGTTTGGAAAATTATGGGCTAAAGAGGAGGGCTGATTGCCCTACAATAACTTTTGACTTTTAAAAAGGGCACTAGAACTTTTAATTTCCAATCCAATTAGCTCCTTTAATATATCATTGATATCACTATCTATGATACAGCAGCGCTGTCTAGGATATTGCTTATACGCCCTTTAAATACCTGCATGCATATATTTCTTTCGTTTAATTGAAACTTCCCTAAAAGTTGCAATTTGATGGCATTAGTGACATTAGTTACAGTAACCGTAGAAGTGATATTAAAAACATACACATAGTGTTTTCTGGCTAGTTCAAAATCCGCCACAACTTCCCCAGAAAGGCGTAACTTAATAATGTGAGCCGTTACTGTGATATTGCTTTGTCACTCTTTTCACAATCTTCATGATCATACTTCGTTTTGATTTTGTTCAACATCCACCGAAATATTCCTTGAAAGCTCCACCTTAATATCCTTAGGTTGTGCAGTAAAATAGTTGCAGTAGCATTAATAGCAGTATGCAAACAGAACCATTGTTTTTCTTTTCAACATTCCCTTCAACACACGATGAAAGTTTCAAGTTCATACCATAAACCGTTCCTGAAGCAATGCTGATACATCCTCTTGGCAACCTATGTGGGCACAGTGTGTTTCGCTTTAGTTCAACAGTTTCACTATTGCCCAAAATTTTCGCCTTTATACCGTTACGTTTAGTAGCAGTCAAGGGCGGATCCAGGATTGTTTTTAGGGGTGGCAAAATAGGTTGATCCGATAAACTTGCGTTGGGAGTAAGTTTAATTAACGCAAACTTGCGTTAACTAAGTAAATTCAACTACTTTAGACTACGTTAGGGGGCGGGGGGATGAACCCCTCAACCCCCCTTGGATCCGCCACTGGTAGCAGTAGTAGTAGCACTAGTAACTATAGTAGTAGCAGTAGAATTAATAGTAGCAGTCTTAGCTTTAGTAGTAGTAGTAGCAGTAATAATAATAGTAGCAGTTGTTGTATGAGAAGAAGCAGTAGTATTATGATGAAAATATTGTCTTTTGATTAGTTCAACATCCCCACAACAAGCCATGTCTTGTCATCAGTATCAACAAATCAGTATCAATAAATAAATGAAACCCAAAACAAACAGAAATTAAAATAAATAACAGAGTCAAAGTAAAAACGAGCAGAAGTTAATATGAGTAGGGTACTAAACGCCTATGCTTTCTAAAAGCCTGAATATAATTTGCACTTTACCGAAAAAATTTCAAATGAATTTACTGTAAAAAGTGTGCATTGTCAGTTTAATATACATATGCTACTATTTATTCCTTAAAATCTTAATTAGTTTTTTATTTCTTAAAGTTATGAAAGTGAAAACATTTAAAAGAATTTTATCAGTTTTTTTTTCGGAGAATAACTTACAACCTTAGCCCTGAGGGTTGTGGGGGGGGGGGGGCTGTCATACTCAAAGACACAATTTCCGGACCTTTCGAACCACGTTCAACAAAATGGCTATATCAAAACGTTGATCGGAAGTGTTTGGGGAGATGACGGGCGTGGGGGAGGCATTCGCAATCCGATCGCTTGTGACTATTATTAAGGGCACTAGCTCTCTCAATTCGCAATTGAATGAGACCTTTTTGAAGTTTCTACGATAACACTTTATTTGAAAAACTTATACGCCCCAGGGCATAAGCCTTTGCCCGGGGGGTTTGTCATCCTCAAAGGCATAATTTCCGGACCTTTCAACTACGTTCAACAAAATATCTATCTCAAATTTTGATTGAATGAGTTTAGGGAAATGGTGGGCATGAGAGGGGGGTTAGTTGCCCTCCAATCACATTCGACTATTAAAAAGAGCACTAGCCCTTTCAATTTCTAATAGAATGAGCTCTTTTTGAAGTTTCTACAACAACGCTTTCCATAAAAACCTTATATGCCCCTAGGCCATAACTTACAACCCTTACCCTGAGGGCTATGGGCGGGTTGTCATCTTCAAAGACCTAATTTCCAGAACTTTCAACTACGTTAAAAAAATGGCTATCTTAAAATTTTGATTGGATTTGGTTGGGGAAATGGTGGGCGTGAGAGGGGGGTTAGCTGCCCTCCAATCACTTTCTACTATTAAAGAGGGCATTAGCCCTTTGAATTTTCAATCAAATGAGCTCTTTTCGAAGTTTCTACGACAACGCTTTCAATGAAAACCTTATATGCCCCCAGGGCATAACTTAAAACCCTTGCCCCGAGGGGTGTGGGGGGAGCGTCCTCCTCAAAGAAAAAATTTCCAGATCTTTCAGCTATGTTGAACAAAATGGCTATCTCAAATTTTTGATTGGGTGTGTTTGGGGAATGGTGGGCGTGAAACGCCCACGGGTGAAGGCACCCATGCAAAGATTTGCATGTGCCCACTACTATTCAACCGAGACAGGATTTTTCCATAACCTTAATTAAAAATGTGAATTGTTTTTATTTATTTGCTGAAGTTTTCTTTTAGTGCTTCGGTTTATTAAATACGTTCGTATTTTTGCGACATTGTACGTATGAGGTGTTCCTTTGATAACAGTTCTTATCGCAACTTGTCTATCGATTAGCCAGACTGCACTCCTCACTAGTTCTCACGCTAGCCTTGAGCCGCGTTGTTTTCATTATTTCTGCCCGATCGGGTCGCGAGAGTAGCTAGGACTGCTAGGAGATATCTTCATTCTTCGTATAACTAACAAAACACGAACTAGGAGTTCTGATATTTCTTCTGAAAATTTTTAACGGGCTAAAAGCAAAGTTGGGTCTTCTGTTATATTAATAAGCGATAATTTCTTATGATTGTGGGGATAGTTAGTCCTTGTTGTAATACATTTATAGATATCATGCGGATCAGATATATTATATAACATTGATATTGTATTGTAGTTCAATTGCTATTTATTTTTTATATCTTTAGGTCAAAAATGAGTGAACCGGGTAAAAGACAACGCACCTATAATTTTAACTCTGACTGCGAGAAATCAAACTGTTTCGTTAATTTGAAAAATAAATGTGTTTGTTTGTTATGTGGTAGTAGTATTGCAGGGCCGAAAAACATAATTTTGAACGTCACTTTTAGATAATTCACGCCACTTTTGATGTGAATTATCCACTTAAATATGCAGTAAGAAAAAGAATGTCAACTAAAATCAAGTCTAACTACAAACAGGATGTTTTCACTAGACATGTGGAAAATTCTAAAAAGGCCACCATTGCTTCTTTCAAAATCTCTGACATGCTCGCAAAGAAGAATACGCCTCTCATTGATGGTGGGTTGTTTAAAGGGCTATTTTCGACTGATGCCAATTGCTGGTTTTATGTTTTTTTTTGTTTTTTTTTTTACAAATGTGATATTGTCTCATCAATACAAGACTTACAGTTGTCAAATTTGACCGTTACCAGAAGAATATTTGAAATTACAACAGAAATACAAACTCAATTAAAAACTGACTTGGAAATATGTGACTGGTTCTCCTTACAATTTGACGATCCAATATATATATCAGACATCGCAGTTAGCAATTATGGTGAGAATGACATTTTAAACATTAAAAGACAATCGTTTCTGCTTGTTATTAGTTTGAATCGGTTTTGTATTGTAATTTCTGTTCGTTGTGGGTTTCATTTGTTTATTGATGATGATTTATTAAGTTTTGGAAAAAAGTTGAGCCGCATAAGACCATAAAGGCAAAGATACTTGTATATACTAAAGAAAAAATACTCGTTTCTCCAAATACTTGAATTGTTCTGGCTATTCTTAGTTCTGATAAGATTTTTGAAGACACTAAGTTTCAGATTGGAGGAAGGGGGGCTAGGTTTGGGAGAATGAGGGCAAACTGTGGGTGGCAGGGGGAGCAAACTGCATCATAGCAAATTACGCTGGAGCATGTTTGATTCTTGGTTTCAGAAAAGAGTGAGGGTGTTATAGCGAAGCATTTCTGAAATATTAAGGGCAGTGTCTAGCTAAATCAAAACACATTATGTTTAGTTGTAGCTTGTAAGAAGGGCATACCAGCAATATTTCAGAAATAGTTTTGAGTAACCATAAACGTCGGGATTTACAGAAGCGATGAGTGATATGTTCAACCAATCAGGGAGAATGTGTATGTTACAACTACTACGACCACTACTAAAGTTAAGGATATTAAGCTGAATAATTAGGGAAATATTGACGGGGAAGTTGAACTAAATCAAAGCACTATGTGAGTGCAGTTGCAAAAGGGCGTATTAGTAATAGCTTGTGAATGGCTGCGCGTATTATGTTGAAACTTTCAGTTATGATAATCGGGATAATGAACTAACCAAAAGGCCATTTACTAATACTGCTAGTAGTACTTCTACTACTACGACGACTGGCCCCTTTATCTTTAACAGGGACACTATGACAGTTTCATCCATGACCTCAACTTCACACCTCCTTCATTCACATTTTAATGCTTCCTCCACTTTCTTTACATTCCTCTTATTTTTACATGATCTGTCACTCATATAATTCTTGTACAGGCCCCTTCCCCTCTCTATTAAATATAAAACATTTTCACTAATATTCCTTTTCCTAAAATTATTCCATTCATCTTCTATATTGTTAAATTCTAAACTCTCCAGCTTAGTATTTATCTGTTCCTGGAAAGTTTCTCCCAAATCCATATCTTGTAGTCTATCAGTGTTGACAGAAAACAAGTTTTTTTTATAAATCATCTTGACATGCATTTATTTAATGACTTTAAAAAAAACAAATAATTCCAATAAGGTTGAGCATGTAAAGACTTTAACCCATGATGTTACCTCACATTTGTAGAGTACTGAAAAATTTAGGGGGGTGGTTCAGTTGCACAAGGGTTCAGGTACACGAGGGTTTAGTTGCACAGGGGTTCGGTTGCTAGGAATTCAGTCACAAGGGGGTTAAGCTGCAATTGAATCATGAATTTTTGAATCATTTTTGGTCTTCAATTGCCTTCGAATGGCCCAGAAATCTGATGGACAACTATGAAGAAGTGAATATAATCATTTTTTATACGACTCTAAAAAAGCTATGCCAGCGCTGTCTTTGACAAAAACTTTCTGTCTTGGATATGCTCTAATTAAGCTTATGACAGAAGTTAACATGGATAAAATCCAGGATTAGAATTTGAGGGAAACTTTCCAGAAGCAGTTGAAGGCTAAACTGGAAAGCCTAAAATTTGACCACGGAGAAAATGGATGGGATAATTTAAAACAAAAAATCGTTCGTGGGGTTGCAGATGGTGTCTTAGAGAGGAAAGCTTTAGGATACCAGCTAGGAATATTAGTAAAAATGTTCAAGGTTCTACAGTGAGGAGGGGCAGCAGCAGTAGATGTTGCAATAGTAGGCTAATAATAATATTAGTAACCTTGAAGGTTTTAGCCTAGAGTAGTAGTAGAAGTAGCAATAGGATTCGTATAGTGCATTTTGGTTGATTAAACATGACTGAACAGTTTTAGCTTAGTACTCTAAGCTCTTCTTGTGAAATTACTTATATGCCTTTTTGGCAACTTGCATGCAGATAGTGTGTTTGGATTTATAATAGCCTAAATCATACTCAACATTCGTTAAAAGTTCCACCTTATTCCCTTAGCCATCAACATCGCCCTCAACATTATTTGAAAAATAGCAGTAGCCGTTGAAGTAATATGCGCAGAGCACCTTCCTTTAGTTCAATATACCCTGAATGTTTCAATTTAGTACCGTTCCTGGGATATTGATCATATGCCTATTAAGCAACCTGAATGAACAAATTGTATTTCAATTGGGTTCAGCATTCCCTGAAAATTACAACTTAATACCATTGGCTTCAGCAGTAGAACTAGTTACAGCAGTAGTAGCATACACGTACTGTCTTTTTGCTAGTAAAATACCACCCTTAACACTCCCTGAAAGTTTTAACTAATATTAAAAGCCATTTCTGCCTTTAGACAACCTGCACACCGTAAGTTTTGATGTAGTTCAACATCTCTCAACAGTCCCTAAACATATTATCTGAATACCCTTAGTCTTAATAATAACAGTCGTTGTAAGATCAATAGTACCAGTAGAATTTTGACACGAATGTTTTTATTAATATATTACACACTGACACACAAAAACGGTTTTCCCTCAGTATGAGTTCTTTGGTGACGAGATAAACAAGGAATTGTTGCAAAACTTTTTTTTTTACATATAAGCACCAGAGCAACTGGACAAAAATTAAATAAAGTGGAAATTAAGTTAAATATTCTATTGTGAAATAATCCTATTGTTTCCTATCAATGCCTCAACTCTCCTTAGTCTTGTATTTAATCTCATCCCTAGGTGATTTTGTAAAATCTCAATACCCTCGTTAACTGGGTCATTTTCCAAAAGAAGGTTATAAATTAGACCAATATTTAAATTTTCTGTATCCCAATTTATTGAAACATTTGCAAACATATATTTTTTAATTACAATAGCTTCTCTCGCCAATTGAATATAACCTCTGTCATCAGAAATGGCCCTGGCATCATCAAATTTTACAATACGATCAGAGTTAAAGAAAATGGGCTCGGCCAACGGCGAAATGAAAGTTTCAGGAGACTTGGTTAATTTTAGAGCCTTTTCTATTGAATTATGATGTTTAATAAATCTTGCAACAAATTGTTGGTGAGTTCTGCCAATGTAAAACTTCCTACAAGAACAAGGAATACTATAAACCCCACTACAGTAACTCATTTTTATTACAAAATAAATATGTCCCTTAAATACAAAAACTCCCAATTCAGAAATTTCTGAGAGTAAATTCTAAAGGCCCTATCCACTATAGAAATTACAACCCGTTTTTTCACCAAAACAGGTTGACATGAATGAAAATTTAAATATCTCTGGCTGTTTGTAGATATTTTCCGTAAACATTTAAATAGTTTCGACAAAAAAATAATTTTACAGTTGAGTTTAAAGAAGATAATAAGTTACCCTTCCATGATATTTTATTAATCAAAAGAGATTTCCGTCTGCTTTTCTCAATAGACAGAAGACCTACGAACAGCAATAGATATAACAATTTTATTCACGTCACCCTGCTTTGGTGAAAAGTGGGGTTGCAATCCCTCTAGTGCATAGGGCCTTTAAAATTTGTTCTCAGGAATTTCTGGATTTGGAATAATTGTATTTAAGAGACATGAAAATAAAATACTTCAATAGCAAAATTGTGGAAATTACAACAGAGAATTATAGAAATCAGCCCACCCCCAGAACGCATTATAGTAATATACTTACCATTTAGTGTAAATACAATCTCTCATGCTAATCTGAAAGAAACTATAAAACGAAACCGCTTCTGTCAGACAAAGAACTTAAGTGTGGTGGGTATAAGAAATAAGTATCCTTTCGACTATTCAAAAGGGCACTGAACTTCTGATTACCAGTCCAATGAGCCCCCTCCATAGTTTATACGACCACCCTTTCTATAAAAAACTTGTTTTCCCCATGGACATAATTTACAACCCTTGCCCTGAGGGCTGTGGGGGGGGGGGGGGGGTTGTCATCCTCAAAGACATAATTCCCTGACTTTTTAGCTACACTGAATAAAATGGTTATCTCAAAATTATGATTTGATGTGTTTGGGGAAATGATTGGCGTTGGGGTGTGGGGCCTGGTTGCCTTCCAATCACTTTCGACTATGAAAGGGAGAACTAGCCCTCTCAGTTTCCAATCTGAAGAGTCCCTTTGAAGTTTCTAAGACAACTCCTTTTATACAAAGTGCCTTGGTAAAAAAAAAAAAAAAAAAAAATAATAATAATACATTGTGGCCACATCACTCTTAACTTAGGCTGCACTATAACGCTGCTTATGATTACATTCGAAAGATTTTTCTTCGCTATGAGTTTTTTGATAAGATAAATTGAAACTTGAAGTGAAACATTTACCACATATATGACATTTGAAAGACTTTCTCCGGAATGAGTTCTTTGATGATTAAATAATTGGCCTTTTGGAGGAAATTTTTCTCACTTCCATCTTGAAAGGTTTTTCTCCATTATGGGTTCTTTGGTGTTAAGACAAATACGAAATAGAACTAAAACGTTTCTCACGTGCATCACATTGAAAATGCTTTTCTCCAGAGTCAGTTCTTTGATGATCAGATTTGTTATGTTTTTGGCGGAATATTTTTTTTCATACATCCACTATGAGTTCTTTGATGATGATATAAATTGGAACTTTGAGTGAAACGTTTCTCACATATATGGCATTTGAAAGGTTTTTCTCCTGTATGAGTTCTTTGATGATGAGACAGGGAGGTTTTATAGCGAAAATTTTTCCCGCATATATCACATTCGAAAGGTTTTTCTGCAGTATGAGATCTTCGATGTTTAGTCAAATACGAAGTAGAACTAAAACGTTTCTCACATACGTCACATTCAAAAGGTCTTTCCCCACTGTGAATTCTTTGATGATTAGATAAACTGGAACTTACAGTAAAATGTTTCTCACATATGTCACATTTGAAAGGTTTTTCTCTGGTATGAGTTCTTTGATGAATAGCTAGGGAGGTTTTACGGCCGAAATTTTTCTCACATATATTACATTTGAAAGGCGTTTCTCCATTATGAGCTCTTTTATGATAGAACAAACTGGACCTTGAAGTAAAACATTTCTCACATATATCACATTTGACACGTTTTCCTTCAAAAGGAGTTCTTTGATGATCAGACAGGTGAGATTTCTGTAGCAAGACTTTTTCAGATGTATCATCTTCGAAAGGCATTTCTCCAGTACGACAAATCTCCTGTTTTACCGTATCATTTTCAGCAAATACATAAATGTTACTTGGCAGTTCATTCTCCTGACAATCCACAATCATTTCTTGTTTTAGACATACACTTATCAGATCAGGCATGCAAGGTGTTCCACATCTTTCTTTGCTGACATCATTTTCACAAGATCTTACAATAGGTGCACCTAAAAAAATAATGTATAATTCACTCAAAATGAATCAATTTGTCGTATATTTTTTGTCCTGTTTTAATTTTAAACAATTTACCGTCTAAGATTTTGAATTTTACTGTTCCTCTTAATTTGATTTTCATGATTCTACCTTTGGTGACTAATTTATAGCAGCTGAATTGTCTACACCGCCTTTTCGATAATTGAAGGATATTTTTAGTAACTTATGATATTTTTAAATTCTTAAACCCGAGGTTGCATATTCTATTCTTTAATGATGCAATTGAATATAAACAAAATGGCTATACTATTTTATTAATATATGTTTTAACTCTCCACCTCTATTAATTATTAATATCAAGAATAAATTCCCAAAAGAATTATTTCAAAGAAAAGTAAAGAGCTACATTATTCGAAAACGAGCAGAAAAAAAAATAATTTTCAGGCGTAACACTACAATAAAAAAAAAATAAACAGAAATTTTAATATAATACAGGGCCAAACTAAAACCGAGCAGAACCTAAGGAGAATCTGGCTGACGCCATCGTGCCATCTAAAGACCAAAATAAAATTTGTAGTTTACTGAAAACAATCCTATTTTCAAGCGATGTGTTGTCATTTCTCCTAATATTTTCTCGTCTTATCATAATATCGAAAAACGAAAACAACGAATATTGATTGACAGTTTGATATATATTTTGTTATTCATTCCTGAAACTATTAATAATTTTATATGCATTAAATTAATAAAAAGGAAAAACACTTAAAATATATTTTGTTTTTAGTAAAATAAAAAATAGATTCTGATCTTTAGAAGGCACGGGGGTGTCAGCCTCACACCTCTTCTTTTCTGCTTGGTTTTAGTTCATTTTGCTCGGTATTGTGGAAAGGTTCAATAGCTATGTCTCGTGGGATCTCAACCTTCACACAGCTTTCAACTGAATCAAAATACACTATATACATGCTGTCAAAAGGTTATATCAGAAATATTTTAGGAACAGCCTAGATTATTTAAGATAAAAATTTCAGGGCATATTGAAAAAGATTTTGAATTACCCCAAAGGCCAGAGAGGACTCGGTTGGATGTTGAACTAATCAAAACGCACAATGTGCATTCTGAATCCAAAAAGGATATATCTCTACAACGACCATTACTACTACTGAGGATAGGGGTATGAAGACAAAACTTTCAGCGAATGTTTGAGAGGATCATGAACTAAATCAACACACTCCGTGCATGTAGATTGTCAAAAGGGCCCATCGCCAATATCTCAGGAATAGTCTATGTTTTGGAGGATGTATGTTAAAGGAATTTTAAAGTTATCAGTAGGATGTTGAAATAAATTGAAACACAAAATTATTAGGTTAAAACATATAGGGCATGTTTAGGGGTATGTTGAACCAATAAAAAAGGCGATATTTGCATAAATTAAGTAGCAGTAATACTACTAGTGCCACTGCTGCTACTATTACTATTTCTAAGAAAATTAATGTGGAACTTTTAGACACTCTTGAGGGGACGTTCAGCTAAATTTAAGCAAACTATTTCCATGCATGTTATCACAAGTCGCAAGGTCAAGTCGAAAGATCGTCCTGTCACCGCTAACCGTTTCCACAGATTGGCATCAATGACGTTATTCTAATCATTTTCTAACATTTATGTCACGTTGCGTAAGACTTACCAACCCCTCAGACTTACCTTAACTGATAAGCAATTTTAACCCTTTTATCACTTTCATACAATCCAAATAAAAATAAGAATATTATCGTCCTCTGGCTTCATCCTATTATTCATATCATTAATTAAGACCATTCAGACCAGAATTATGCACCATCATTGAGTGATTCAAAATACTTGTTACTAAAAAAAACTAGTTTTTTCTACTTTTAATACTGATATCATTATAAGCCAGTATAACGTGTTGCCTGAAATTCCATTCAGACTGCCGTATATAGCGTACCCGCAGTATTCCCATAGAACTATTGGCTCAGAAACATGTCTGGTTGGCCCAGAAACCTGTCCGGTAGGTCTTGTTAGTTTCGGAGTAATTAATGAATTACTACTAACTGGCTGTCTTTAAATTTTGATTGGAAGTGTCTGGAAAATTATGAGCTAAAGAGGAGGGCTAATTGCCATACAATAATTTAATACTCTTAAGGGGGCACTAGGACTTTTAATTTTCAATCAAATTAGCTCCTTTAAAATACCAATGATATTACTAGCTATCATAGAGTATTGCTGCCTATGCCCTTATATGCCCCTTTAATACCTGCATGCATATTTGTTTTTCGTTTAATTAAAACTCCTCCTAAACGTTCCCTAAAAGTTTCAAGTTAATGCGATTAGTGTCGTAAGTTACAGTAACCGTAGAAGCAGCATTAACTGTATGCACACAGTGTTTTCTGGCTAGCTCAAAATTCATAACCTATGGAGGTATGAAGGTAAAATTTTCAGAGAATATTTTTGTTTTACGGATGACAACCTGAAACCGTATGCAGGTTGTCAAAAGGGCATATCAGCAATATCTTAGGAACAGTTTTGTGTGTGAAATTAGAACTTACAATACTTGTTGCGGGGGATGTTGAACCAACCAAAAGTAAATATTTGCATCATAATACTAATACTTCTACTGCTACTACTACTACTAATAACTGATGCTACTATTACAACTATAAACCTAATTATATTAAGGCGAAAATTTTGGGCAATATTGTAACTGTATTGAAATAAATCGAAACACACTATGGCCGTATAGGTTGTCAAGAGGACGCATCAGCAATGCTTCAGGACCGGTTGATGGTATTTTTTTTTTCTTTTTTTTTAAGATTAAGATTTTTATTTTCACATTCACAAATAAAAAAATAAACTAAATAATACATTGGCACTGGAAAAAACTTCCGAGGGTTTGCGGTCGCACGAAAGTCTACATAACTACTTACCTGTTAACACAACAATTTAAAAAGAAAAGAATAAAATAAAAAAAAACCTCAGCTATTTAAATAAATCTATTGTAAATAAACCAAAAATACATAAATGACAGCCTATATAATAAGCAAAACGTTACTGAAATAAAAATAATAGTAGATAAATACAAATATAAAAGAAAAATAATATAATAACAAATCCAGTCTCCATCACTCTTCAATACTCAACCCCCTTGCCCCTCAAAACCTACCTCCCCTGCCCATCCTTACTTTCCCAGCCCACCCTTACCTCCCCAGCTCACCCTTCCTCCTCTACCCACGCTACCACCCATCATAAAATTCAACAACACCGGTTGATGGTATTAAGTTAAAAATTTCATCGTGTGTTGAAGGGGATGTTGAAAAAAAGGTGTATTTGCATACGACTACTAATGCTACCACTGCTACTACAACTATTACTACACATAATTACTGAATCTTTCACCAATACTGAAAAAATTAATGTCTCAAAACTTTGTTTGGATATTTGTTATGGGAAATGATGGGTGTGGGAAGGGGGAGGTTTCTCTCAAATCACTTTGACTCTTAAAAAGGGCAGCATAACTTCAAATTTAAAATTAAATGAGACCCATCTGAATTTAATACGACCACCCATTCCATAGAAACCTTTTATGCTCTAAGGCATATTTTAAAGTCCTTGTCCCAGGGCTCTGGGGGGTTGTGCCAAACCTGGAAGCATTGTTATATGTTCTTTGGACTATTTTAAACAAAATTGCCATCGCACAATTTCAATCAGATGCATTTGGTGAAAGGAGGGGTAGTTGGGTGGGGTGCTGCTTGACCTTAAAAGGGAACTCTTAAGTGACTCTTAAAAGGGAACTAGACCTTCCAATTTCAACCGAATGAGCCACCTCGAAGCTTATACAACCATCCTTTCCATTAGAACCTTAAATACCCTTTGGGCATAACTTATAACTCTCGCCCTCAGGCTCTTGTGGCTTGTATCAACCTCAAAAGCCTTGTTACATGATATTTGGACTATTTTGAATAAAAGGACTTCTCAAAATATCTATTGGAGACATCTCAATAAAACACGTCGTGTGTGTGCGTGTGTATGGGAGTGGGGTGCGTAGCTACGCTCTGATCACTTTGACGCTTAAAAAGGGCACTAGAGCTTATGATTACTAATCCAATGAGTCCCCTCCAAAGCATATACGACCACCCTTTTTATAAGAGCCTTATATGCTCCAAGGGCATAACTTACAACCCTTTCCCTGAAAACTATAGGGAAACCTTCAACTACGATGAATAAAATTGTTATCTCCAAATTTTGATAAGATGTGTTAAGGCAAATGCTGAGCGTAGAAAGGGGGGGGGCTGTTTGCCTTCAAATCCCTTTGACTCTTAAAAAGGTCACTATAACTTCCAATTTCAAATCAAATAAGCCCCAGCTGATGTTTATACTACCGCCTATTTAATTAAAACCTTATATACCCTCATAAAATAACTTACAACCCTATCCCCAGGGTGTTGGGGGGGGGGGGCGGGGTCGTGTCATCCCTAGAGACATTATTACATGTTCTTTGAACTATTTTGCAAAAAATCGCTATCTCATAATTTCAGTAAGATGCGTTTAGTGAAAGAAGGGGTTGTAGAAGGGGGGGGGGCTAAATTCCGTCCATCACTTTTGACGCTTAAAAAGAAATAGAACTTCCAATTTTCTACCAAATGAGCCTCTTCTAAAGTTAAACAACCATCCTTTCCATAAAAATCTTAAATACCTTCTGGGCATAACTTACAACCCTTGCCCCTAATCTCTGGGGTTTGTTCCAACCCCAAAAGCCTTGTTATATGATATTTAGACTATTTTGAACATAATGACTATCTCAAAATTTCTATTAGATGCATTTCGGGGCGATACGACGTGTATGGGGGGGGGGGGGGTAGCTGCCCTCCGATCACTTTGACTCTTAAAAAGAGCACTACAGCGTCTGATTACCAATCTAATGAGCCCCCCTCCATAGTTCACGTGACTACGCTTTCTATAAGAACCTTATATGCCCACAGGTTCATAACTTACAACCCTTGCCCTGAGGACTGGAGGGATATTTCATCCTCAAATACATAATTACCAGACTTTTTCAAATAGATTGAACATAATGGGAAAGTGTTTGGAGAAATGATGGGCGTGGGGAGGGAGGGGGGAGCATTTGCCCTCTGATCACTTTCGACTCACAAAAAAGGACTAGTCCTGTCAACTTCCATTCGATTGAGCCTTTTTTGAAGCTGCTACGACAAAACTTTCTATAAAAACCTTATATGCCCCAAGGGCAAAACTTAAGACAATGGTCCTGAGGGCTAGGGGGGGGGGTGATTATCATCCTCAAAGACATAATTTCCAGACCTTTCAATTACGTTGAAAAAAAATGGCCATATCAAAATGTTGATCGGAAATGTTTGGGGAAATATTGGGTGGGGATGGGGGTGATTCTCCCTCCGATTACTTTCCACTATTAAAAAGAGCAATAGCCCTCTCAAATTCCGCTCGAATAAGCCTTTTTTGAAGTTTATATGAAAACACTTTCTAAACCCTAACTTATAACCTTAGCCATGAGGGCTCTAGGGGGTTGTCATACTCGAAGACAGAATTTCCGGACCCTTCAACTACGTTTAACAAAATGGTTATATCAATATGCTGATCGGAAGTGTTTGGGGAAATGATGAGTGTGGGGGGGGCATTCACCCTCCGATTGCTTTTGACTATTAGTAACGGCACCAGCCCTCTCAATTCCCAATTGAGTGAGCCCTTTTTTAAGTTTATATGACAACACTTTCTATAAAAACCTTATAGGCCCAGGGCATAACTTACTACCTTTGCCCGGGGGATGTGGGGGGGCTTGTCATCCTCAAAGACATAATTCTCGGACCTTTAAACTACGTTGAACAGAATGGCTATTTGAAAATTTTGACTGGATGTGTTCGGGGAAATGGTGAGCGTGAGAGAGGGGTTAGTTGCCCTCCAATCAATTTCGACTATTAAAAAGGGCACTAGCCCTTTCAATTTCCAATCGAATGAGCCCTTTTTGAAGTTTCTACGACAACACTTTCTATACAAACCTTATATTCCCCCAGAGCATAGCTTACAACTCTTGCTCTGAGGGCTGTGGTGGGGGATGTCATCCTTAAAGACCTTATTTCCCGAACTTTTGACTATGTTGAACAAAATGGTTATCTAAAAATTTGTATTGAATGTGTTTGGGGAAATGGTGGACATGAGAGGGGGTTAGTTGCCTTCCAATCACTTTCGACTATTAAATAGGGTACTAGCCATTCCAATTTCCAATAGAATGAGCCATTTTGAAGTTTCTACGACAACGTTTTCTATTAAAGAAAAAACCTTATATGCCCCCAGGGCACAACTTACAGCCCTTTTCCTGGGGTGTGTGTGTGAGGGGTGGGGGGTCATCCTCAAAAACCTAGTTTCCAGAACTTTGAACTACGTTGAACAAAACGGATATCTCAAAATTTCGATTGGATGAATTTGGGGAAAGGGTGGGCGTGAGAGGGGAGTTAGTTGCCCTCCAATCGCTCTCGACTATTTAAATGGGCACAAACTCTTCCAATTTTCAATCGACTCAGCCCTTTTCGAAGTTCCTATGACAACTCCTTCGATACGAAGTGCCCTGGTCTAAAAAACAAACAGAACAAGATTACATTGTGCCCATATCGTGCCAAGATTTTAAATATTCTTTTGTTATTAATAAGAAGACTATGTCAATTAAAAACTAAAAGTAATTGATTAAAAAAAAACTTTCACTAAAAAAACATTTTACAAGAAAAGAGTTACATTAAACCAAAGATGGGCAAAAGAAAAGTTAAATAATTTTCAAGCATTAAATTCCCATTTATCACCATCAATAAATATATGAAACCCAAAACAAACAAAAACTGCAATAATTAGCCCAGCCAAACTAAAAACGTGCAGAAACTATGATGGTGCCTTCTAAAGACCAGAAAATACTTGGCACTTCAATGAAAACAAAATACACTCTAAATGTTTTCTCCTTTTTAAGTCTTATAAATTCAAAATTTTTACGACTTCCAGGGATGCATATCAGTATTGTTGAACGCTTGAAAATTATTTGACGTTTTCCTGCTCATTTTCGGTTAGTGTAGCTCTTTAATATTCTTTAAAAATTTCTTTGTGGAATTTTATTTTTATACTAGTGACACAAAAGGTCAAACATGCCCCCCTATTCCCGATAACGAAAACTACACGTAAACAACAGGCAGATTTAAACATAAAAGTGTGGACTGTTGCATTTTTTGTCACAAGAAAAATCACTGATGTGTTTATTTTTCCCCAGGGGTGATTATACTGACCCAGTCATCCTAGAAAATAGGGAGAGGTATCATTTGCTAGGAAACAGAAAGTTCTAGTGCCCTTTTTAAGTGACCAAAATGACTGGGGTGACTATCCCCCATCACACACGTGTTTTTCCTAAAAGACATCCAATCAAAATTTTAAGATAGTCATTTGGTTCAGCATAGTTGAAAAGTCCGCTTACTATGCCTTTGAAGATCACCTAAACCCCCATAGACACTGGGAGAAGGGTTGTAAGTTATAGAAATTGTCGATTGTTCACACATAGTAGTTATGATTGGGAAATATTCGAAAAATTTTGGGGAGGGTATTTTCTATAGGGAGGGGGGATCTTTTGTGGGGAAGTACTCCCAAGGAATTTTTAAGGGGGAATTTTACACAGGGTGGAGAGGATTTCCTTTCAAATAAGCCCTTTTTGAAGCTTCTACGACAAAGCTTTCTATAAAAACCTTATATGCCCAAAGGGCATAATATACGACCCTTGTCCTGAGGGCTATCGGGGGGCGGAGTTCCTCAAATTTCTAGACCTTTCAACTACGTTGAACAACACAGATATATTAAAATGTCGACCAGAAATGTTTCGCGAAATGATGGGCGTGGTGTGGGGGATTCTCCCACCGATTACTTTCGACTATTAAAAAGGACAATCGGCTTCTTAATTTCCAAAAAAGAGCCCTTTTTGAAGTTTTTACAACAAAACTTTCTATAAAAAACCTTTTATGCTCCCGGAGCATAACTTAAAACCTTAGCATTGAGGGTTGTGGGGGGTCGTCATACTCAAAGATATAATTTTCGGACCCTACAACTACAACCTTCAAAAAAATGGCTATATCAAAATATTGATCAGAAGTGTTTGGGGAAATGATGGGCGTGAGGGGGGAGGGGGGGTATTAGTCCTCCAATTCCAGCTCTAATTTCTAGAACTTTCAACTACGTTGAACAAAATGGCTATCTCTAAACTTTGATTGATTGTGTTTGGGGAAATGGTGGGCGTGGGAGAGGGGTTAATTACTCTTCATTCACTTTTGACTATTAAAAAGGGCATTAGCCCTTTCAATTTCCAATCAAGTGAGCCCTTTTTGAAGTTTCTACAACAAAAATTTCTATAAAAAACCTTATAGGCACCTAGGGCATAACTTAAAATCCTTGCCCTGAAGGCTCTGAGGGAGTTATCATCCTCAAAGACCTAATTTCCAGAACTTTCAACTACGTTGAACAAAATAAATGGATATCTCAAAGTTTTGATTGGATGTGGTTGGGCAGATGGTGGGCGTGAGAGGGGGGTTAGTTGCCCCTCAATCACTTTCGATGATTAAAAAGGCAACTAGCCCTTTCAATTTCCAATTGAATGAACTTTTTCGAAGTTTCTACAACATCACTTTCTATAAAACCTTATATGCCCCAGGGCATAACTTACAACCCTTGTCCTGAGGGCTGTGGAGGGGGGTTGTCATCCTTAAAGATCTAATTTCCAAAACTTTCAACGACGTTGAATAATATGGCTAAAAGAATTTTTAGTTGCCCTCAAATCACTTTCGACTATTACTAAGGGCACTAGCCCTTTGAATTTCCAATCGAATGGGATATTTTTCAAGTTTCTACGACAAATATTTCAATAAAAGCCTTATATTCCCCCAGGGCATAACTTATAACCCTTGCCCTGAAGACTGTGGGGGAAGTGTCCTGCTCAAATGTATAATTTCAAGAACTTTCAACTGCGTTGAACAAAATGGCCATCTCAAATTTTGATTGCATGTGTTTGGGGAAATGGTGGACGTGGAAGGGGTGTTAGTTGCCTTCCAATCACTTTCGGCTATAAAAAAGGGAATTAGCCATTTCATTTTCCAATCAAATGAGCCATTTTGGATGTTTCTATGACAACGCTTTCTAAAAAAACCGTATATGCCCCGAGGGCATAACTTATAACCATTGCCCTTAGGGCTGTGGGGGGGGGGGGGTTGTCATCCCCAAAGACCTAATTTCCAGAAATTTCAATTATGTTGAGCAAAATGGCCATCTCAAAATTTTGACCGGATGTGTTTGGGGAGAAGGTGGGCGTGAGATGGGGGTTAGTTGCCCTCCAATCACCCGACTATTAAAAATGGCACTAGCCCTTTGAATTTCCAATCGAACGAGCCCGTTTTGAAGTTTCTACAACAAAGCTTTCTATAAAAACCTTATATACCCCCAGGGCATAATTTACAACCCTCGCCCTGTGGGCTGTGGGGGGAGTGTCCTCATCAAAAACATAATTTCTACCTGGAAATCAACTACGCTGAACAAAATGGCTATCTCAAAATTTTGAATGGATATGTTTGGGGAAATGGTGGGCGTGGAAGGGGAGTTAGTTGCCATCCAATCACTTTTGACTATTAGAAAGGGCACAGCCATTCCAATTTCAAATCGAATGAGCCCTTTTCGAAGTTTCTACGACAACTCCTTCGATACGAAGTGCCCTGGTCTAAAGGAAGAAAAAATAAGAATAATAATAATAATAATAATTAATAATACATTGTGCCAACACCGTTCTTTACTTAGGCAGCTCGATTGCGCTGCCTGTGGTAGGATAGGATGCAAATGTTAATTAAAAGTAACTCAAAAATGTACTTGAATCAATAGGTTAAGTTTAAGGATTCTTCTAGCCTTATAGTGTTTATCCTCTAAACTCAGTTAGAAAATTGCAAGGGAATGACTTGAATACCCCCCTGACAAAACATGGTAAACTAGCTTGAATCTTAAACTTTGTATATTTTTGTTAGTCTAAGAGCAGAGAGTTTTAAGTTTAAAGTCAATCTTTTTTTACTGTAGGAAGTGGTTATAATCTTCTAACCTCCATTAAAATTTGTAACATCTATCTAGGGAGAAAATGATGTAATTGAAACCAATATTTTGTTTATTAATCTTAGGGTGATCATTTAGCAAATTACACAAAAGCAGTTAAAGTCAAAGAACAGCAAGACTGAAAAACTTATTCTGTGTATTCTTAAAAAAATAATACAAAGGTTTAATAGTTTGTTTAATCCATTTTTCAAATACAAGCAACAAAAACAAGTGGGGAATTGCAATAAATATCCAACACAGTAAGCATATAAGGACAAACAAGCAGCCGATTGGCTCAATTTATCATAATGCCATTTACCTTGCTTAACAGCTGTGATACCAAAGAAGATGGGTGTTCCCATGGTTCACCAATCCAATCCACAGTGGCCTTCTCTTGACTGCTCTGGGCAATTAGAAATCTCCAGAATCTCAATAATTCACAAACTTCAATATTGTAGCTTCTTAAGAGAACAAGGAGTGCGAATCCTATAAAATAGGCAGAAGATATAAGCACAAAAAGCATAGATCCTCTCATTTCAAAATTCTAAAATATTTTATTTACATTTCCATATTTTATAGTGACAAATTGTAACAAAATTAGTTATATGATAAAAAAAATTAATGTTGGTGGTAAACCCAAGAACAAAAAATTGCACATCTTATAGCTTTCAAATGAAAATTTAAAAGAGAACTAACAGTTTTTAACTAATCTTACACTGGTAATTGGTTGCAGCTACTTTAAATACTTTTAACTTCTTAAAACTCTTCACTTATTTATTTGGCTCAAATGAACCAATGTATTTTTTACACCCCTTAGAAGCATGCCAGCCTAAGCCCACTGCAAATTAAGACTTGCAACTAGCAAATATTTAAAAGTACAAGTAGGGAATTCAGAAACCCCTTTCCCCAAGGGAAAATAACTATAAATATTTCACACTCTCCTGACCCACTTTCAGAACATTTATTTATATCTTGAATAATTAGTTATTGCATTTAAACCAATTTCAATTTAGCTATGCCAAGCCGTTTTTCTTGTATTGTCGGAGATCGACTGTGCAGAAGGGAGCGACAGTGAACATCAAGTGCTGTAGTAATGGTTGGATTTTTAAAACGCCTTGCCAAAATAGCCCAAAATGTGCGAACTGCAACGGTGATCATACATCCTTTAGTTTGAAATGTCCAGTGCTCAAGTCTCGCGTTTCGAGTAGTGCCCGAAAATGATGCAGTCCCTTTCAGCTGTCTCGTACAACATAAATGGTACCAGAAGAAAAGAGCATGTTATTGACGAACTTGCATGTAACTATGACATTGTCTGTTTGCAAGAACACTTATTATCGTCGGCTAATACAAACCTGCTAAAACGTAGTGCTAATCACGTCGTTTTCGTATCGGCGGCACGAACTACTTTCGGACGGCCGTCGGGTGGGCTTGCATGTATACTGAACCGAAATAGTGTTGCTTGCTACTCGCCTGTGCTTTTTCACAGTGATCCTAACATTTTGGCTGTGCGGATTAACGATTAGTGATCGTAAATGTTTACTTGCCTTGTGACAGAAAATCGGTTCAGTCTCTTAACAGATTCGCTAAGACTTGCAGTGTATTACAGAAACTTTTGGAATCCGTCTCAAATCAAGGTTATCGTTTTTTGATCGCTGGAGACTTTAACGCTGACCTGCTGTCATCGAATATTCGCTCGGATTTGATATTTGATTCGCTGCCGCAGTTTAAGCTGGTTGAAAAAACTTGTATATATTCTTATCTTCATCATTCCGGTAGTCAAAGTAATATTGATCATGTTGTTTGTTCTCCGGGCCTACCCGTTTCTACTGTAACTGTTCATGAAGATCATTGCGATTTAGATCACCTACCGATTTCGTTTGTTTTTCAAATACCGATTTGTATTAATCGTAATGCTTTACAAGCAGGACGAAGATGGGTTTTCCGTCGAAATTGGAATAAGATAAATTTATCGCTGTATATTTCTACGCTAGCTATGCTACTTGCTACAATTCAAGTTCCTTTCCACCTTCTACAGCTTAGTTGTAAGTCTTCAAATGATAAAAATACTCTAAATGATTATTATCTAAAATTAGTATCTTGCCTTAAAACAGCTGAATTGACCGCTGTACCACGGGAGCGAGTCAGGCGAAACACGCGTAAACCGGAGTGGTCGTGGGATCCTGAATTGAAATCGATTAAAAATAAAGCAAAGTTTTGGTTGCGGATTTGGGTTTCTTGTGGTCGTCCGTCTGAAGGGGTTATTCATCAAATAAAGCAAAAGACAAAATTAGAATATAAAAAATACCTGCGCTCGACTAAATCAAAAATATCGAATTTCCCGTTAAGTAAATCTGATTGGCAAAAGGTAATTAATTCTGAAAAACTTGATGATTCTTTTGCTACAAGCCCGATTAGTGCCGGTGCATGGCATAGTTATTACAGTAAAGTTTTTAGTTCAGTGAATTATCATGTCCATTCGGTTTTTTCGAAACTTCTCACTGCCGCACTTCCCGTATCGCTGAGCCAAACTCAGATTTTGTCTGTCGAGCTCTCTGTGGTTCAGCAGGCAGTAAAAAGGTTGAAATCAAATTCCCTCGATTGCGATGGCATTTCTGCCAACCATTTAAAAGTTGATTGCCCACTTCTTTTTCAACACCTGCAGTTGCTTTTCCAAATGTGCTTGTGTGCGTCTGCGGTACCGGATAGCTTCCTATGTGGGTCTGTAACATCAATTCTTAAAAGAGGGAAACCTCCTAGCGATTGCTCGTCGTATCGGCCAATAACTGTGTCATGCAATCTCAGTAAAGTTTTTGAATATGTTCTTCTTCCGTCCATATCGAGTGCACATTTTGGCGAAAATCAGCTTGGATTTTCGTCTGGGGTAGGGTGCCAGCAAGCCCATCGAGTTCTAATTAATCTTCTTATCGATGCGACTAAAAAGGGATATGAACTCCATCTTTGCGCCTTGGACCTTTCCAAGGCTTTTGACAGCGTCGTCCACTCACAAGCTCTGTTTTCCCTTTTTAGTCACGGCATTAATCTTTCTCTGGTTTCTCTCCTTCGTTATTGGTATGCCAATTCTTTTCTACGAATAAAAGCTGAAGGGGTTATTTCCGATTCTAAAATTCCGGTTCGGTGTGGTGTCAGACAAGGTGCTGTCCTTTCCCCTTCTATCTTTAAACTTTGCATTTCTTCTGTTTTATCTTCTATCCCAACCACTTGTATTTTTCAGGCGATTAATCTTTCTTACATAGCGTATGCTGATGATATACTTCTAATTAGTAGGACTAGAAAAGGTCTTTCTGTTTCCGTATCTACAGTTTGCAACAAACCTTAGTAAGATTGGTCTATCACTGAATTTCTCTAAATGTGAATATCTTTCGTTTAATAGTAATGGTAACTCGCCTTTAGATTGCGCTTCTTTTTCTGTCCCATTTGTCTCTTCTTTTCGGTGGTTGGGTATAAACATTGCTAAAAATCTTAAATCTCTCCGACAACAAGCCGTGGCGAATTGTAAGAAAAAGATCCAAGTTTCTTACTCCAAAATTGTTGCCAATCGGGGGAAATACAGTAGGAAGACCCTTGCTAAATTGTATTCTGTTTTTACTGATCATTCAATTTTGTTCCTTTCTGGTGTTTATACCCATTCTTGGGCGAAAAAATACCCGGTCATTACGTTCTTATTATTTTCGGTTCTCGCGTTTTCTACTGTATTTGCCTCCGTGGTATCGGAACCGTAACCTTGTCTCAGTTTTTGGGCTTCCAGATATAACTGAAAAGCTAGTTGAGCTTGCTGACAAACTCCCCCAGACAGTGAAGGCTCTCCCAGCTCATCATGGGTTTGTACGCCTCCTTCATTGATTTAGTGTCTTTACTGTGTATTTAGTCGATTTGTATGTATTTTGTGTCTTACTTTTTTGTGTTTTACTTTTTTGTGTTTACTTTTTTGTATTTTGTGTCTTACTTTGTATGTGATTTAGCGTCTTTACTGTGTATTTAGTCGATTTGTATGTATTTTTTCTTTTCTTTTATTATACTCCGCTTTTGTTACCTTAGCGGGTTAAAAATAAATTATTATTATTATTATTATAGATTCTATCTGCCACGGGATTTATAAAGCCAATAATTATTCGCGTTATTCATTTGGTTTCTGTGGGGTGAATAAAATTCGGACAATAATTATTAACGCTTGCTTCTAAGGTATGTATTATTTGCGTGCTACTGGTCTGATTAAAGATTCTGACTTGATATTTGCTTACGAAATGGTAAAAACCAACAAATAAGATTCTGTAGCCAAACTGCTACTTATATTTACTCAACTGTGGTGAATTTTTTACAAGTAAATCTTTGGGGAGGAATTGATGATGATTTTGTTGCTAAACATGCCTTTGGCTTTTTTGATGAGAATGTTATAAAGAGCGCAAAAGCTGAAATCTGGTCTTGTGCCTCTTTTAACCAAACCTCAAGGAAGCGAAAAGGTTATCTGGCCTCACTTAGGCACATAAACGATATTCTTGAATTTTTGCGAAAATGCAACAATGAACAGGTCAACCTGCCCATTTTTGTAATGATCTCTCCGATGGAAGTGCCAGTAATTCCTGCAAACGCTTATTAAAAACTTGCCTCTAAACTAACTTTAATGGAAACTATGCTAAATATTATATGTGATAAGGTGACAGTAGTGTGCTAGGTTCTGATCAAGGGGGAGATTTTATGTCCTTGGTAAAAGCCTGTCAAACAGCGTATGTTATAGACAGGTTTCTGGGTCAACCAGACAGGTTTTTGAGCCAAAAAATATCAAACAGGTTAATAACCTGTAGCTTAAAGGTATCTCAGATCTCGTCCGGTATCGCATACATTATTAAGAGCATCAAAAAGGTATCTCATTTGTATAATTCTGGTCTGAATGGTCTTCATTAATTATTTGAATAATAGATTGAAACAGAAGATGATAAAATTCCTATTTTTAATTGGATTGTATGAAAGTGGTAAGTCTGAGGGGTTTGTAAGTCTTACGCAACGTGATATAAATGTTAGAATGTGATTAGAATAACGTCATGTGTATCAGTCTGTGAAAACGGTTAGTGGTGACAAGGCGATCTTGTGACTTGACATAGCTTTCACTTCTCGGCTGTGGTCTGTATAATACAAAAGAACGAACCAATTGAGGAATGTGGGCGATATAAAATATTCTTTAGCATTAGAGTATGTTAAAAAGTTGAAACTAATAAACTTGTAGGCGCCAAGAAAAGAGGCAATCTTGTGACTTGACCTAGCTTGACTTCTTGGCTGTGTTCTGTATAATGAACAAGTACCAATTGAGGAGTGTGGGCAATATAAAATATTCTTTAAAACTGGACTATGCTAAAAAGTTGAAAATAATAAAGTCATAATCGCCAAGAAAAGATGTCGTGACTTGACCTAGCTTTCATTTCTCGGCTGTGGTTGAGGAGTGTGGGCAATGTAAACTATTCTTTAGCAATGGAGTATGCTAAACAGTTGAAACTAATCAAGTTGTAGGTGCCAAGAAAAATATTCTAATATTGAAATTCAGAACAATCCTTAGAAATCAAGTAGTGAGATGGTTATGATTTGAACCATAAAGGACCGCAACCACCAATCACAGTAACTACCAAGGACCTCAACCTCCAAGGTCCCCCTCTCCCCAACCGTCAAGATGGCCCCCTCCAACCAACTTTTTGCCTCTCCCTCCCCAATTTTTATATTTTTCTTTGAAGTTTAATTTTTTTAAACAGAAATTTTTTTCAACTTTTTTTTATATGTCCTAGAATGACATGAAATATACTTAAACAAAACAAATCACATTTAATTTTTTCGAAATAGAAAAGGAGAGTGATATAGATGTTAGTCGTGACTTTTACTATTAGAAAAATAGTGTTTGTAGTAGCACTTTTTTTCCGACTTGGAATTTTTTGGGCTTAGAAAATTACTGAACTTTTTTATTATTATTTATGCACCTGTAATAGTGGTACTCTATGGTTACTCATCAATACTTTTTCTTTATTAGCACGGATATTTTTAGAATCAAAAGGATTTTACAACATTTTACAGAATCAAGAAACGGTTCAAATGTTTCAGAATCTACGCTTTTACAGTATGCATGTAGCTAAAATCTTCCATTACAAATTAATACATGCATTTTTTAGCATCAAAAGGATTTTGAAACATTTAACAGAATCAAGAAACTATTCAAATGTTTCAGATTCTATGCTTTTACAGTTTACATGTAACTAAAATCTCCCACTATAAATTATTACAGATATTTTTTTTAGCATCAAAAGCATTTTACAACATTTCACAGAATCAAGAAATTATTCAAATGTTTCAGAATCTATGCTTTTACAGTTTACATGTAAATAAAATCTCCCACTATAAATTATTACAGATATTATTTTTTTTAGCATCAAAAACATTTTACAACATTTCACAGAATCAAGAAACTATTCAAATGTTTTAGAATCTATGCTTTTGCTGTTTACATGTAATTAAAATCTCCCACTATAAATTATTACAGATATTATTTTTTTTAGCATCAAAAGCATTTTACAACATTTCACAGAATCAAGAAACTATTCAAAAGTTTTAGAATCTATGCTTTTACAGTTTACATGTAACTAAAATCTCCCACTATAAATTATTACAGATATTATTTTTTTAGCATCAAAAGCATTTTACAACATTTCACAGAATCAAGAAACTATTCAAATGTTTTAGAATCTATGCTTTTACAGTTTACATGTAACTAAAATCTCCCACTATAAATTATTACAGATATTATTTTTTTAGCATCAAAAGCATTTTACAACATTTCACAGAATCAAGAAACTATTCAAATGTTTCACAATCTATGCTTTAAGAGTTTGCATGTAACTAAAATCTTCCGTTAGAAATTAATACAAGCATTTTTTTAGCATCAAAAGCATTTTACAACATTTCACAGAATCAAGAAACTATTCAAATGTTTCAGAATATATGCTTTTATAGTTTGCATGTAACAAAAATCTCCCATTGTCAATTAATACTGATTTTTTTTTATCATTAAAACGATTTTACAACATTTCACAGAATCAAGAAACAATTCAAATATTTCAGAATCTATGCTTTTATAGTTTGCATGTAACAAAAATCTCCCATTGTCAATTAATACTGATTTTTTTTTATCATTAAAACGATTTTACAACATTTCACAGAATCAAGAAACAATTCAAATATTTCAGAATCTATGCTTTTGCAGCTTCCATGTAACTAAAATCTTCCATTATCAATTAGTACAGGTATTTTTTTTAATCAAAAGGATTTTAAAACATTTCACAGAATCAAGAAGCTATTGAAATGTTTCAGAATCTATGCTTTTGCATTTTTGCACATAACTAAAATCTTCCATTATTAAATAATATAGATATTTTTTAGCATCAAAAGGATTTTACAACACTTCACAGAATCAAGAGACCATTCAAAAATTTCAGAATCTATGCTTTTGCAGTTTGCATGTAACTAAAATCATCCATTATCAATTAATACAGGTATTTTTTAGCATCAAAAGATTTTACAACAATTTACAGAATCAAGAAACTTTTCGACTATTAAAAAGTAAATTACAACTTTCAATTTCCAATCAAATGAGCCCTCTATGAAGTTTATACGAGCATCCCTTCCATAACAACAATATATGCCCCCAGGGCATAAACTAACAACGCCTACCCTTGGGCCCTGGGGGCTGTGGTAGTTTTAGTTTTCTGAACTATGTGAAGTGCGTGTGGGAAAAAAAAATTGAGTGTGGGGGGGGGGAGGCTAGTTGCCCTTGGATATCTTTTGACTCTTAAAAAGTAAAATAGAACTTTCAATTTCAAATCAAATGAGTCCTCTCTGAAGTTTATACGAGCATCCCTTTCATAAGAACCATACACGCCCCCGGGACAACAATTACAACTCTTACCGCACTGGGCCTAGGGGGTTGTGTCGACACCGGAGTTTTTGATATCTAAATTTTGAACAATTTTAAAAAACTGGCTATCTCAAAATATGTAGCGGATGGGTTTGCAGAAAAAAGGGTATGGGGGGGGGGCTAGTTGTCCTTAAATCTTTTGACTCTTAAAAAGTAAACTAGAACTTTCAATTTCCTATCAAATGAGATCTCTATTAAGTTTATACGAGCATCCCTTTCATAAGAACCATGACCTTAGGGCATAACTTATAACACCTTCTCCCGGGCCCTGGGGGTTGTATTGACACCGCAGTTTTTCTTATCCGACCTCTGAACTATTTTATTTTTAACAAATGTCTATCTCAAAATTTTAATCAGATGGCTTTGGAGAAAGAAGGCGTGGGGGGGGGGGGGGGTTAGTTGCCCTTGGATCTCTTTTAACTATTAAAAAGTGAACTCGAACATTCAATTTCCGGTAAAATGAGCCCTCTCTGAAGTTTATACGAGTATCACTTTCATAAGAACCATATATGCCCCAGGACATAACTTACAACGCCTGCCCCCGGGCCCTGGGGGGTTGTGTCAACACCTGAGTTTTTGTTATCTGACTTTTGAACAATTTTAACTTAATGGCTATCTCAAAATTTTTATCAGATGCAATCGGAAAAAAGGGGCGTGGGGGCTAGTTGCCCTCCAACCTCTTGACTCTCAAAAACTGAACTACAACTTTCAATTTCCAATCAAGTTAGCCCTCTCGGAAGTTTTTAAGTGCAACCCTTCCATAAGAACCATATATTCCCCCAGGACATAACTTATAACGCCTGCCTTTGGGCCCTGAGGGGGGGGGGGGGGGCTGTGTCAACCCTGGAGTTTTGTTATAGGTCTCTGAACTATTTTTTAAAAAATGGCTATCTCAAAGTTCTTATCAGATGAGTTTGAGAAAAAAAGGCCTGGAGGGATGGATAGGTGCCCTCCAATATCCTTTGACTCTTAAAAAGTGAACTCTCAAAAACTGAACAACAACTTTCAATTTCCAATCGAATGAAACCTCTTTGAAGTTTATACGGAGCATCCCTTCCATAAGAACCATATATACCCCCAGGGCATAACTTACAACGCCTGCCCCCAGCCCTGGGGGTTTGTGTCAACACCGGAGTTGTTCTTATATGATCTTTGAACTATTTTTAACAAAATAGCTATCTCAAAATTTTTATCGGATACATTTGGGAAAAAAGGGCATGGGGGGGGGGGGCTGGATACCCTCCAATATCTTTTGACGCTTAAAAAATGAACTAGAACTTTCAATTTCCAATCAAATAAGCCCTCTCTGAAGCTTATACGAGCATTCCTTCCAAAAGAACTATATATGCCCCCAGGGCATAACTAATAACCCTTGCCCTGAAGACCTTCGGAGGGAGTGTCATGCTCAAAGATATAATTTCCAGAGCTTTCAACTACGTTGAATAAAATGGCTATCTCAAAATTTTGATTGGATGTGTTTGGGGAAATGCTGGGCGTGGAAGGGGTGTTAGTTGCCTTCCAATCACTTTCGACCATTCAAAAGGGCACTAGCCATTTAAATTTCCAATCAAAAGAGCCCTTTTTTGAAGTTTCTACAACAATGCTTTCTATAAAAACCTTATATGCCCCCAAGACATAACTTACAACCCTTTTCCTGAGGGCTGTCACCCTCAAAGACCTAATTTCCAGAATTTTGAACCACGTTGAACAAAATAGCTATCTAAAAATTTTGATTGGATGTGTTTGGGGAAAAGGTGGGAGTGAGAGGGGGATTAGTTGCCCTCCTAATCCCCCAGCAATACACAGTCCGACGGGTGATTGCATAATATGCCTTACCACGGGCAGTCATCTATTACTACACACGGTACATGACTTACCAGACGGGTTTCTATAGGTCAATAGCATAACTAGAGACCTTGATATAGCGTGTTCAACGGTTTATTGAGTAACCTATATGCTGGTTTCACAAGTGATTGCATAATATGCCTTACCACGGTCAGGCAGCTATTACTATGGAGGGTACAAGACTTGTCAGACATGTTTTTCTAGGTTCAATAACCAAGACTAAGGACCTTCATATAGCGTATTCAAAGGTTTAAGTCTTTTTTAAAAATACTGGTTTCACCTGGAGGCCATATAATCATGTTTTTCAGTATAAATTAAGATGCAATTAGTTTTTTTAGATCAGTCGAAAAAACAACTTGAATAGATACTCATATTTTTTAAATTCATTCGTTTTCAAATGGAGAATTCTAAAAAGATCTTGGTGAGTATTTATGATACCATTTTAAAAAAGGAGCCCATATTTAAAAATAAAAATAAAGTGTTGCAAAATGTCCCAGGGGTTAGTTCAAATGATAAACCTAAGCAAATAGCAGCATCAAAAGCTTTGCATTAAATTATGTCACAATAACTTATTCCTTGTTCATTTGTTATTTTAAAAGGTTTAATCCAGTTACTTTTGTGAGGTGGTTTCACAAAGGTAGCTCCAAATTGTAAATTTCAAACAATTGTATATTATATTTTCAGGGAAGTCTACTTTAGTTTTATGTGTATTTTTTATTTTAGTTAATTTTTTTCTCTACGCTGAAGACGCCTTGTTTGATACGGGCGAAATATTCATTTTTGTTTTTTCTTTGTTTTCATTTACTGGTCATAGACCCGTTAGTCGTATTTATATTTTTTGTCATGGCTGGCCAGTTCGGCTTTAGATCTTTTATTTGATATTCAGTTTTGTGGTGACGCATCAAAGGCCAAGCGTGATAAACAAGGCTCTCATAGATACGCTAAAAAGGCGAATAAACTCTGATGAAAAAAGATCTCATCATTTTTAAAGGCCAAATGGTGACAAAAAAGTTGCTGCTCATTGCAGTTGGAAAGTTCCAAAGCCAGCCCTGAACCCAGCCGCGATGGAGATATAACAATTTGTCCCTCGCCTCCTGTAAATAGCTCTGATTTCTTGCAGTTATCCTCTTTGTAGAAATTCAAGTGTTAATACTAGTGTATCAACTGAAAATGAACTTAGTGAACTTTTCTTTTCATGTGATAGTTCAAGTAAATCGAGCTTCCTCAGTGCCATCTCTGAATCTACCGTGCCTTTGTCAACCACATTTGCAGCTACGGGAACTCTGCCACTGGACGACCCGTCACGAAAGCCTCGAAATAATAATACTCTTCATGTCATCTCTAGCAATGTTGATTCTCTTGCAAACAAGCTTCTAAATATCCAAATACTCCTAAAAGATGAAGAAGCAGACATTGCTGGGTTAGTGGAGATTCTGCTAAATTTACTAAAATAGTTGTTACCAAAAGTTTATTGCAGATATCTGGTTTTCAGTGCTTCACTAATCTGGGGCAGCCAAACTACAGAAGAGGAGTTGGTATTTATGTCAGGGAACGTTTCCAGGTTAGTCTTATTAATTGTTCAATTTTCAATGTACCCAGGGTGGAAAGTTTATGGCTTGATATTACTCTTCAATAAAATAAAAGAATCTATATTGGGTATGTATATAGAAGCCCTAGTGTACCCAGTCTTGATGATTGTGAAATACATCTCAAAACTATCATTGGTGAAATGGCATCTAAAGTATCATCTGATTTGATAATTATTGGTGACTTCAGTTTCCCATTAATCGAGTGGGTTGATGGTCTTGGTCATGTAGTATCTTGTAATGGAGATTCACCATTTGTGTCTTGCTTATCTGACAACTTCCTTTGCCAAACGGTTGACAAGCCAACAAGGCATTGTGGCAACCAGATCATTCCTTGTTGGATCTTGTAATTTTTAGCAACCCAGATTCCCTTATCAGAAATGAATTTCTTCCTCCAGTTGGCAACAGCAATCACTCAGTTATCCTCTCTGTGTTATCCTTGAACATACGTCTGCAACCTAATGTTCATCCTCAAACTTTTATTGACTATCAAGCAATACAGAAGGAACTAGCCTCAATAAATTGGTCAAAACTAATTATTTCTGATATTAATATATCATGGACAAATGTTAAAGAAGCCCTTATATCAACTGAAAAAAGCACTCCCGTGTCATCTAACAAAAACAGCCAAAAACACTTCCATTCCTCACAAAGGATGCAAAAAGAACAATCAACAGGAAAGCCAGAGCCTGAAAAAGGTACAACAAAGAGAAAATTCAGAAAAATTGGATAAATCTTGCCTCCAATGCAAAGGCTCGGAATCTTGCCTCCAATGTAGTTAAGAAATTGAAGTCTCAACATGAGGAGAAGCTTGCCACAGATATTAAGGCAAATTATAAATCTTTCTGGAGACACGTTTCTGCCAAAAATCCTAACCATCACACCATTCCTGACCCCAAACACAATAGCATAACCCACTCATTGCCAATAGATAAGGCTAATGTATTGAATACCCAGTTTGCCTCTGCCTTCACAATCCAATCTTGTTCAACTATCCCTGCAACACCATCAAACTTAATATGTCATCCAATGCCAAAATTATCAATTAATGAAGATATGGTCTTAAATAGCCTGGAAAAACTTGATGTTAATAAATCCAAAGGATCAGATGGAATACACCCAAGGCTTCTCAAGGAATGCTGAAATTGTTCTCAGTTCTCCCTTGTATAGACTCTTCCAGCTGTCCCTAAAAAATGGAGAACTACTGTCGGATTGGAGAAAGTCCTATATAACACTAATCCACAAAAAAAAATGTCCCAAAGATCATGCAGAAAATTACTGTCCTAGTAGCATCACTTCTGCAGTTGTAAAAGTGCTCGAGAGATTTGTCAATAGAGCTCAAATTCAGCACTTGGAAATTAACAGCATCCTCACTTCCAATCAACATGGCTTCAGATCTTTAAGATCTGTTGATACTAATTTAATACACACATACAAGTATGTTACATCATTATTGGATATTGATTTACCTGTTGACATGGTGCTCCTGAACCTCTCAAAAGCATTTTAGAGGGTTTGCCATGAATTCCCCATCACTAAACTAAAAGCAGCAGTTGTTGATGATGTTATTGTGCAGTGGATACAGAGTTTCTTTTCAGAAAGAATGCAAGTTGTAAGAGTTCACAACTTTCAAGGTGTCCCTCATTTCTCCTTGTCTACAACTGTTTTAAGTAGCATTCCCCAGGGGACCATTCTTGGGCCAAGTCTCTTCAACTTATATATAAATGATGACCCCAATCTTCTCTCAAACCTCCTCACTCTTTATGTTGATGATTCAAAACTTGTTGGTAAAGCAGCCACAATCTCTGACTAGCAATCTATTCAAAAGGACCTTGATATTCTTGGGACTTGGGCTGATACATGGCTCCTCTTGTTCAATGCTGACAAATGCCATGTAATCCACTTTGGCAGTCATAACACATCAGCAATACCTTCTCCAAGGTAAACCACTTTTTTCAGTCTCTGAAGAAAGAGATCTTAGAGCCATTGTTGATTGTCAACTAAAGTTCAGCACCCATGCAAAATCTGTAATGTCATCAGCCCATCCACCCCCTCAGAATGATCAAAAGAACTATCTCTAGCAGACACCAAAGTGTGTTTATTAAGCTTTAGAAGGTACTAGTTCACCCGCGCCTAGAGGTTGGAACGTCCCTGGGGTCACCCTATTTCAAGAAGGACAAAGAAATTCTAGAAAGAGTTCAACAAAGAGCAACCAAAATGGTCAAAGGCCTCAAACAAATGCCATACAAAGAGCGTTTACGTCACTTAAAGCTTCCTATTCTTGCATACCAGAGGAAACGTGGTGACATGATCATGACCTACAAAATTATTTCCAACAATGTTCTCCCTTGTCTCCTTACCCCCCCCCCCCCCAGAACGTTCTGTGACTAGAGGTCATTCCAAAAAGATCTTCAAGAAACGCTCCTTAGTCTGAGAAAGAAGCCATTTTTTCAGCCAACAAGTAACAAACTTGTGGAATCTACTCTCTGAAGATACAGTGGCTGCTGATTCAAGAAAAATCTAGACAAAGAATGGCTATAGCAAGAGTTCCTGTGCAACTAGGAAGCTGCTGATTCCTCAACCCAAATTTAGCAAACATCCCATAGAAGTCATAATGGAGCGTTACAAGGATGAAAATCCTTAATTTCGTTCCAAGCTGCAATTTAAGGCAATTAGTACCTTCCTACTTTTAAATTTGCAATTTTAATTTTGGATACAATTTGAATATACTTAAAAATTGGTGAGGAATAGTAATTTTGGTGAAAAGTCCTTGTTAATAGTACTACTAAAGAATTTCAGTTGGATGAAAAGGAGTACTATTGTTTGTATGGATGAAAATTATGTGAGACTTTTGATCTTCTACATAACTGAAGCCATTGCAACATCTACAATAGGATTTTCTTATAAATAAATACATTACATACAATTTTTTAAAATGCATTGAAGTACTTCATATGAAAAGAAAAAGAAACTATTACCATTTAAAATTGCTGAAAACGAAGTTCCAAGCAGTATTTGCCACCCCAAAGAAATTTCATGGCAGGGCTGATGATAACCTGCCTTGCCTTTTCCACCTATGTGCTGGTAGATATGGGAATATAACATAATAGCTGTATAGAGAAATTTTAACTAATTCCTAATTCCCCTTACCTCTTTCAACATTTATTTGAAGCCTCATGAGCAGTAAGCAGTTTGTCCATTAAAATGTGCTTTTGTTGGAATCTACCCTGCAGACAATAGTGGTATCTGTTGAAGCTAAAACTCCTTCATTATTGATCAAGAATATGATGTCTGAAATGAATTCAGTTATCCAGTGGTTTTCTTTTAATTGTCTAGTTCTCAATTTGCCTAAGACAGAATTTATGGTTTTTTAAGAGATCTAAGCAAGGAATGGCTAAAGTTGGGATTAATGAGTTAGTTGTTTCTGGGTGTAGAATTAGACAGGTTAAGACATATAGATGTTTGGGGATTATTCTTGATGAGCTTTTATGTTTCTGTAGTCATTCTGACAATCTCTGTATAAAATTAGCCCAAAATTTAGGATGTTTACACTGATTAAAGTATTTTTTCCCTTTTCAATTATTAAAATTAATAGAATCATACCTAAATAGAATTATTAGAATCATACCTAATAGAATTAATAGAATCTTTATTAGAATCATACCTAAGATATTGTCCCATTATTTACCTAAATACATTTCCTAACCCTTTTAAACCCATCCAGACATTGCAAAAGAAAGCCATAAGGATCCTTAGTACTTTCTTTCATTGTCCTGCAAGACTTCAAACTCTTTCTGAAACAAAAACTTTATTTTTATTTCTTCATATATTAAACCTTAATCAACTTAGGGAATTGCAATTATTGCTCTGGCATTATGATATTCAGTCTCCAGGGAGCTATTTTTATGAATCACAAACTCTTGTTACCCCTATTTGCTCACTTGCTTCTTTGTTGGCTCGTTTTGGAGCATATAGAATCCCTTTGGTTAATTGTGGAAAGAGATAAATTTTCAATAAGATAACAAATCCCTTCTATAGCAAATAGACAGAAATTAAATTGTAAATTTAAAAATCATAATAGCCCATCACCTTTAAAGAATAAATTAGTAGAATATATTATTAACCTTTGATGACAGGGTAATTTGTCTTGATAATTTCTTTCTTAGTATTATTTTTAGATTTTGCTGTGCTGGGGTGGCCTCCTTTGTCCTTCTATATGTTATGATGTTTTTTGGTTTATCTTCTTTATCTTTATTTTTGGTGTACTTGAACTCATTATAATAATTGTTAACCTTCCTTTTGTGCTTAGCTCCCTCTTGGCTTTATTTAATGATTTGTGCTGTTTATATTTGTATGAAATAAAATCTATCTATCTATCTACCCTACCCTCACCAAAACAATGACTCACCCCCCCCCCCATCATTATAGCAAGAGGTGTCCTGAGGGGGGAGCACTGCCCCCCCCCCTATCTTTATGGCATTTGGTAAAATTTTTGCTGAAGGCATAAATTTTGAAAAAATCAGCTGAAATTTAGCAAAATTCTTGATTTCTCCAGAAAATTTGGTATAAATCAGGTATCAATTTGGTAAAATTTACAAAGATCACCCCCCCCCCCTAATGAAATGAGCCTTGGGATGCTCCTGATTATAGCACAATTACAGATCACCAAATGTAGCCTAATTTCATTGCAAATAGAACAAATCAACTTGGTTGAATCTAGTACTGCCACTGTGTGGCATTACTTCTTTGGCAACTGGGAAGCCTAAAATATAGTAATTGATACTTTTAAATCAATTAGCTTCTTAGGATTTTAATTGATTGAACTAGCATTTTCAGAACTAGCTACTTTTGGCTATCTTGGAAAGGGGTTAGGTTAGGAAAACGAAACTTTCAGGGATGGGTCTACAGGCTAGAGTATGTCCCAGGATAGTATTTTGAAGTACCTACCTCCATTCCTTCTCCCTCTAGAGGGTCCTGACCTTTGATGGCCTTTAAGAATCTGTGTGCTATAAAAGTGAAACCTTGCAAAATAGATCTTCTGCTTAAATGAAGTACAACAAAATTGTTTTCAGCTTCACAACTTTGCTCAATCCCAATTTATAAGGTTTTAAAGATATGCAAATAGGCCTACATTTCCTAAATTTTGAAAAAAAAAATAATACTGATATGGCTTAAAATTCTACTCAAATTACAGGAATTGCATTTTCAGAACTAAAGCCATAGAAAAAGAAACTGAAAATTATGATAAAATATTGGTTTGTCAAAATTTCAATAGGTATAGACCTGTCATATAGGCAAATTTAAGGACCCTCTAGAGGGAGAAGGAGAGAATGTAGGTACTTCAAAATACCTTCCTGGGACATACTTTAGCTTGTAGACCCATCCCAGAAAGTTTCATTTTCCTAACCTAACCCATTTCCAAGATAGCCAAAGTAGAATTTTACCCAGTCACCCAACCACCACTGCTATTTTGACATCTGGTCCCCCCCCCCTGGAAAATTTTCTGCTGTTGCCCTTGCCACTTATGTTTTGTTGTTTTGTAGCAGGTTAAAACATTATTATTAAAGAAGATTTGATATCAAGAACACTAAATGACTGTAAATGAAATTTCATATTAAACTGGATAAAGAAAAAATTATCAAAACAACAACAAAGAATAAGTAGGCCTAGGCTAATAATTCAATAATATAGTCTCAAACTGTTATCTGATTTGAGTTTTCCATAACAAGAGACTAAAACCCATATGTTAAAATGGTACTGTTCTATTAATTGGGCTCTTTTGAATACAGCAATGCATACCAGTCACAAAATAGATCTAGACATGTGAAGAAAACAGGTTTACAATGCTTTCTGGGATATAAACAAAGGCAAGAACTGTATTTAAATTGTTTTTTTTTTTGTTTGGGGGGGGGGAGGGGGGGGGGGGGGGGGGGGTTAAAGAGGTACCTAGGTTAGGTTACATATTTAATATATGCTGTGCTTTGCCCCCCCCCCCCCTAATGTGCAAATTTGTTTCTAAACTATTATACAGTCATCCTATTTTATTTCATTAGCATTAACCAAACAGGAACTATATAAAAAAGTCTGGTTAATAGAACAGTACTGTTAAAACAAATACAATTCTTAAGAATCTACAAAAGTAGTAAAATTAATAAATATAGCCGATGAAAAGGTCAATTAAGACACTTTGGATATAAACTTTGAAGCAATCATTTTGGAAACTCAAAACTTATTTTCAATTAGAGATTGAAAATCCCAAAAGCAACTTTCAATTAGGGTAGTGGGCCTACTTGTATTTAATTTACTTTCCATTATGCTAATTATCCATTATTCTAGTCCATACCATCTTTGACAGCCTAATAATACTAGCTGATCTTGTGTGAAACATAGCCTAGCCACAAGACAATAAAAATCAGCAAGGTGTGGAATCAGAATTGCTGGGTTTCAGTAAAAATTTAAATTTGTAAATCAAATATTGGAAAGAACAAAACTAACTCATATGATATTACCCTTTTTATTATTCTGAGAATAATTTTTCTTACCTCCACATAATTGGTGGTTTTTGTGACTTGGAAAATTGATCTGGAATCACTTTCAATGTGTTTTCATAAATGAAGACAGGTAGGAATAACTCACCAGTAGTCATGAAGACTGAATGGAAACACTTTCTGCTTTTTTGGAAAGCAATTCTAGACAGATCATGGAAAGTGAAGTTGGAAACCACATTCCTGGCATAAACAGATTGAAGTATTTGTCAAATGGATATAATTTTAGAAAAATACATTGGCACAAATGAAAAGGGCCAGTTCCTCTTCCAAACTACAGGTAAGCTAGAAAGCTTATTATTTTTATCTACAGGATGTTAACATGCAGTTGGACCTTGAACTTTTGTTAACCTTAGTTGAACTACAATCAACTTCATGTATTTTCTCCTATGTGGTCACTCCTTAAACTCCTACTAGTCTGCTTTAGTTGACTTTCTGTAACTGCTATTGTATGATAGAGTTAGTGTGTGGTCATGTTTGGGTAAATATCTACCAAATCATATTATTGAGTTAGGAATAAAGTGAATACACCATTTGATGCCTTTTTTTATGCTGATTACAAATATAACAAGCATTTCTATTGGAAATGAATTTCAGCCCCCCCCCCCTATATATACCTAACCCAACCTAACCTAACCCTGAATTGGCATATATAGGGGGGGGGCTGAAATTCATTTCCAATAGAAATGATTATTATATTCGTAATCAGCATAAAAAAGGCATCAAATGGTGCATTCACTTTAGTCCTAACTCAATAATATTATTTGGTAGGTATTTACCCATTTTTGAAGGATGTTATAGGCTATGGTAGATAATGAAAAGAAGGGGAAATGTACACCCCAGATAAAAAAAAATTTGCTAAAATTTTTGTTTAGCTAGCCTACTTTTTGCTTTCTTGGAAAGGGACTAGGTTTGGAAAAGGAAATTTTCAGGGATTGATCTACAGACTTAAGTATGGGTAAAGTTCTACAAAATGATATTATTGAGTTAGGAATAAAGTGAATACACTATTTGATGCATTTTTTTTATGCTGATTACGAATATAATAAGCATTTTGATCGGAAATGAATTTCAGCCCCCCCCCCTATATAGGCTATACCTAACCTAACCCTGAATTGGCATATATAGGGGGGGGGCTGAAATTCATTTCCAATAGAAATGATTATTATATTCGTAATCAGCATAAAAAAGGCTCAAATGGTGTATTCATTTTAGTCCTAACTCAATAATATGATTTTGTAGAATGTTACCTAAGTATGCCCTTGGAAGGTAGGCTATTTTAAGGATCCTACCTCTGCTCCTTCTCCCTGTTGATGTCAGCCTACTGACCTTTGATGATCTTTAAAAAGCTTTGCTTTATTAAAGTGAATGTAAAATTCTAGTTTAGCTAATTTTTGCTATCTTGGAAAGGGGTTAGGCTAGAAAAATGTTACAGTAATGAATCCAGGTCCAAAAATATGCTCTGGGAAGGTATTGACAAGCTTCCATGTTAGCCCACTTCTGATTTCTAAGTCTTAGAAATTTGCCCAATTAACAGGTAGGCTATGACTACTTGAACTATTGAAATTTTTTGACAAAACAACATTTTACCTTAATTCTACTTATAAATTAATTTTACAGGCTGCATTTTACCTATCAGTTTTGATAGTGGTTAAGTATTGGCCCAGCGGCCAGGGTTGCCAAGTTGCAATGCACTCTTTTTTTTTATTGCACTCTTTCACACCACCGACCGCATTTGTACTCTTTTTGTCCATTATTTGCTCTTTGTACTCTTTTTTGCACGCTTTTATGAAATGATGATAGAAAAACTATTAAGCGAAATAAAAAAAATTAAAATTAAACTATTTTAGTGCGAAAGATAGAATAGCTAGCTGGTATGATCTCTGTTATCTATGCCTGGGCCGTCCCCCAGGTGTCTTTTTCGTTTTTTCAGCTATTTACCAAGAAGTAGATCAAAGCATAGATAACCAGTGAAAACGTGGTAACTTCAAAATTAAGTTTCATAGAAGGAAGTTGAAAGCTGTTGGGCAGAACTGTTCTTCATGGAAATGTAAAAGTGAGTATGAAACATGAAGTAAGGCAATGCAGAAGGAACAACCAAAATAAACCTAGGTTACTAAAGTCTAATCTCAAACCGATAAAATTCTGTAAAGACTTTAGGCCTGTGCACCATTTTAAAGTGTGAATGACCCATATCTGCTTGTGATAGCCATTTTTTCTGAAATTAAGAACATCCTATCTTACCAGCCATAGGTCCAAGAATCTGCTTTGGATGGGACCCATACTATCAAAATGGGTAAATTTTTACCAAATCATTTTATTGACTTATGAATAAAGTGAATATACGACTTGATGCCTTTTTTTATGCTCTTTCCAAATATAATAATCATTTTTGGTGGAAATGAATTTCACCCCCACCCCTTATACACCAATTCAGGGTATATACTTGCACATTAGGGGGTGGGGGTAAAGTTTAAACTTACCTCCCATTTACATCAGAAATAAAATTTGCCGCCAACCCCTCTAATGTGCACATATACCCTGAATTGCCATATAGGGTGGGGGTAAAATTCATTTACAACAAAAATGATTATTATATTTGGAAAGAGCATGAAAAAGGCATTGAGTGGTATATTCACTTTATTCAGAAGTCAATAATATGATTTGGTAAAAATTTACCTCAAAATGATATAAAAAGGTAAATTAGGAAAATATCGGGTAGTCTAAAATTGTAGTTTAGACTTTAGACACTTCTTTCTATCTTGGAAAGAAGTTGAGTTAGGTGAATGACACTTTTAGAAATGAACCCAGGGCCAAAAATATTCAGGCCAATTAAAAATGACAATGAAAAATGGGCAAATATTAAACAGTTCATATTTTTGAACAATGAATAAAGTGAATATACCACTTGACGCCTTTTCTGTAGTTTAGACTTTAGACACTTCTTTCTATCTTGGAAAGAAGTTGAGTTAGGTGAATGACACTTTTAGAAATGAACCCAGGGTCAAAAATATTCAGGCCAATTAAAAATGACAATGAAAAATGGGCAAATATTAAACAGTTCATATTTTTGAACAATGAATAAAGTGAATATACCACTTGACGCCTTTTCTTATGCTCTTTCCAAATATAATAATTATTTTTTGGCGCAAAATCACTTCACCCCACCCAAATATAACAATTCAGGGTATATATTTGTACATAGGGTTGGGGGTAAACTTCAAACTTACCTCTTTAGTAAGAATTGCATCTTGAATCCAAATTGAACATTCCTTTGCATCAGAAATGAACTTTATAAGCCCCCCCCCTCCCAATGAGTAAATATATACCTTAGGGGTTTGAAGTAAAGCAAATTTATGCCAAAAGCAATTAGTATATTTGGAAAGAACATAAGAAAAGGCATTGAGTGGTATGTTTAATTTATTCATAGGTCGATAATATGAACTGCTCAATATTCACCAAAAAATGAGCAATATAGTACCAAAAAGACAGGTATACTAAAAAAATGATCCTTTTCTGTGGATGCTTGAATTATGCAGGCCTATCTTAGATTTGATAAGATTTGACTTAAAATTGCAGTTGGGGGAGGGGGCAAACTGGCCAGGTATTAAAATCATCCACATCCATTTTGCTTGCTGAATTTTAAGTAGGACTGAGTTTAAAACATCTTTGTCTTTGCTAAGCTTTGCTTATGGACAAAGCTTGGCAAAATTACTAAGTGCTTATATCCTTAATTTTAAGCAAAGCTGATTGTAGAATATGCTTATTATCCCTTTTAACATTCCCAAGAGCCTAAACAGTAAGCAAGTAATCTTGTACAAGAGACAAGGATAAAAAAAGGTGTCTAGTATTTCTGTCCAAGCCTTTTTCCTTTTTTGCATATTTATTTTCAGCCTTGGTTTTAACAATATTAAAAAAAACACGAAGTTTTTTCAACTGAAAGTAAGGAGCAATATTAAAACTTAAGACAAACAGAAATTACCACATATTTGTAGAAGGGTGCCCCCTCCCCAACACCTCACTCTTCAGGCTAAAGTTTTAGTACTTTTAAAAAATCTTCTTATTGTTCTACTTAAATGACCCTTGTGTTTCAGGAATCTTTTTTAAAGAATTGAGACAAATTTCAAACTTTAGCGTAAAGAGTGAGGTGTTGAGGAGCAGGCAACCCCTATTATACATGTTGTAATTTTTGTTTGGTAGAGGTTTTAATGTTGTTCCTTAATTTCAGTTGAGAAAATTTGTTTTTTTATTTAATTTCTGATCGTTTTTTAAACAATGCCAGAACTTAGCTTACTGTAAAGTGTGTTATACAGACATAATTGGATGTGTGGCAAACAAGAGATGAGGCGCCCTCTTAGAACAAACTTCCACAAGAGTGGGGTTCATAACAATCAGACATCAATGCAGCAGTATGAAGACTTCCCAAAAAATTACATGCTGAGTCTATAATTGAAGCCAGCTTGAAGCTTACATTGTGGGTTGTCTTGGAAGACATTCCCATTGCAAAAATGGATACTTTAACCCCAGTCCTGAAAAATGCTTTTGGAGACTCATAACTTTGTAAAATTTTCAATCAGGGCAGAACTAAAACTAGTGGGATAATTTGACACGTCATTGCCCCTGTAGAAAGAGATGTGCTTTCTTGTGAACTGAAGAAAGCTCATATCTCTTTAATAGTTGACGAATCTACCGATAAATCTTGGCAGAAGGTCTTGGTCCTTCTAGCAAAGTACAAAGACTCCAAAGATATAGTGCAAGAAGACTTTCTGGGGCTTTTGCCAGTAAGTAGTGCCAGTTCAGAAGGGCAAAAAGTCAAATACTTGGACATTTGGAAAGCCTAGGAATACCTTTGCAGATTTTGATGGCGATTGCCTTTGACTATGCCAGTGTTAACGCTGGACTTCAAAAAGGTCTTGGTGTACTGTTAAAAGAATATGTGCCAGATTTGCTTGCGCTAGGCTGCACTGGCCATTCCCTTGCTCTCTGTTCTGCATGTGTAGCTAAGAAGTTGCCAGGTGGAATTGACATTTTTATTTGTGACATAGTTGCGTATGTGGCAAATAGCCCAAAAAGATAGAATGAACTAAATACTTACCAAAATTATCACGTGGAAAACCATAAGCTTTTGCAGACTTCAAGTACACAATGGCTCACCCTTGAAGCTTCCTTTGAACAGATCCTTGAACAGTGGAACCCACTCCTTTTATTCTTTACCAACCATGGAGAAGGTGACTCCACTGGAGATAGAGGAGCCAAAGAAAGGGCTAATAAAATTCTTGCTCTTATGCACGATTCATCTGTGAAATTTACTTAGTTTTTTCTGTCATTTGTCTTATGAAAGATCAATGCACTAAAAAACGAGTTTCAAGCTGAGGGAACACGAATTCACAGGCTTTTGTAAAGCTTGTGGCAGACGTATCTGTTTCTCCTCAAGTCCTTTATCAAAAAGGAGGAAATAGGGCAAGTACAAGATCCATTTAAAGTTTGGTTGATCCCAGCTCAATTTCTTGCACTTGATTGTATTAAGTTGGGACTAAATACACTGTTCCTCATGAGAAGCCTGTAAAACACTGGCCTATTGAGTGCTCAGCAGGTTCAAGGCATCCAGATGAGCTGTCTGAATTTTTTTTTGGAATTTCGCTCACAAACAAGCAATCAGATTGACTGCAATGACCTAACGTTGGTAAATCTCAAATGCTTAAGTCCAAATGTTGCCTTATCTGGAGATGCGGACACTCTTGTGCCTTTTCTTCAATGGTTTTCGAATTTGCTGGGTGACACTCAGGCACAATGTGATAAAATGCAATTAACATGCACTTTTGTGTGCTATTTTGAAGAATGAAAAATCCGTTTTATTTTTGCTTCCATTTTTTTTCACTGTGCTGGGGTAAAATACTTGACTACAGTGAACTCAGCTATAGTTCACAAGTAGTTACTTGGACATCTTATATTCCTTTCAAAATGTTTGGATAAAGTGGAGACAAAACTTTAACTAAACATTGTTTGCAGTGAATTCAGTTAAAGATCTAAACAATCAAAACAAACACCTGCAAATTTCAAGCAGAGCATTGCCCTTTAAGCTAAAAAAGAATGATAATCATTATCTAACTTAATATTTAGAGGTTGATTTCCTAACTTTATTTTAAATACAATTGAAAAATTTAAAGATAATATATTTATCAATCAAAGGATAATTGAGAATTTTGTGTAAATGGAGTAAGAATGGCCAGAACAGTGAAAGGGACTGCACGCGCAAATTTCTTGACTTGCACACGCTTTTGACAACTTGCACTCTTTTTTGGCCTTGATTTGCACTCTTTTTGACGTCGGCGGTTGCCAACCCTGCCAGAGGCTAAATTTTTAATAATACAAAATCACTGCTTTTTGGTGTGACCAATAGTTCTATTTATATATAAAGTTATACCAGTGTGTTCAGAAAAGTCTTATCTATCATAAGAAATTGACTGGAAAACAAAATATTTATTCATTGCCGAGATATAGGATACTTCATTTGCCATAGTGTCCTGCCATCTACTAAACTAGACTTTCTGAAGTTATTCTAACTGGATAGGTAGCGCTGTGGACAGCTCTTTTTCTTCAACAGATGATTCATAGTGCCACCATAATCATCATTGTTTACGGAAACAATTACCTTGACCTTAAATCGCACTCGCCTACCAAAGCCTACCAAATTGAGTAAATAAATCCATTTGAGTAAATAAGAGAAATATTTTTCTTTTATTTTGTTGGAGATAGTTGATTTTAGAAGAGATCTTCTTTCAGGTAGTAGCCTAGCTTTGATAGGCCTAGCATAAAGCCTGAACCTGTTTGGTTCTTTCCCTGATTAAGTTGATATATAATGTCCAGCAAAGCTAAAAGAAAACATATTAGCCCAATTAATGGCAATGACAAATGTGCTGCCTGTTCTACTGAACTGGATGAATGGTCCTCTGCTATTGAGTGTGATATTTGTGAGAAGTGGATCTGTGGTGAATGTCTGGACCTGTCCCCTGGAGAATACAAACTATTAACTAAGATGATGCAATCCCTTACATGTTCCTGCTCATGTCCAGCCTGTAAAGTTAACCCTCCCCCTCCCCCCTCTAGTGAGCAAGTTATGATAAATAAGTTAGCATCAGTTATGGGCAATTCCTTGAAATCTTTCAGGGAATATCTTAAGCAGGAGTTTGCCACCACTAGTCAGTTAACACAAACACTTTCCCAACTGAGAACTAACATAAAAAGTGACATTTCTGCCCAAGTTAGCAATATTGCAAGCAGGGTATCACATAATTGAAAATTCATTACAATCAGTTTGCTCTACCTCAACAGTTCAGAACATAGTGGTATCTACAGTGTCCCCTAAGTTGTCTCAACTTCCATCAGCCCAATTGCGTGAATCTGATGTTTGTTGGATAGCACGTTCAGAGCACCAGCGTTTTGAAAGATGTCTTAATATTGTTGCTTATGGTATCACTCCCCATACTGATGATGCAGTTTCCCTGTACAATTATCTCTTATGCGATTATGGAGTTGACATTGGTGCCCCCCCCCCAACCCAAGTAAAAATACTTTCTAATAGCCATCAACCATCAGGTAGCCGCCCCCTTCTCTTCTCTGTACCATCAACTGAATTTAGAAAGCAAATTATACAGAAATCCTTTAAACAAAAGGATCAGTTGGTTTTTATGGAGATAGTCCTAAGGAAGATCGCATAAAGAACAAAGCTCTAGTTGAGGAGCTGAAATGCAGAAAAGCTAAGGGAGAAGCAGATTTGATAATCCGTAATGGTGCCATCATTCAAAAAAGCTTCCCAGTTGGAGCAATCCCCCAGACCGCTCCAATGTCCTGCTAATGTATGTGCCTCCTTCTACCTCTAATAATTGTTTAAGTGTTTATGGACTTGCATCACCTAATTCTGTCTCTCAATGGTCTAGTAGTGAACACAATAATAATACTTCTTCTTCTTCTTTCCTTTCTGATGTTGACACTTCTCTTGTTTCTTCAACAACAACATGTTTAACTGATGTTTCTTCTATGTCATTTCATAGTGCTGTATCCAACAACCTGACCAGTCCTTTAGTTCCTTTATCCTCACCGATTCCTACCTCTCAGGGAATGAGATTCCTTAGCTACAATGTTGATAGCCTCCCTAATAAGCTTTCTGAACTTTCTTTTTGTATGAAATCTGAAGGAGTAGATGCTGCTGCAATTACAGAAGTTTCACCAAAAAATACCTTGTCAGTTTTAACTCCTGGTGAAATTAAAATTTATGAATACCAACTATTTTCTAATCTTAATTCCCCACTCTGCCACCAAGGAGTGTGCCTTTATATAAGAGATGGACTAAATGTTAGTCTTATTCAATTCAATTCTCTGAATACTGATGGAATTGAGTCTGTGTGGGTTAAATTACACAATCAAAAAATTTCAATTGTAGTGGGTGTTGTTATAGAAGCCCCAGTGCTTTGTGTGTTATGGGCTCAGAATCAAATTTGGCTGCAATGTTGTCTTGTATGATGACCAATTTTGCCAGCAACGATCTTGTCCTTATGGGGAACTTTAATCTTCCTGAAATCCAATGGATTGATGGATCTGGTTTTTGTAATAGAGATTCTCCTTTTTTGTCTGCCCTTTCTGATAATTCCCTCTGTCAAACAATTTCACAACCAACTTGTTTCAGGGAAGGTCAAGTCTCCAACATTCTTGGTCTGGTTATACTCAGTAACCCTGACCTTCTTATTAAGAATGCTATAACCGCACCTGTTGGTAACAGTGACCATGTTGTAATTATTTCAGAGTTATGTCTACCTACCATTCAGACTTCCTCTAAGCAACAAAAGCATGTTAACTACAAGATAGTCTCTGAAAAACTTGCAAAAGTCAACTTGAAAAAGCTTATTATTGATGATATCAAGGAGAGTGGGTCAAATGTAAAAACAGAAATTCTAAATGTTGAAAAGTCATGCACCAGAATTTTTCAGGTAAAATAGGCAAAAAGCTTACCTTTTTTAACTACTAAAATTAGTAAGCTAATCAATAGAAAACACAGAGCATGGAACTATTATAGAAAAAATAAGACCACAGAAAATTATCTAGTCTTCAAGTTCTTTAGTAATCAAACAACAAACCAAATAGAGGTGTTGAAGAGAAGGTTTGAGGAAAAACTGGCAGAGAAAGTTAAGGTTAACCCTAAATCTTTCTAGCGTTATACCACTAAAAAATGTAGCAGCGGACGCACAATCACAGATATCCTGTATGATAGTAAATCAGTTGCTGATCCTGAACTGAAAGTTGAAATTTTCAATCAATATTTCTCTTCTGTTTTTTTGTCCAACCCCAGTATTGTATATCCTACACCTCCCTTATATGATGTATCACATAATATGGAACCAATTCTGATTACAGATACTTTGGTTCTAAGGAATTGACATCCCTCAAAACTGAATAAATCTGCTGGCCCAGACGGCATTCACCGACGTATCCTACACGAATGTCATACAGTTTTGTGTCAACCTCTTTCCCTGCTGTTCAAATTATCATTAAATCTTTCTAGACTACCTCAGGATTGTAAAACTGCAAATATTATTCATATTTTTAAAAAAGGTAGAAAGGACCTTACTGAAAATTATCGACCCATCAGCATGATATCAGCAGATGTTAAGGTTCTTGAAAGAATAATTAATTTTGCAGTTGTTAAACACCTTGAAGCAAATAATGTTCTACGCAGTTCACAACATGGCTTTCGTTCTGGAAGATTTATTGACACCAATCTCCTTGAATCATATGATCACGTCACCAGGTTGCTTGATATTGGGGTTCCTGCTGATATGATTCTGCTTGACTTTTCTAAAGCTTTTGACAAAGTGTGTCACAATCAACTTGCAATTAAATTGCGTGCACTTAAGCTCGAAGAGAAATCCCTGCTCTGGATCCTTGATTTTCTTTACTCGCGAAACCAATGTGTTCAGTTGTTTGATGACTCTGGAGATTGTATTCTTTCTTCCTCAACGTGTGTTCTGAGTGGAGTTCCTCAGGGAATTGTCTTGGGTCCTACATTATTTAATATTTTCATCAATGATGCTCCTTCCATTATCAGTAGTAATTAAACTCTTTATGCAGATGACCTGAAGCTTCTTGGACCAGCTTTGTCCTGTGAAGATCATGCCCTGCTGCAAAATAATCTTCATCTGCTGGGTCATGGGCTGAGGCCTGGCTTCTTGAATTCAATGTTGCCAAGTGCCATATCATTCACTTTGGCAAACAGAATCCATGCCGCTCTTATTTTTTAAAAGTCATCAGTCTTCTTTATAAGGGACTTGTTTATCCTAAGCTTGAAGTGGGAATGTCACTTGCCTCTCCATATTTTAAAAAAGATATAAAAGTTCTTGAAGATGTCCAGAGACGTGCCACTAAAGTGATATCTGGCATGCAAGAGCTTTCCTATCCTGTAAGACTATCAAAGTTGAATCTCCCTACACTTGTATGCAGGAGAATTAGAGGGGATACCATTTTAGCCTTTAAGTTATTGAGGGCTAACATTCTCCCATTATTATTCCCTACTGTTAGGACCAATTCAAGAACTAGAGGTCATCAACTGAAACTTGTCAAGCAGTCTACAGCATCTAGAGTCCGTACTCAGTTCTTCTCAACATGTATTGTCAACAATTGGAACAAATTATCTAATGAAACTGTTACTGCTGAATCTGTTGATGTTTTTAAACGAAGGCTAGACGCTGAGTATTCTCCAAAGAGTGTAAATTCAATTGGGATACTATCAAACATGGAGCAGCACCTGATCACCAGTGATTCTTGCATACAATTAGTCATCATTCCAGAGCTCTACAAGGAGAAATCCTTAGATTGCTCCTAGCTGCAATTTAAGGTAATCAGTTTCTTTTTCTCTAGTGTTAGTTCTGAAATTCAATTTCTGTTATTTGAGTAGAATTTTAAGCCAAATCAGTGGGTTTATTTTTTTCTAAATTTAGGAAATGTATTTGCAGATCTTTGAAACCTCATAAATTGGGATGAACAAAGTTGTGAAGCTGAAAACAGTTTTCTTGTACTTCATTTAAGCAGAAGATCTGTTTTGCAAGGTTTCACTTTCATAACAAAAATATTTTTAAACATCATCAAAGGTCACTGCCCTCTAGAGGGAGAAGGAGTGGAGATAGGTACTTCAAAATACCGTCCTGGAACATACTTTAGTCCATAGACCTATCCCTAAAAGTTTAATTTTCCTAACCTGACCTCTTTCCAAGATAGTAAAAGTAGTTAAACTATAATTTTACCAAAAGTGAAACCTTGTAAAATTGTTTTTGTGCTTAAATAAAGTACAAGAAAACTGTTTTCAGCTTCAAAACTTTGCTCAAGCCCAATTTATGAGGTTTTAAAGATCTGCAAATACATGTCCTAAATTTAGAAGAAAGAAAAACATTGTTAGCCTATGGCTTAAAATTTTATTTAATTAACAGGGATTGCATTTTTGACTCGAACCAGAGAAAAAGAAACCAAAAACTGGAGATTCAGGGAAAATATTGTTATGTCAGAATTCCAATTGGTAATGAACCTGTCAAGTAGGCAAATTTCTAAGACTTGGAAATCAGAGGGGGTAATATTGAAGCTTGGTAATAACTTCTCTGAGCATATTTTTGGCCATGGATTCATTACTGAGTTTCATTTTCATAACCTAGCCCCTCTCCAAGATAGCAAAATGTAGCTAAGCTAGAATTTTACTGGGTCTGAATACTCTTTCACAGAATTCTAAGCTACTCTAGTAGCCTAGGAATTACCAATGCAGAATTATTCCTTCTTAGAAAGAAACACAATACAAAGTTTAAAGTTACTTAAAAAAAAACTTATATAAGTCCTTGAAGACTTAACTTTACTTTACCCCCACAAAAATGGTATAGTGAAAAAATTCTTCATGTAAAGGTGATTAAGGTGTGATATCTATTATGTTGGTTTGCCAAATAGGCCAGTAGAAGTTTATGGCTGATATTTTTTGGGTATTGGTGCATTATATATAACAGACAAAAGAAGTCAAGTTTGGTTAATGCTAATGAAATAAAATAAAATAGGATGAAAATATAATAGTTTAGAAACAAATTTGGGCTATATATTTGCAAATTAAGGGGGGGTGGGTAAAGCATAGCATATATTAAATACTTAACCTAACCTAGGTACCTTCCCCCCCCCTAAACCCCAAAAACAACAGTTTAAATATTGTAAACGCGATAAGAAATCGCACTTTGCAATCCATTATCTCTTGTAAATACCCATTTGACGGGTTTCTATTTGTATTTCCTTGTGCAATCTATAGCGCTGTGTTATATATAATGCACCAGTACCATCTTTTCCAGGAAATCTGAAAAACAGCCAGAGGCCCATATAAGTAGTGAAAGAGTGAAGTGAAAAGGGCACCATTGAGATCACCATATGTAATTTTGGTGCCATTTCTAGAGTGGAGAGCTTGAGAACCACAAAAAGCCTCATTTTAACATATGTGCTCTGATACATTAAGAGTCAGTTTATAATCCTCCTTCTTGTATTATGCCCCTCCCAGTCTTGTAAAAAGGTGGATTTGAAAGAAAAATTGCCTATTAAAAAAAATCATTTAAGTTTGATTCAATAGTAACTTAACAGCCAAAATTAACTAGACAGATAATTGCTTTGTGTTTTTGAAAAGAGCTTGAAATGCAGGTGGCTATTGCTAAAGTTGCATTAGGCAACAAAATGAGACTTTGTCTGAAGTGAAAACAAAGAACATTGTTTTCAAATACAACTATTTGCTGGAAAAAATTAAATTTTTGTATGTTATTTTCATAAAAATAATTGAATTTTTTTCTGTAAATTGTCTAATATGCTTGTGATGAAACATCCACTAATTTTTAAGACCATACTGCCTATCCATGACAATTTATCCCTATCTGAACTTTTATTTACCCACCAAACTTTTTGTCAATGTGACAAAGTCATATAGGCCTATATGTCATGGGATAGATGTTACGTGATTTTTTTTTTAATGGGCTATCACAAGCCCAAATTGGCTAAATTTCTACTTCAGAGTTAAATTTAGAAAACAGCAAGTTTAATATAAAAAGATTGGTTAGAAATAAAAATTTTATGGAAGCAGGAATTTATTGCCCTATTTTTTTTTTTTTTTTTACAGAGATACTCTTATTGAACTCTAGAGTTTCATTGCCTAAGTTAGACAAAATTTATGCAAGGTTTATTGCATATAAAAAAAAAAGAATTAAAAAACGAAAAAGCGTTTTGTCTAAAACAATGAATGAAGTTGAAATTTGGAATAAACAGTATGCCCAATATGTGTCACCCTTGGGACTTGTTGAGTTATTTTTTATATGGTAGAACTTTGATTTAGGAATTGGCAAAACATTTTATTTTATTTTTATTTTTTGTGCTTCATGTTTATTGACAGTATTGCATATAATAGGTTTCCTAACGCACTATTATAAAAAATACCCAGATTGTTAGATTCTCCCTAGCCCCTTTCATTTTTTCTACAATGTCAGGACATTAGACTTCAATATTTACAAAGACCAGACTCAGTATCAATGACCATTGTTTACTTGATAATGAACCTTTCTAAAGATTTTGCCAATTTTACAGAAACAAGGAAACCAAAGATATTTGCATATCTTACTGCTTTGGATATAATAAGAGCATCAATTAATGTGTAATCAATTTTTGTTTTGTATAAATATCAGTTATATTTGTATTATTTTAGTTAACCGGCTGATGACAGCCACTGTATGTGTGACCAAAACATTCAGGAATTATTTTGTTGTTGTTAATGTTTAATAAAAAGGATTTTCCCTATTGACCTGTTATTTGTAGACTTAGAATGAAAACAACAGTGGTGATAGTGTTTTTTTTTATTCCTGGATTCATTCCTTGTGCCAGGTACTTACAAGTATCTGATATACTGCTATTCTTTTACCTCATTCCAGAACCTGTAGATTTTAATTGTCAACACCTAGACACTATTAAAACTTATATTAGTATAATTTCCCAAGAGAGGGCTAGCTTTTTGAGATGTTGAGAAACTGGTGGTAAATATGAAACTGCATTTGGACCCTTGATGTCATTATATCCAGTCAGTAGGTGGGATTGGGTTTGCAACAGTTTCCATTTTCGAACTCTGAGGCATATAAATCTGCTCACTTTTTTTGTGAGTATCAATCTTTCAGATTACTTTGTATGTAACCTGGTGTAATTGCAAATCAGCTCCTAACGTATTTTATTTTCAGATGGTGCTGTATGGGCACTGTACTACAATGAACTATCAGACAGTTGGAGAGATTATTTGAAAGACAAGGGAGTTATTGTGGTGGTTGAACCGATTTCATCCACAGAATCAGGTTCCAACGAATTGGCTTCTGCAGAATCACCCTCAGCAGAATTTGGGGCAAAAGAACTGCCATCTCTTCCTGCGGAAATGATTTAGATTGGTAGTGGAACTAAGTCTGCAGCAGACATAGACAAAAAGGCATGAGAGCTGCTTCTGTCTATTGTAAAAAGAGACAGTGTCCAGTAATGACTGAGAGATAAAGTTACAAAAAACTGTATGTTTGGATGGACATAGGAAAAGAAATGAAGGAAAATGGGTTCTGCTTGCCTGAATCTATCATGGAATCTGCAGAGAAATGCAGAAAGCAGTACAATTCGTTGAAGCAGGCTAATTTGAAATTTGAGAAAAATTCCAAAGAAACAGGAGCTGACTCTAAGAAAAAGCCAGCACATTTTGAAGATGTCTATGATATTCAGAAAGACAAGGATTGATATCTACCAAAGTATGTTTTAGATAGCATTGATGATCCAAAATCTTCAGATGAGATTCTAAGTGCACAAGAGACTGAATTCGAATTTTCAAAATTTGATTTGAAGACTGCAAACAAGAAAAAAATGGAAAAAGTTCGGTTGAAAACACCAGTAATGCGGGGCTCCCACGGCGTCAATAAAGTTAATAAAGTATTCCGCAAAGTTACATACCGTAAAGTTCGTCGCGCTCACACATGAATTTTACCTTCCTGACTTTATGGAAATCTTTTGAAGCAATTAATTTGAATTATTCACACGTTCATTCTTGAATATATCTGACGTTATTTTTTGATAACTTTTTCAATTTAATAAGTTAGTCTTAAGTTAGACGTTGTTTTCACTTTACAATTTACTAAAGAAGGCTCACAGATAAAAAGTAGCCTAGCCCCCCAAATTTTTGCCGGGCTATGCGATAAAAACTTCCAGTAGGCTGATCAGTTATTAGTTCATCAAAATTCATAAACACCTAGGCCAATTTGTGCTCATTTGAACAATAAACAGAGTCTGTACCAAAATCAGTTCCTTACAAGCTTTTGAATTTATAAGCTGGCCTAGGTCTGTATTAGATTTAACCTAAATCCTATTTATCTAGGTTTATGCAATATTTAATGATTTACATTTAGGAAACTGTGGTAAAATTCTAGCTTAGCTACACTTTGGTATCTTTGAAAGCAGTTAGGTAAGGGAAATGAAATTTTCAGGGACAGGTCCACAGACTAAAGTAGCCCTGTGTCCCAGGAAGGCACTTTGAAGTACCTACCTCCACTCCTCCCTCAACAAGGCAGTGAGATTTGATGACTCTAAAAAATCTTAGTGTAATGAACATGAAACCTTACAAAATAGATTTTCTGCTTAAATGATCAAGGGTATACGCAGCCAAATCTTTATAACCTGAGTAGAACATGGTCCAGATTCAAACCATTCACTTCATCTAAGAGACTTTAGTCTTGCGACCCAGTAGAAAAGTTTCTGGGAATCTGGAGAAAACTGTTCTTTGGCAGTCAAATAAAGTATGAAAGAAGAAGGTGAAAACTGCCCTTAGAAGATGGACCAGTGATAGTCGTATATTTAATGATTTTAGTATCCCAATGCACATAGCCGGCATCTGATGAACCATAAAGCAAATACTGTCAGTTCCAACAAAATACAATTGAAACAGGAAGAAATAAAATTAAAACAGCAGAAATTTTTGAATTCCAGCTTATTTTGTCCACTTTTGATGTGCCTTACAGTTTCTGTCTGATCCCTGACCAATTCTCCAATGTTCAATCTCCCGCGGTGCAGAAAAAGGCATCTTCTATAGGTGAGGTATATATCTGTAGTCATAATTCCCTGTTCTCATTTCTGGGGTCTCTGGCTTGACTACTGGACATTAAAAAAACCATATTGCCTTACTCTTACTCGTTTTGGTAGAATAGGTGGAAATGCACTCCTAAATGTGTGATGATGCAGAAATAACTACTTTATCAAGTTGAATAAAAAAGAGAAACAAACTAGCATTAAATAGTTCATTACACTCTTCTTTATCACATTTTTGTTCCATGTAAATTGTTTTGTCTCTTTATTTAAACAGAGACCAGACTGACTTTATGAGACAGTTCTCTGCCTCTTTGCAAGAGAACTGTGAATAAAAACGATCATATTTCCATTTTTCTCAGTTTTCCGGTCAACAAAACATCAAATGAAACAAACAGAGAACTGAGACACCACCAGAGATAAAAAATTTAGGCCATGTTTAAATGAAGAAACAACAACAAATAAGCATTTTGGAGAAAAACCAGCAAGTGCACTAGTTAACAAATACGGCATAAATGTATTCAGAGCAGACACTAAACAAAGAAGAGGCTTAGCTAAAGGTAAATATATACATTTTCATATAACTTAGCTAGGGAAATATTGAACACAATATTTGATTCCTTTCTTATACTCCTTCTGAATTCAATAATTGCTTGGATTGAATTCCTCTTTGAGCCCTTTAAGTGGCTAAAAGAGCCCATAGCAACAACAATTTAGAAAAATCTATTTCTAAAAGAACTATTAAGTGAGAAGAAACTACCATTTGTAGCTGATTGACGATTGGTAATTACTATCTTCATTAGCTTTTGTTAGTCAAATGTTGTTCTGAAAACAAATTTGCAGGAGCTTTTAAAGAGACAGAAGTTCTTTGTAAATGACGTCACAGTGAAACCAATGTCACTGTCAAGGGATTTGAGGCTCTTAAAAAATTCCTGTAAATTGGATTTCAAATTAACATTTGATTAATAAGAGGTAATGAAAATAGTAATTACTGTTCCTGAATCAACTACAAATGGCAAATTTTTCTCGCCAGACACTTTTTAGGAACCCATAAAAAAATACATAGAAACCCATTTAAAAACTTATGGGTGCTATGGGTTTTTTTTCTTGTCCCAGAAGTGATTAATTCATGTAGCAGAGAATAAAAAAGGTAGCAAGTGATGTATTCACTTTTTTACCTGGCTAAATAATATGAATATTTATATATTTACCCAGTTCACACTGATGCATAGTTTCTATATAGATTGTTATCCATCTGAGGGAGAAAAGAAAGGCAATACAAATTAGTGGTTTGGTTGTTGCTTTTGCAATACTGTCCTGCTACCACTCATGATTTCAGGTGGAAACAAAGCGCTATGTTTAAGTTAGGGCTCACGAAGCAATACTTTGATTGGGGCTTCACTTCCCAGAATTTCCAGAATCTGGGTTTCTATTATCTTGGAAAGCATAAATTAAAAACCCAGGATTCCAGAAAAACCAGAAGATGAAGCCACATCCCTACGACTTTGGTGAGTTGACTTTTGTATCAGCCATGACCCTTGATACTTGAATTACTTACATCCATTCTAAAACATTCAAATCTTCAATTCAGATATTTAATTTCAATTCAAATATTCAGCCAATCAAACGCTAAAACAGGCGTATTCCTAAAGATTCTAGTCGTATTCCACTAGTTTTCGTTCTCCAGTGCTTTCCACTTTCTCGTTTTTGCTTTCCAGCAGTTTTCAAGACGAGCAGCCGAGAAGGAAAGTGTTTCCAGGAATCTCGCGAAAACCGCCCTAATGTCTCTAGGGATGACACAGCTCGCCAGTGCCCTGGGGATAAGGTTATAAGTTATTTTATGACAGTATATGAGGTTTTTATGGAATGGGCGGTTGTATAAACATCAGATGGGGCTTATTTGATTTGAAATTTGAAGTTATAGTGCCCTTTTCAAGAGTCAAAGTGATTCGAGAGCAAACAGCCCTCCCCCTTCCATGCTCAGCATTTGCCTGAACACCTCCAATCAAAATTTGGAGATAACAATTTTATCCATTGTAGTTGAGCTGTTTGGAAATTACGTCTGTGGGGAACACAGCCCCCCCCCCCCTACAGCTCTCAGGGATAGGGTTGTAATTTATGGCCTTTTGGCATATAAGGTTATTCTGACAAGGGTGGCCATATATGTTTTGGAGGGGACTCATTGGATTGATAATCATAAGTTCTACTGCCCTTTTTAAGAGTCAAAGTGATCAGAGCGCAGCTACCCCCCCCCCCCCCCCCCCCACATACACACACAAACACAAATACATTGTTTTGTCTTGAGATGTATCCAATAGAAGATATTTTGAGACAGTCCTTTTATTCAAAATATTCCAAATATCATATAACAAGGCTTTTGAGGTTGAAACCAACCACCAGAGTCTGAGGGTGAGGGTTGTAACTTATGCCCCTGGGGCATTTAAGGTTCTTATGAAAGGGACTGTTGTAAAAGCTTTAGAGGTGGCTCATTTGGTTGAAATTGGAAGTCCTAGTTTCCTTTTAAGAGTCAATAGGGATGAAGGTGAAACAGCACTCCCCCTCCCAACTACCCCTCTTTTCACTAAATGCATCTGATTGAAGTTTTTTGATGGCAATTTTGTTTAAAATAGTCCAAAGAATGTATAACAACGCTTTCAGGGTTGGCACAACCCCCCAGAGCCATGGGACAAGGGCTTTAAGTTATGACCTGGGGGCATATAAGGTTTTTATGGAATGGGTGGTCATATTAAATTCAGATGGGCCTCATTTGATTTCAAATTGGAAGTCATAGTGCCCTTTTTAAGAGTCAAAGTGATTTGAGAAAACCTCCCCCCCCCCCAATGCCGATCATTTCCGATAATAAACATCCAAACAATGTTTTGAGACATCACTTTTTTCAGCATTGTTGAAAGGTTCAGTAATTATGCATAGCAATAGTAGCTGTATGCAAATAGCACCTTTTTTCAACATCCCCTTTTAACACGATGAAATTTTTAACTTAATACCATCAGCCAGTCCTGACGTGTTGCTAATACGTCCTCTTGACAACCTATATAGGCATAGTGTGTTTTGATTTATTTCAATACAGTTACAATATTGCCCAAACATTTTGCCTTAATATCCTTGGGTTTATTAGTTGTAGAAGCAGCACCAGTAAATATAGTAGTAGTAGTAGTACTTGCGTAAAGTGGATCACTACTACTACTACTGCTAACAACTCACCGCAGCATCAAGCCGCCTAAGGCCAACACAGCTACCCGCGATCCTCCTCCATCCCAATCTATTCCAAGTCTCCTTTTTTACACCCTCACACGAAGTTCTCATTTCCTTTAAATCTTTCTTTATGACGTCCTCCTACCCCAGACAAGGACGATCTGCTTTCCGTTTAGCCCTAGACAGTTGGTCAAAAAGAACAATCTTCGACAATCTGTCATCCTTCATCCGCACAACATGCCCTAGTCATCTCAACTTTTCTTTCATTATAGCCCTAGAGAGCAGGTTTGCCAACTGCCAGCGTCAAAAAAGAGTGCAAATTAAGGCCAAAAAAGAGTGCAAGTTTTTAAAAGCGTGTGCAAGTCAAAAATTTGCCCCTTTCACTGTTCTGACCATTCTTACGCCATTTACACATAATTATCAGTTATCCTTCGATCAATAAACATATTATCTTTAAATTTTTCCAATGTATTTAAATTAAAGTTAGAAAATCAACCTCCGTCCGTGGTGTGAAAGAGTGCAATGAAAAAAAAGAGTGCATTTCCCACGAAAAGTGTGCGAGTTGGCAACCCTGGTGCCCCTATAGCAAGGGAGGAAAATTACCCTTCTAGATGTGGAAAAATACCTTTAGATTGACGTTTTGTTTTTTCCAAGCGAAAATTAACATTGAAATTTTGAAAAATGCCTTTTTGCAGAGAATATAACAAAAGCCTTGACGGACGGTCTACTCCAAGACCGTCTTTTTCAGGACGGTCTTTTCCAAGACGGTCTACAGGATCACTAACGAGATGATCGGCAAGCGGTGAAAAACTGATGGCCCTGTCAAGGACAAAAATGGAAGAATAGTCAGAGAAGAGAAGGAAATAGAAGAAGTGTGGGCCAACCATTTCAAAAGTTTCTTGAACCGATCAACCCCCCCCCCCCCCCCCCGAATATACCAGAGACTCCTTTGCTTATTCTTGAAATCGACACCGATCCTCCCACAGAAACTGGGAAAATTTCATCGTCAAAGAAGCTGACGAACGGAAGAGCTCCAGGAAACGATGGAATTTCTTCTGAAATGCTAAAAACGTCGGTTAGATCCTGTGTGAAAACATGGATTCTACTTTTTAGCACGATATGTGACAACGAGGTTGTCTCAAAAGAGTGGATGCGCAGTACCCTTGTGAAACTATTCAAAAAAGGTGATGTCATGCTGTGCGACAATTGGCTAGGAATCAGTTTGCTCTCTATTTCAGGAAAGCTTCTTGCCCTCATAATTCTGCATCGTATTCAGCCATAACCGACAAGCATTTAAGAGACGAACAACACGGTTTCCGCCCAAACTGCTCCTGTGCAGATCTCATTTTTGCATTACGAATGATGTTATAAAAGACAAACGAGTGGAGACAGAAGCTATACCTAATTTTCATAGACTTTGAAAAAACATTCGATTCTGTCCATCGAGATACACTCTTGAAAATCCTCAAGTACTACGGTGTCCCTGACAAACTTGTAAGGCTAATTTAGTAGCGTTATGCAAAAACCGTCTAAGTCACATTTTTTACGAAATTGAGTTATGGGCTCCACCTCATGTAAAATTTCACGACAAGTCGTTTGGTATGATCAGAATCGATCTACGTCTTCAAATAAGGTCACAGTTAAAATTTGAATTTTTAGTCTAAGTCCCTTTACAGCAATTTTTAAATCGCAAAAACAAGCCAACTCCTTAGATCCGGCGGTAACTGGACTTGGCCTGTTTTTGCTTTTTGTCTTTGACCGTAGGATTGGACTTGTACTGTTTTGATTCACCACCATTATCAGTGTTTACAAACCAAATGGAATTTCTGGAAGGAGAAAAGGGTGAAAAGATTAAACTAATAAAGCATTTTGCTAAATTTTTATTTTCTTGTGTTTGTTAGTTTCAAGGTTAATATTAACGTATTTAAGCTATTTTTCCTTCTCTTTTTTTCATCTTGTGACTGGTAGTGTTGAATTGCTTTTGTTTTGGTGTTTCCTATAGTTTTTGGTTAGCCATTAGGAATGTCCGAACCTCCTCACTCAGGAGGTTCAGCTACATCTGCTGGTATCTACATCTGCTACATCTGCTGTTATCATTATTATGAGTACAAAATCATAAGAGTCTGGTTAACAAGCAATAGTCATCCTGGTCCCCTCAATCCCACTCTGGGGATAGTCATGAAAGCAATCATGCCTTTAAGAAAGCAGACTAAAGATTTCCAAAAGGGCTCAATATTGGTAGGGTCAATCAACGGTGTTAACTGTTTGAAGGTCAAGAATCAATCTGTGTTCAAAAAGGTTCTGGAGATAAGGAAGCTAGATTTGGCTGATGATCTAATGTTAACATTTTTCTGTGATAAGGATCACCCTGTCCCAAGTTCACAAGGATTGCAGGAACCCGCCCCCCCCCCCCCCCCAAGGACTACATGCCTGAGGGGCTTGTCTTTTTGATAATTTACCCTCAGTAAATTTGCCCTGTACGCAGATGACTTAGCCATTTGGACCAAAGGCAGATAGACCCGGTGACAGATTCTTTTCCTGACCAAGACAGTGAAGTTACTGTGGAAGAAGCACATTCCGGTTGAAAGCGTGGCTGAAGTGCAAATTACAATAGATGGAGAGAACGGACTGAAAGAAAATACAAAGGCGAAGAATATGCGAGTGCCAAAAACATTGTTCACCCTGCTAGAAAACAGAAGGAAGCTTTTAGAAGTTGCAGGCTGAGTTGTTCTGAAAATCTTGGTAGTGAAACGAAAACCAGTCTGTTTGAATTGTATTGGGCTATAGGTGAAAAGAAACAGCAGCAGCAATTTCTTCTCAACTGCGTGAACAGAACTCGACCGAAACGAACCAGGAAAAGAAAATATGATAGTAACAAGGAGCGCTATGCCTGGTACTATTATGTGACTGTTGAATCGGAGATGTCTGTTTTTATGTCTGTCTTAGCTCTAACCAAAGCAGAACTCGCAACGGTTCAAGGAAAGCGTGGGAAGTTATCTTTTATTAGCACTCCTGAGAGACGCCAAGCTCCCGGTTGACATTTAGGTTATAAAGCAGCACATTGAATCATTTCCTGCTTATGAATCCCACTATCCAAGGACACAAACTTCCAGGAAATATCTTTCTTCTGATCTAAACCTTCAGAAGATGTACGATCTTTACAAAAATTTTGCTGCAGAAAAGGGGTTGCCAGCAAAATCAGTTGCAATGTACAAGAAAGCTTTCTATCAAGAATACAATCTTGGATTTAAACCTCTTGGCAGTGACCCCTGTGGAACGTGTGAGAAGCTTAAGCGACAGATTAGCCTTGAGCCGCGTTGTTTTGATTATTTCTGCCCGATCGGGTCGCGCCAGTTGTTAGGACTGCTAGGAGACATCTTCATCTTCGTATAACTAACAAAACACGAACTAGGAGTTCTGATATTTCTTCTGAAAATTTTTAACGGGCTAAAAGCAAGGTGGGTCTTCTGTTATATTAATAAGCGATAATCTCTTATGATTGTGGGGATAGTTAGTCCTAGTCGTAATACATTTATGTATATCATGCAGATCAGATATATTATATAACGCTGATATTGTATTGTAGTTCAATTACTATTTATTTTTTATATGTTTAGGTCAAAAATGGGTGGACCGAGTAAAAGACAACGAACCTATGGTTTTAACTCTGACTGCGAGAAATCAAATTGTTTCGTTAATTTGAAAAATAAATGCGTTTGTTTGTTATGTGGTAGTAGTATTGCGGGGCCGAAAAACATAATTTTGAACGTCACTTTTAGATAATTCACGCTACTTTTGATGTGAATTATCCACTTGAATATGAAGTAAGAAAAAAGAAAAAATGTCAACTAAAATCAAGTCCAACTACAAACAGGATGTTTTCACTAGACATGTGGAAAATTCTAAAAAGGCCACCATTGCTTCTTTCAAAATCTCTTACATGCTCGCAAAGAAGAATACGCCTCTCATTGATGGTGGGTTGCTTAAAGGGCTATTTTTGACTGATGCCAATTGCTGGTTTTATGGATTTTTAAATAAATGTGATATTTTCTCATCAATACAAGACTTACCAGAAGAATATTTGTAATTACAATAGAAATACAAACTCAATTAAAACTGACTTGGAAATATGTGACTGGTTCTCGTTACAATTTGACGATTCGACATATATACATATATCAGACACCACAGTTGGCAATTATGATGGGAATGGCATTTTGAACATTACAATACAATCGTTTCTGCTTGTTTATGGTTTGAAAATTTTGTATTGTAATTTCTGTTTGTTTTGGGTTTCATTTGTTTATTGATGATCATTTATTTAATTTTGGAAAAAAGTTGAGCCGCATAGGACCATAAAGGCAAAGATACTTGTACATACTAAAGAAAACTGACTCGTTTCTCGACATACTTGAATTGTGCTGGCTATTCTTAGTTTTGATAAGATTTTTGAAGACACTAAATTTCAGATTGGGGGAAGGGGGCTAGGTTTAGGGGAGTAGGGGTAAACTGTGGGTGGCTGGGGAGCAAACTGCCAAATAGCAAATTACGCTGGAGAATGTTTGATTCTTGGTTTCAAAAAAGAATGAGGATGTTAAGGTGAGGCATTTCTGGAATCTTAAGGGCAGTGTCTAGCTAAATCAAAACACATTATGTTTACTTGTAGCTTGTAAAAAGGGCATACCAGCAATATTTCAGAAATAGTTTAGGGTAACCATAAACGTCAGGATTTACAGAAGCGATAAGTAATATGTTCAACCAACCAGAGAGAATGTGTATGTTACAACTACTACGACCACTACTAAAGTTAAGGATATTAAGCTGAATAATTAGGGAAATATTGACGGGGAAGTTGAACTAAATCAAAGCACTATGTGAGTGCAGTTGCAAAAGGGGGTATTAGTAATATCTTGAGAATGGCTGTGCGTATAATGTTGAAACTTTCAGGTATGTTAATCGGAACATTGAACTAACCAAAAGGCCCTCTACTAATACTGCTAATAGTATTTCTACTATTATGACAACTGGCCCCTTTATCTTTAACAGGGACAGGTTGAGATTGACTATTCTTTTTCCATTTGTTAACACGCCAGTACAAGATATTACTATTATGCTGTCTGGCATCATCTTCCACACTTTGACAGTTTCATCCATGGCCTCCACTTCACACCTCCTTAATTCACATTTTAATGCTTCCTCACTTTCTTTACATTCCTCTTATTTTTATATGATCTGTCACTCATATAATGCTTGTACAGGCCTCTTCCCCTCTCTATTAAATATAAAACGTTTTCACTAATATTCCTTTTCCTAAAATTATTCCATTCATCTTCTACAATGTTAAATTCTAAACTCTCCAGCTTAGTATTTATCTGTTCCTGGAAAGTTTCTCCCAAATCCATATCTTGTAGTCTATCAATGTCGACAAAAAACAATTTTTTTTTTTATAAATCATCTTGACAGGCATTTATTTAATAGCATGCATTTATTTAAGTCATAAATGAGCAGAAATAAAGTCAAACAATTTTCAAAGCATATAACTACCAAACACAACCATCAATAAATAAAAGAAACTCTAAACCGACAGAAATTACATTAAATGACCAAGTCCAACTAAAAAAAAAAAATTAACATGAGTAGGACTTACACCCCCCCCCCCTCTCAAGACCAGAACATAATTTACACTTTACTGGAAAAAAGAGTATATGACCGTAAATTGTCAGTTTAATATACACAGAAACACTAATTCCTAAGAATTATAATAATTTATATAATAATTTTTCATTTATTAAAGTAAAATGTGCCCCTAAACCTGGCATATATGGTAAAGAGATAAAACTTGCTTATATACAATTCAAATATGACAAATTCAACTCTAAAGACTGTGAAACTCGAGTTATTGAATATTATACTTAATACGTCTATTTCCTATTTATTCATTTATAAATTTAATTGGGTAGCCATTACAAAAAAAATGTCCCTTAAATAAAAAAGTTCCGAATCCAGAAATTTCTGAGAGCAAATTCTAAAGGCCCTATCCACTATAGAAATTACAAACCCTCTTTTCACCAAAACAGAAGAACATGAATGAAAAATCAAATATCTCTAGCTGTTTGCAGATATTTTCTGTAAACATTTAAATAGTTTCGACAAAAACATAAATTTTACAGTTGAGTTTAAAGAAGATAATAAGTTATTCTCTCTTGATATTTTATTAATCAAAAGAGATTTCTGTCTATTCTTCTCAATTTACAGAAGACCTATAAACAGCGATAGATATAAAAAAATTTTATTCATGTCACCCTGTTTTCGTGAAAAGAGAGGTTGCAACCCCTCTAGTGGAAAGAGCCTTTACAATTTGTTCTCAGGAATTTCTAGATTTGGAATAACTGTATTTAAGACAAATGAAAATAAAATACTTTAATAACAAAATTGTGGAAATTAAAACAGAGAATTATAGAAATCAACCCCCCCCCCAGAATGCATTATTGTAATATACTTACCATGTAGTTTATATACACTCTCTCATGCTAATCTGAGAGAAACTATAGAAAGAAACCGCTTCTGTCAGACCAAGAACTTGAGTGTGGTGGGTATAAGAGTTATGTACCCTTTCGATTATTCAAAAGGGCACTGAACTTCTGATTACCAGTCCAATGAGCCCCCTCCATAGTTTATACGAACATCCTTTCTATAAAAACCTTTTATTCCCCATGGCCATAACTTACAACCCTTGCCCTGAGGGATGTAGGGGGGGGAGGGAGGTTGTCATCCTCAAAGACATAATTTCCTGACTTTTTAGCCACACTGAATAAAATGGTTATCTCAAAATTATGATTTGATGTGTTTGGGGAACTGATTAGAGTTGGGGTGTGGGGCCTGTTTGCCCTCCAATCACTTTCGACTATGAAAGGAAGAACTAGCCCTCTCAGTTTCCAATCTGAAGAGTACCTTTTGAAGTTTCTAAGACAAATCCTTTTATAAAAAATGCCTAGGTAAAAAAAAAAAAAAAAAATAATACATTGTGGCCCCATCACTCTTTACTTAGGCTGCACTATTGCGCTGCTTATGATTACATTCGAAAGATTTTTCTTCACTATGAGTTCTTTGATAAGATAAATTGGAACTTGAAGTGAAACATTTACCACATATATGACATTTGAAAGACTCTCCGGAATGAGTTCTTTGATGATTAAATAGGTGACCTTTTGGCAGAAATTTTTCTCACATCCATCTTGAAAGGTTTTTCTCCACTATGGGTTCTTTGGTGTTAAGACAAATACGAAATAGAACTAAAACTTTTCTCAGGTGCACCACATTCAAACGGCTCTTCTCCAGAGTGACTTCTTTGATGATGAGATAAACCTGAACTTGAAATAAAATGTTTCTCACATATGTCACATTTGAAAGGTTTTTCTCCCGTATGAGTTCTTTGATGATCAGACAAATACGAAGGTCTACTAAAACGTTTCTCACATAGGTGACATTCAAAAGGTTTTTCTCTACTGTGAGTTCTTTGATGCTGATATAAACTGGAACTTTGAGTGAAACGTTTCTCACATATATGACATTCGAAAGGTTTCTCTCCAGTATGAGATCTTTGATGTTCAGACAAATACGAAGGTCTACTAAAACGTTTCTCACATACGTGACATTCGAAAGGTTTTTCTCCACTGTGAGTTCTTTGATGCTGATATAAACTGGAACTTTGAGTGAAACTTTTCTCACATATATGGCATTTGAAAGGTTTTTTCTCCTGTATGAGTTCTTTGATGATGAGACAGGGAGGTTTTATAGCGAAAATTTTTCCCGCATATATCACATTCAAAAGGTCTCTCTCCACTGTGAGTTTTTTGATGATTAGATAAATTGGAGCTGAAAGTAAAACGTTTCTCACATATGTCACATTTGAAAGGTTTATCTCCAGTATGAGTTCTTTGATGATTAGATAGGTGGGTTTTACGGCCGAAATTTTTCTCACATATATCACATTCGAAAGGTTTTTCTCCACTGTGAGCTTTCTTATGACAGAACAAACTGGACCTTGAAGTAAAACATTTCTCACATATATCACATTTGACAAGTTTCCCTCCAATAGGAGTTCTTTGATGATCAGACAGGTGAGATTTCTGTAGCAAGGCTTTCTCAGATGCATCATCTTCAAAAGGCGTTTCTCCAGTACGACAAATCTCCTGTTTTACAATATCATTTTCAGCATATACGGAAATTTTACTTGACAGTTCATTCTCCTGACAATCCACAATCATTTCTTGTTTTAGACATACGCTTATCAGATCAGGCATGCAAGGTGTTCCACATCTTTGTTTGCTGACATCATTTTCACAATATCTTACAATAGGTGCACCTAAAAAATAATGTATAATTCACTCAAAATGAATCACTTTGTCTTGTATTGTTGTCCTTTTTTAGTTGCAAACAATTTACCGTCTCAGATTTTGAATTTTACTGTTCCTCTTAATTTGATTTTCATGATCCTACCTGATACTACACCATGATACTACATGGTGACTAATTTATAGCAGCTGAATTGTCTACACCGCCTCTTCGATAATTGAAGGATCTTTTTAGTAAATTATAATATTTTTAATTCTTAAACCCGCGGTTGTACGAGTTATATTCTATTCATAATGATACAATTATATATAAACAATATGGCTACACTATTTTTTCCATGTATATTTTAACTCTCCACTTCTATCAATTATTAATTTTCAGAATAAATTCCACAGAGGAACTATTTCAAATAAAATTAAAGAGCTTATATAAACATAATTTTTAACTAAATATAATTAAATATAAACGTTTTTACTTTTATGACTTTAATAAATCAAATAATAATAACATTTTGATTACTAGATATCAGTATATTTATATTAAACTGACAATGCAAATTCGTTTTTTTTTCAGTAAAGTGAAAATTATGTTCTGGCCTTGAGAAGGCATAGGGGTTTTGAGCCCAACTTATGTTAATTTCTGCTCGTTTTGAGTTTGACTCGGTTATTTATTGTAATTTCTGTTCGTTTTGGGTTTCATTTATTTATCGATACTGATTTCTGGTAGTTTCACGCTTGGTAGATTATTTAATTTTATTTTGGCTCATTTTTTGTTTAATGGAGTTCTTTACTTTTCTTTGAAAAACTTATTTTGTGGAAGAAGTTTTTCTTAATTAATTTCTGTTCGTTTTAAATTGACAAAGTCTTTTCAGAGAAAAAGAAAATAACACTTTAAATCTTTTCGTTTTTTTAAGACTTTATAGTTTAGCCTGCTATTTGTATAATGGAGAAAAATTTACAGCAATTTTTAACAACATACACCCTTTTAAAAATCTGGACACAAATAATAGTGTTTAATTTAGTTTCATACCTCCTCTAGTTGACCTGAAATGGAAAACTTGATACCATTCGCAAAAAAATCTGTTTACTTTCTTTGATAGCTTGGATACACTTACGCTATTTTGATTTGGTTAAAATTTAAGAGCAGAAGTAGCCCCGAAAGTTTGAACATAATACCCTCAGTAGGTCTTGGGATACTGCTGAGATGCCTGATTGGTAATTAGCATTAACACCGTGCGTTTTGATTTAATCTTAAGGCAACATTTATTTTTAAACATAATGGGCAAATGGGAGGGTGGGCGTGGGAGAGGGATTAGTTGCCCTCCAATCACTTTCGATTATTAAAAAGGGCATCAGCCCATTCTATTTTCAATCGAATGAGCCCTTTTCGAATTTCCCACGACAACTCCTTCGAGACGAAGTGCCCTGGTCTAAACAACACCAACAACAAAAAATAATACATTATACCCACATCGATCTTTACTATAAAAATGTCAAAACTTCCAATCACTTTCGACTATTAAAAAGGGCACTAGGCCTTTCGATTTTCAATCGAATGAGCCTTGAGTTTCTACGACAACGCTTTCTATAAACACCTTATACGCCCCAAGGCATAAATTACAACCCTTACCCTATGGGCTGTTAGGGTGGATGTCATCCAATAAGACCTAGTTTTCGGAACTTTCAACCATGTTAAACAAAATGGCTATCTCAAGATTCTGATTGGACGTTTTGGGGAAATGGTGTTCATGAGAGGGGCGTTAGTCCCTCTCCAATTACTTTCAACAATTAAAAAAGGCACTAGCCCTTTCAATTTCCTATCAAATGAGCCCTTTTGAAGTTTCTACGACAACACTTTCAATAAAAACCTTATATGCCCCCAGGGCAAAACTTACACCTTTGCTCTGGAGGGTTTGTCATCCTTAAATACGTAATTTCAAGGAATTTCAACTACGTTGAAGGAAATGGCTATCTCTAAACTGGTTGAATGTTTTTGGGGAAATGGTGGGCGTGAGAGGGGGGTTAATTACTCTCCACTCACTTTCGACTATTAAAAAGGGCACTTTCAATTTCCAATCAAATGAGCCCTTTTTGAAATTTCTACAACAACTTTCTATAAATACTTATATGCACCAGAGCATAACTTACAACCCTTGCATTGAGGGCTCTGAGGGGGTTATCATCCAGAATGACCTAATTTCCAGAACTTTCAACTACCTTGAACAAAATGGATATCTCAATGTTGATTGGATGTGTTTGGGAAAATGGTGGGCGTGAGAGGGGGGTTAGTTGCCCTCAAATCACTTTCGACTATTAAAAAGGGTGCTAGCCCTTTCAGTTCCCAATTGAATGAGCCCTTTTTCAAGTTTCTCCAACATCGCTTTCTATAAAACCTTATATACCCCCAGAGCATAACTTACAACCCTTGCCCTGAGGGCTGTGGGGGGGGGGAGGGGTTGTCATCCTTAAAGACCTAATTTCCATAACTTTCAACTACGTTGAATAAAATGGCTCGTTGAATAAAATGGCTATCTAAAAATTTTGATTGGATGTGTTTGGGGAAAAGGTGGGCGTGAGAGGGGGGTTAGTTGCCCTCAAATCACTTTCGACTATTAAAAAGGGCACTAGTCCTTTGAATTTCCAATCGAATGAGCCCTTTTTTAAGTTTCTACGACAAAGATTTCAATAAAAACCTTATATGGCCCCAGCGCATGTCTTTTAACCCTTGCCTTGAAGACTGTGGGGGAGTGTCCTGCTCAAAGGTGCAATTTTCTGAACGTTAAACTGCGTGGAACAAATGACTATCTCAAAATTTTGATTGGATGTGTTTGGGGAAATGGTAGGCGTGGAAGGGATGTTAGCTGCCTTCCAATCACTTTCGACTATTAAAAAGGGCACTAGCCATTTGAATTTCCAATCGAATGAGCCTTTTTTGAAGTTTCTACGATAACGCCTTCTATAAAAACCTTATATGCCTCCAAGGCATAACTTACAACCCTTGCCATGAGGGCTGGGGGGGGGGCTGTCATCCTCAAAGAACTAATTTCCAGAACTTAAAACTACGCTGAATGAAATGGATATTTCAAAATTTTGATTGGATGTGTTAGGGGAAAAGGTGGGCATGAGAGGTTGGCTAGTTGCCCTCCAATCACTTTCGACTATTAAAAAGGGCACTACTCCTTTGAATTTCCAATCGAATGAGCCTTTTTTGAAGTTTCTACGATAACGCCTTCTATAAAAACCTTATATGCACCCAGGGCATAACTTACAACCCTTGCTGTGAGGGCTGTGGGGGAGTATCCTCCTCAAAAATATATTTTCTACCTGGAAATCAACTACGCTGAACAAAATGGCTATCTCAAAATTTTGATCGGATGTGTTTCAGGAAATGGTGGGCGTGGAAGGGGTGTTAGTTGCCTTCCAATCACTTTTGACAATTAAAAAGGGCACAAGCCACTCCAATTTCCAATTGAATGAGCCCTTTTCAAATTTTCTACGACAACTTCTTCGATACGATGTGCCTTGGTCTAAAGTAAAAAAAAAAATAATACATTGTGCCAACATCGTTCATATATGCCCCCAAGGCATAACTTTAAACCCTTGCCCTGAGGGTTGTGGGGGAGTATCCTCCTCAAAAATATATTTTCTACCTGGAAATCAACTACGCTGAACAAAATGGCTATCTCAAAATTTTGATTGGATGTGTTTCAGGAAATGGTGGGCGTGGAAGGGGTGTTAGTTGCCTTCCAATCACTTTTGACAATTAAAAAGGGCACTAGCCACTCCAATTTTCAATTGAATGAGCCCTTTTCAAATTTTCTACGACAACTTCTTCGATACGATGTGCCCTGGTCTAAAGTAAAAAAAAAAATAAATAATACATTGTGCCAACATCGTTCATATATGCCCCCAAGGCATAAATTAAAACCCTTGCCCTGAGGGTTGTGGGGGAGTATCCTCCTCAAAAACATATTTTCTACCTGGAAATCAACTACGCTGAACAAAATGGCTATCTCAAAATTTTGATTGGATGTGTTTGGGGAAATGGCGGGCGTGGAAGGGTTGTTAGTTGCCTTCAAATCACTTTCGACTATTAAAAAGGGCACTAGCCACTCCAATTTCCAATCGAATGAGCCCTTTTCGATGTTTCTACGACAGCTCCTTCGATATGAAGTGCCATGGTATGAAAAAAAAATAATACATTGTGCCAACATCGTTCTTTACTTAGGCAGCGCGCCTATGATTAATTAAAAGAACCTTTTCCATAAAATGAGTTTTTCAAAAAGAAGTAAAGAACTCCATTAAAACAAAAATGCACAAAAATAGAATCAAACAATCTACCAAGCATACAACTACCACAAATCAGTATCAATAAAAATGAAGCCCAAAACGAACAGAAATAAAATAAATAAAACAGTCAAACTCAAAACAAACAGAAATTAATATGAGTAGGGTTCAAAACCCCTATGCTTTCTAAAAGCCAGAATATAATTTGTACTTTACTAAACAAATTTAAATGAATTTACTGAAAAAAAGTGCATTGTTACTTTAATATTCATATGCTGATACTTATTCCTTAAAATTTTAATTAATTTTGATTCCTTAAAGATATAAAAGTGAAAATATTAAAAGAATTTTTTTCAGTAAAGTACAAATTATATTCTGGCTTTTAGAAAGCATAGGGGTTTTTAACCCTACTCATCTTAATTTCTGTTCGTTTTGAGTTTGACTCAGTTACTTATTTTAATTTCAATTCGTTTTGGGTTTCATTTACTTATTTATACTGATTTGTGGTAGTTGGGTAGTTGTATGCTTGGTAGATTGTTTGATTATATTTTTGTTCATTTTTGGTTTAATGGGGGTTCTTTACTTTTTTTTGAAAAACTTATTTTATGGAAAAAGTTTTTTTTAATTAATTTATGTTCGTTTTATATTGACATACTTTTTCAGGGAAAACGAAAATAATAGTTTGAATCTTTCCAGTTTTCCTTTAAGAATTTATAGTTTAGCCTGCTATTTATATGCTGGAGAAACTTTTTCCGCAATTTTTAACAACATAAACTATTTTGAAAATCATGACACATATAAGTGTTTAATTTAGTCATATACATCCTCTAGTTAACCTGATAAATAAAAGTTAATACCATTCTCAAAAAACTATATCTGTGCCCTTTCCCCAGCCTGGATAAAATTATACTCTTTTGATTTAGTAAAATTTTAAGAGCAGAAGTAGCAATAGAAGTAGCCCCAAAAATTTGAATTTAATACCCTCAGCTGTTTTTGGTATATTGCTGAGATGTCTTATTGGCAACCAGCATACAAACAGTGTGCTTTGATTTAATTTTAAAGCAAGATTTAGTTTCTAAGCATAATGGGCAAATTACACAACTTCGGGGGGATGACCTAACCAATAACCCTAGAGATATAGCTACTAACGATTCAGCTATGCTGAACATAATGGCTGTCTTAAACTTTTGATTGGAAGTGTCTGGAAAATTATGAGCTAAAGAGGATCATTGATTGCCCTCCAATCATTTTTTACTCTTAAGAGGCCATTCAGCTATGCTGAACAAACTAGCTGTTTTAAAATTTTGATTGAAAGTGTCTGGAAATTATGAGCTAAATAGGAGGGCTGATTCAATCATTTTTTACTCTTAAGAAGCCATTCAGCTATGCTGGACAAGCTGGAGTAGTAATGCATTAATTACTCCGAAACTAACAAGACCTACCGGACAGGTTTCTGGGCCAATCAGACAGGTTTCTTGGCCAATAGTTGGATGGGAATACTGCGGGTACGCTACATACGGCGACCTGAATGGAATTTGAGGAAACACGTTATACTGGCTTATAATGATATCAGTTTTAGAAGTAGAAAAAACTAGTTTTTTGAGTAACAAGTATTTTAGATCACTCTATAATGGTGCATAGTGAATGGTCTTAATTAATGGTTTGAATTATAGGATGAAACCAGAGGACGAAAATATTCTTATTTTTAATTGGATTGTATGAGAGTGATAAAAGGGTTAAAATTGCTTATCAGTTAAGGTAAGTCGGAGGGGTTTGTAAGTCTTACACAACGTGAGCTAATGTTAGAAAATGATTAGAATAACGTCATTTATACCAATCTGTGGAAATGGTTAGCGGTGACAAGGCGATGTTGCGCCTTGACCCAGCTTATCTTCTTAAAGCTTATCTTCCTAGCTAAAAACTTAAAACTAATAAAGTCGTAGGTACCAAGAAAACAATTTTAATACAGAAATTCAGAACATTGCGACTTATCATAGCTTATTTTCTTAACTGCGGTCGCTATAATACACAAGTACATAATGAGGAGTGTGGGCAATAAAAAATATTATTAAGCGTTGGAGTATTCTAAAAAGTTTAAACCTGTTCACGTCGTTACTGATTTCCAACTATCAGACCACCTTCCAATATCTGCATCTATTTATTGTCCCTCTGCTCAGTCTACTCCCACCACACAACCACATCAGCCCCACGCCCAATTTTACAGGGATTGGGAAAACATCCAAGATGGTCTTTTTGCTGCAGTTACTAATTCCGTTTTTAATAAAATTCATGTTCCGTTCCAGCTGCTCAGGAAAATTTCGCAAGTTGATGCAAATGAAATACGGGTGTTGCTAGATATCTATCTTGCACAAATTTTCCATGCTCGGCGATGCGCAGAAAAAGCCGCTATACCTCTTAAACGTATACGTCGTGTCGCATTACGAGCCTAGTTGAAGCTTGGAGAAAATCCAAATGTTTGTACCATTTGTGGCTCCAGTGTGACCGTCCTCGCTCTGGCTGGGTTTCTGACATTCGTCTTTCTACCAAAAGAAAGTTTGCAAGAGAACTATCTATCCACATGAACCAGATAGTTGAAGAGACATCCCAGCAAGCTTCTTTGTCCCAACCTTCCTTCTGGAGAAATGTATCAAGAGATCCTCCTAGGGCCCGCCTATCTGCTCAAGTTATTCCTGATTCCGAATGGAATTCATACTTTTCTGCTGAATTCTCCCCACCAGATGCCGCCCTACAGTCCGAATATGATGATAAGCTTAATAAATTTCTATCTAGTTGTCCAACCGACAATTTTGTTGATTCAGTTGATTCTGTACTGCGAGCAAAACAACGCCTAAAGCGTAAGAAATCTTCTGGCATCGATAAAATGAGCGCCCTTCACATTCTGCTTGGAAGCGAGCTGCTGGTAAACCATACTGCTCTTTTGATGCAGATGATTGTTACCCAAGGAGTTGTACCGTCTTCTTCCGTCTTCTTCAGTCGGAGATCTCACTCCTATTCCAAAGAAATGTAAACACGCTACCCAGTGCTCGTCCTTCCGCCCTATAACAGTGGCTACTACCTTCTGTAAGCTTTTTGAACTTCTGTTCATTGACCATGTGAACGCGAAATGCTATGTTCCACCTTACCAATTTGCATTCCAGCCACGTCTCGGTTGTGCCCACGCTTTGTCGGTTGTCACGAACGCATTGATCGATGCTGATGCATCAGGTGAAACTCTCGTGTTGGCTGGGCATGATGTTCGTAAAGCGCTCGACTCTCTCATTCGAGCCGCTATGCTACTCCATGCAGCCAAACGTGGAGTGAGCCCTTCACATATCAGACCCCTTCGAGACATGTATTATCGTCTTAAAGTTCGCCTAGTACTTCACCCATTAGCTAAAGTTGACGGCTCTCAAGTCTATGCACCAACCCCTAATATTTTTGTCTATGTCGAAAAAGGTACCCGTAAAGGTGCTGATTCTTCCCCTTCACTCTTCAATGATGGAGTTTTTGATGCACAGTCAGCTGTTCCCACTTCTTTCATCTTTGCCGGTCTTGATTTATCTCTCGTATGTTATGCAGACAACATTCTGAATTTGAGCCGCAATATCCAGCACATAAGTGAGATTTTCGCAACGCTACGATCTGAGTATGCAAAACTAGGTCTTCAGTTCAATGCTGAAAAGTCCGAAGTCGTATTCTTCAACTGGAAGCAAGCGTCGCCTAGGGATATTCCTCTCGGAAATAGTAGGATTAAGCCAGTAGATCATATCACCTACCTCGATCTTCCCATTGGTTCGTCAGTAATGCACACGCGACAACTATTAATTGCTCACACTGAGCGTAGAGTTGGGTTATCATATGCTTCTTTTGTAACTAATAAGTTACGGTTCAACCGCCATCTTCTCTCAAAACTTTTTAACTCTGTCGCTCTACCACATTATCTGTGCATATCGCCATTATGGAAAATGCTCACAAATTCTGACAAGTAAAAAATTCGTTCGGTTTTCTTCCGGTTTGCAAAATATCTTTTACGTTTTCCCTCTTGGACACGCAATTCTTATCTAATTAGAAAATTCAGCATTGCTGACCCCATTATAGATGTGGAAAGGCAAATTCGTGCTTATAATTCCCGTTTAATGAAGTTGAACCATCCCTGGTCGTCAGTACTGGCCTAGTAGTTAAGATGCATTTTTTTAAGTGTTTGTTTTCACGCTTAGTGTAATTGTTGTAGTTTTTAAACTGATCGATGATTCCCTTTTCGTATCAGTCCATTTTAAGTGACGATGGTTATTCTCAATTTCGGTGTTAATTTTTTCTGATAATATATGCGTATATTACTAATAATTTAATTGTTTATTAATTATCGGTTCTTTTAAGCATATTGCTTTAAGTAAAGATGAAAAGGATCCGCGATTGAATAATTTCCTTATTTCTGCTATTTATGTATATCGGAGTAACTTTTTCCACAAGATAAGTTTTTCAAAGAAAAGTAAAGAACTCCATTAAACAAAAAATGAGCAAAAATAAAATCAAATAATCTACCAAGCGTGAAACTACCACAAATCATTATAGATAAATAAATGAAACCCAAAACGAACAGAAATTACAATTATTAACCGAGTCAAACTCAAAACGAGCAGAAATTAACATAAGTTGAGCGCAAAACCCCTATGCCTTCCCAAGGCCAGAACAAAATTTGCACTTTACTTAAACAATACAAATGAAGGTGCATTGTCATTATAATATACATATACTGATATTTAGTAATCAAAATGTTAATATTATTTGATTTATTAAAGTTATAAAAGTAAAATCATTTATATTTTTTAATAACATTTATATTATTTTATAATTAATTTCTGTTCGTTTTATATTGACATAGTCTTTTCAGGGAAAAACCCTTGCACTGAGGGCTCTGGGGGGGGGGGGGGGGGGGTTATCCTAAAAGATCTAACTTCCAGACCTTTCAACTACGTTGAACAACATGGATACCTCAAAATTTTGATTGAATGTGATTGGGAAAATGGTGGGCGTGAGAGGGGCGTTAGTCGCTATCCAATCACTTTCAACTATTAAAAAAGGCACTAGCCCTTTCAATTTCCAATTGAATGAGCCCTTTTGAAGCTTCTACGACTACGCCTTCAATAAAAACTTTATATGCCCACAGGGCATAACTTACAACCCTTGCCCCGAGGGCTGTGGAGTTAGGTTAGGGGGGTTAGTTGCCCTCAAATCACTTTCGACTATTAAAAAGGGTACTAGCCTTTTGAATGTCAAATCGAATGAGCCCTTTTTCAAGTTTCTAAGACAAAGATTTCAATAAAAAACCTTATTTGCCCCCAGGGCATAGCTTATAATCCTTGCCCTGAGGGTTGTGGGGGAGTGTCCTCCTCAAAAATATGTTTTCTATCTGGAAATCAACTACGCTGAACAAAATGGCTATCTCAAAATTTTTATTGGATGTGTTTGGGGGAAGGATGGGTGTGAGGGGGGCGGGGGGCTAGTAGCCCTCCAATCACTTTCGACTATTAAAAAGGGCACTAGCTCTTTGAATTTCCAATCGAATGAGCCTGTTTCGAAGTTTCTACGACAACACCTTCTATAAAAACCTTATATGCCCCCAGGGCATAACTTAAAACCCTTGCCCTGAGGGTTGTGGGGGAGTGTCCTCCTCAAAACATATTTTCTATCTGGAAATCAACTACGCTGAACAAAATGGCTATCTCAAAATTTTGATTGGATGTATTTGGGGGGATGATGGGCGTGGGGGGGGCTAGTTGCCCTCCAATCACTTTCGACTATTAAAAAGGGTACTAGCCCTTTGAATTTCCAATCGAATGACCCTTTTTTGAAGTTTCTACGACAATGCCTTCTATAAAAACCTTATATGCCCCCAGGGAATAACTTAAAACCCTTGCCCTGAGGGCTGTGGAGGGAAAGTTGTCATCCTTAAAGACCCAGTGGGGGAGTGTCTGGGGAAAAGGTGGGCGTGAGACGGGGTTAGTTGCCCTCAAATCACTTTCGACTGTTAAAAAGGGTACTAGCCATTTCAGTTTCAAATCGAATGAACCCTTTTTCAAGTTTCTACGACAAAGATTTCAGTAAAAACCTTATCTCTATGTGTATCTATATGTATTATCTCTATGTTTGTGTCGTCTCTGTGTGTTTGTCGTCTCTGTATGTGTATTGTCTCTGTGTGTTTGTCGTCTCTGTGTGTGTGTCTCGTCTGTGTGTGTGTGTCTCGTCTCTGTGTGTGTGTCTCGTCTCTGTGTGTGTGTCTCGTCTCTGTGTGTGTGTCTCGTCTCTCGTCTGTGTGTGTGTCGTCTCTGTGTGTTTGTGGTCTGTGTGTGTGTGTATAGTCTCTGTGTGTGTGTCGTCTGTGTCTGTGTGTCGTCTCTGGTTTATGTTAGGTTAGGGGGGTTAGTTGCCCTCAAATCACTTTCGACTATTAAAAAGAGTACTAGCCTTTTGAATGTCAAATCGAATGAGCCCTTTTTCAAGTTTCTAAGACAAAGATTTCAATAAAAAACCTTATATGCCCCCAGGGCATAGCTTATAATCCTTGCCCTGAGGGTTGTGGGGGAGTGTCCTCCTCAAAAATATGTTTTGTATCTGGAAATCAACTACGCTGAACAAAATGGCTATCTCAAAATTTTTATTGGATGTGTTTGGGGGAAGGATGGGTGTGAGGGGGGCGGGGGGCTAGTAGCCCTCCAATCACTTTCGACTATTAAAAAGGGCACTAGCCCTTTGAATTTACAATCGAATGAGCTTTTTTGAAGTTTCTACGACAACACCTTCTTTGAAAACCTTATGTGCCCCCAGGGTATATCTTAAAACCTTTGCCCTGAGGGCTGTGGGGGAGTGTCCTCCTTAAAAACATATTTTCTATCTGGAAATCAACTACGCTGAACAAAATGGTTATCTAAAAATTTTGATTGGATGTGTTTGGGGAAATGATGGGCGTGGGGGGGGGGCTAGTTGCCCTCCAATCACTTTCGACTATTAAAAAGGGCACTAGCTCTTTGAATTTCCAATCGAATGAGCCTATTTCGAAGTTTCTACGACAACACCATCTATAAAAACCTTATATGCCCCCAGGGCATAACTTAAAACCCTTGCCCTGAGGGTTGTGGGGGGGTGTCCTCCTCAAAACATATTTTCTATTTAGAAATCAACTACGCTGAACAAAATGGCTATCTCAAAATTTTGATTGGATGTATTTGGGGGAATGATGGGCGTGGGGGGGGGGGGCTAGTCGCCCTCCAATCACTTTCGACTATTAAAAAGGGTACTAGCCCTTTGAATTTCCAATCGAATGAGCCTTTTTTGAAGTTTCTACGACAATGCCTTCTATAAAAACCTTATATGCCCCCAGGGCATAACTTAAAACCCTTGCCCTGAGGGTTGTGGGGGAGTGTCCTCCTCAAAAACATATTTTCTATCTGGAAATCAACTATGCTGAACAAAATGGCTATCTTAAAATTTTGATTGGATGTGTTTGGGAGAATGATGGGCGTGGGGGGGGGGGGCTAGTTGCCCTCCAATCACTTTCGACTATTAAAAAGGGCACTAGCCACTCCAATTTCCAATCGAATGAGCCCTTTTCGAAGTTTCTACGACGACTCCTTCGATACGAAGTGCCCAGGTATGGAGAAAAAAAAAAAAAAAAAAAAACACATTGTGCACCCATCGTTCTTTACTTAGGCAGCGCTAGCGCGCTGCCTATGATACTCAGATTTTTGAGACTGTAGAAACACTCTTTGAATTGCAGAGCAAACCTCTGCCCGTTTGTTATCTTATTAGAAATACCTTGGAATATTGTTGGATTATTGTAAGTGTTCAAGTATCTTATTGTATTGTACTTTATTGTAGATGTCTTATATTTGTTGACTCCCAGGGACATCCAGTCCCAGCAGCTTATATATTATCAGACCTGTACCGTTGTGAGTTAGCTGAATAAAAGTATTGTGTTATAGCCAACCTCTCTACAATCGTAATTTAGTCCCTCGAATATTCCCAGCTGGTACGCCCCCTTAGTCAGGTCATAGCCTAAGGCACGCTACCAAAGTTTAATTACCTTAGGGCCGTAGTTATTTCCCCTATAAAAGGAGTAATAAAGGCATCAACTACAACTTCACCCTAATACCTTAAAATCACTTTACCGCACTTAATACATTTTAAATGTTTTCTCCTTCTAAAGTTTTATAAATTCAAATTTTTATGACTTCCAGGGATATCGGTATTGTTGTACGCTTGAAAAATTATTTAACATTTTCCTGCCCATTTTCGGTTAGTGTAGCTCTTTACTATTTTTTCAAAACTTCTTTGTGGAATTTTCGTGACACAAAAGGTCGAAAATGCCCCCCTTTTCCCGATAACGAATACCATACGTAAACAACAGGAAGATATAAACACAAAAGTGTGGAATGTTGCATTTTTTGTCACAAGAAATATCACTGATGTGTATATTTTTTCCCCAGGGGTGATTATATTGACCTAGTGATCTTAGAAAATAGGGAGAGGGATCATTTGATTGGTAACAGAAAGTTCTAGTGCCCTTTTTAAGAGACCAAAATGACTGGAGGGTAACTATCCCCATCACACACGTATTTTTCTTAAAAGACATTCAATCAAAATTTTAAGATAGCCATTTGGTTCAGTATAGTTGAAAAGTCCACTTACTATGCCTTTGAAGATCACCTGAACCCCCTTAGACACTGGGAGAAGGGTTGTAAGTTATACAAATTGTCGATTGTTCACATATAGCAGTTGTAATTGGGAAATAATTATGAACAATTCCTGTTTTCATTTGATTTGTAAATAACATAAGGCTGAAATGAATAAGAATTTTGAATTGCTCTCTAATCCCTTTTGACTCTTAATAAGGACACCAGAACTTTCAATTTCCAATTCTTATGACAACTTCTTCCACGGAAAGTGCCTTGGTGAAAAATAATAATAATAATCCATTGTGCCCACTTCGCTATTTACTTAAGCAGCACTCTGCCTATGAAACGCAATTTTTAACATAGAATAATTCCAATTGTCTGTAATAATTTCTTATGTTTTTCTTATATATAATATTTCTAGGAGCAAATGACAGGTTTCTAATAAATAGCTTTTTTATTTTCAATCTTCAAAAGCAGTCTTTGTTTTACATTCTCCAAATACCTTCATTCAAAAGGAGAGGTGACCCGATGTGACTCCCTCCCTTTTTTTTATCACCACAAATGTGTCAACTTATTTTTTTTATGAACAATCAAGGCATTTCCGGCCATCAAAAAGCTAATAGTACAAACTACACTAGTTGCCACACAAAAAGCAAACCATCAAACAGTTTGCGGCAACAACTGTAAGTAAGGAGCGACTCGGCTCAATAGTAACTGAAATACTAAAAAAGGAATTTTTATGAAAATTCATACATTATAAGAATCGGTTTTTCTTGCTGATTTCAAAATATTCGAACTTCAGTAACTTTAATTTTACGCATCAAAAGTTACAAACCTAAGAAAATTTGCCAAATTTTCAAAAAAAGGGGGGGGGAGAGATCCCAAAAAATTCAAGCACTCATTCCCGAAGGGTAATTGTTTCGAGCCAATGATCCAAGAAAATCGGGAGATGGTTCATTTGATCGGAAATAGAAAGTTCTAGTGCCCTCATTAAGTGACCAAAAAGACTGGAGGGCGACTATTCCCCTAACATAACCCCTTCCCCCAAAATGCATCCGACCAGAACCTTAAGATAGCCATTTGATGGGTATTTTAGCATAGCTGAAACGAATTTTAGCATAGTTGAAACGTCAACTAACTATATCTTTGGGGATCACCTAAGCCCCCATAGATACTGGGAGAAGGGTTGTAAGTGATACAAATTGTCGGTTGTTCCCATATAAACTTTTCATTGAAAAATATTCGACAGTTTTTGGGAGTGTATTTCCTGTAGAGGTAAGTTCTCAGGAGGAATTTTCAAGCGGGAAATCTACAAAGGGGGGGGGGGGTCCTCGCAGTATTTTGAAAGATCAGAAAATTAACAGCGAAAAATACATTATTTCAACTTAAAGCAAGAAGTAAGATTAAAACTTAAAACAAACCGATATTATTCCGTATATGAAGAGAGATATCCCCTCTTCCGCCCTTGCTCTTTACGCTAAAGTTTGAATTTTTGTCAAAAATATTTCAGAAAAAATGATCAAACACAAGACACGTTGAATTAGAATGAAAAGCATTTTCAAAGAAACTTAAAAATTTTCCCTAAAGAGCAGGGTGAGCGCCTCTCATAGAAGAGAAACATCTCGGAATTTTGTTCGTCCGAACCCATAAAACGAATCCCCTTTTTAAGATAGTAAGATAGCCGAAATTTGAGCTCGATTAAACGATGTTAACCTGTGCCGCTAGCCGCTTAAAGTTTGAAAAATCAAAATTTTTGGACAAAAAACTGATATATGGAGCCATAACTCCAGAACGGTAAATAATAAAAACCCGCTTAGTATCTCAAAAGGAAGCTAATGTAGTTCTTTAAAATTTATTGTTGCCAGTTGGGAGTATTCAAAGAATTTTTTGGGTGTTTACGCAATTTGTCTCGGAATCAAGTTTTTTTTTTCATCAAAAAGTATTATGGAGATCAATTTTCAAACATAAAGGGCCTTTTATTCGAATTTCGTCGGAGGATTACCTTACTCGTTTACCAAAAAAAAGACCCGTTGGACAGGTACAAAGGAGGGTGAATCTAATTTCTACTTTAGGGATGATGATCGGTGATTTTACTTCAGCCTACAACCAATTTTTACCTATTGGACTCCACATCAGCATGAAATAAAATTGTATCCACATCAGGTGTGCAAATGCGGACCAAGGATAATATATTTCTTGTGGCCTTCCCATTCACCAGATCACCGGTTGCAAACTACCCTTAAATTGTTAAATTTTATTTCATAATAAAAATATAAGTTTTATTTCATAATAACTCTTGTAACAGCAAACAACTCTGGAGAGGAGCAAATGTGCTTCGACACTACAGCATCCAACATGGAAAGACTCAAATGAAAATGCGTCATATTGGAGCAAATGTTAGGAAGAGAATTTCTATACGTAGCTTGCCGTCAGCATATCTTGGAAAATCTGTTAAGAGGCGTATTCGACATAAAAATGGGATAAACCACTGGATCTCACCCAGACATTTGTAAGAGATTCCTCACTGCGTTACCCACGATAGAAAAAGTAAAATACGACACAGGTAACAGTGACAATCTAATACAAAAGCAGGTAACTACAGAAGTGATTGCAAATATTACAGCTGAATTCCCAACCAAAATAACTGAGAGCAACCCCAGACATGAGTATAAAGAGCTATTGCAGTTGGTTCTTGTATTTGTTGGATCACTAAACGACAATGTTGTGGGGCAGAACTCCAGAAGCCATGCATCACGCTAGGTGGATGGCAAAGGCTATTTACTGCTTAAAAATGTTCATTTTTCGTCGTCAAATTAAGATGTCTATGGAAGAAAAAACTTCTGTGCGTGTCATTTCGGTTTTCATAGTTGAATTTGTTTGCAAAGCTTCAATGCTTCAAAAGCTCATCTTGCAACAAAAGAAGATTCGAGTATTTTGCATATTCTGTTAGACGATAAAGACATTGCAGAAATAACCCTGACATAATTTTCGAACCATTGGTGGCATTTGAATGCAGAGTTGGCGGGATTATCTTTTTTTGATCCCACAATTACAGGCGATGAAAAGTTGTTCTAGGCTAAAAAATTGCTCAGTACCAAGAGCCATCAGAGCAAGCTAAGGTTATAAATCCAAAAGTTAGGACAGAGAAATTAGAAGAGGTAGTTGATGGAGGATTGGTAAATTTGATAGTCGGGGTTCTAGCCTGCCCTAAAGAAAATGAACAGTTCTTGTATGGCAAGTTTTATATTCTGGTCTTTTCTAGTCAATCATGAAAAACCTAAAATGGTCCAAATTCAGTAATTAGACTTTACCAGGTAAAAGTTATGTAGCAAAAATGCATAAACCTAAAATATTGCCAATACATCCATTTGAAAACCTGAAAGCACTATTTTGTGCTTTCTATGAAAGCACTATTTGAAAACATTAGTTTTTTATTCACTTTAACATCCCCCTAAACAGTTCCTGAAAATTTCATCTTAACATTAGCCTTAGAAGTAGCAGCAGTTGTTGTTGGAAGCACATAGTACCTTTTAGTTATTTCGTTTTAATGATACGGTCATTAGATAGCCTGGATTTATACAGTATCTTTTGATTTAATTTATCACTCCCCTCGACATTCCCTTAAAGTTTCAACTTAATACTCTAAGTCTTTTGTTTGGTTAAACATTTTCCTCAATACGACCTAAAGGCGTCAAGTTGATAATCTAAGCTTTTTCTGAGATATAGTTGATACTTCCATTTGGCAACCTGCATACACATTATGTGTTTTGATTTAGTCCAACAACTTCCTCAATTTTCGTGAAAATTTCACCTGAAACCTCTTAAACTTACTGGAAGTACTAAACTAGAAGTCGTAGTTATCTGATCCAAATTATGTCTTTTCATTAGTTCAGTCTCTCCCTCAACATGTCCTAAAACTTTCAACATAATGCTCTAAGTTGTTCTTGAAATACTGTTTAAACACCCATTTGGTAGCATGCAAGCACATAGTGTGGTTTGAATAAGTTCAAACTAACACACAAGATCCCATGAAAGCTTTGCCTTAATACCATTAGCCTCGAAGTAATCACAGTAGGCACGTTGTGCATTTGGGTCAGCTCGACCCCCCTCCCCTCCCCAAACCTAATCTGGAAGTTTCAACTTAATGTTTCTATACCGCTCCTGAGATATTGCTAATACACACTTTTGACATCACTCACTTTTGATATCACTCAACATACCCTTAAAGTTTCTACTTAGTACCCTGAGCAGCTACTTGGATTTTGCTGTTTGACAAATCTCCATGCATATATCATGTTTTGATTTCATGTTTGATTTCATGTTGAAGTCCCTTCGGCATTCCCTGAATTTTTCACCTTGATACCCTCAGCTTTAGTAGTAATAGTAGTAGCTGAAGTAGTAGTAGAAGTAGCAGAGTTTTAGTAGCATTGATATAGTTCCTTTCCGTTTGTTCAATATCCCGCACAATACGCCCTGCAAATATCAACTTAATACTGTAAGCATTTCCCAAAATATTGCTGAAAACCCCCTTTAATGGCCTGCATACAACTATTAGGTCTTCATTTAGACTAAATTTCCCCTAAATATTTTCTTTCCTAAAAAAATGCCGCTCTTCTATGGGGATGTTTCCCCTAAAGGGATATTTCCCATAGTTAAGGGGAATCTTACTCCCGGAATGTAGGTCAGCACTTATAGCAATAAACCTTCCTTCTTCTGCTTACTTGTTTGGCAAAATGGCCGAATCTCCGTAATTTTTAGTTTCATTGTTGTTGCGTAAATTTCAGATAGGTAGCGCTGGTGTTTGTAGCTTCTTCGTTGGTAACAAATTAGCCCCGACGAAATGCTTTTTCCTGTGGAGCAAGAAACACCATCTCGGTTTTATCAAAAAAAAATCTGGTTCGAACAAGGTGCTACATCCTTACCTTTCAACTAGAAATTTAGTGGATGTTTGGGAAGAAAAATTCATCCCAACCACCCCCCCCCCCAAAAAAAAAACAACAGAAATTAAAATAAATGATCATATGAAAAAAAGAGAATAGATCCTGACATAAATGCTGAATAAATTAACCTTAAAGCGAGTAAAATCAAATTGAATGTTCAAGTAAAAGTTAAAACAAACAAAAACTACTAAAAAATGGACTTTAGCTGCTGCCCCCTTCCTCATTCTCTAACCGTATAATTTTTAAAGTCCATTGCGTCATTTGCGCTTTACTAAAAAACAAAAAAAAATTTTATTTATACCATTTAAAAGTGTAAGAAATTATACTTAACTAAATCATGAATTCAAGAATACATCCTGATCCCCTAAACATGACCTGAAACTTTCAATTCAATACCCTCAGCAGTTCCTTAGATATTTCTGATACGTCCATTGGATAACAAGTCTAAATGAAGTACATTTTGATTTTATTCAACATTCTCTTAACATTTTCTGAAATTTTCACCTTAATACCCAAAGCCTTTTGGGAGATTTAGGATCAAAGATGCTCCCTTTTCCCAATAACCAACCTTATATAAACAACGAGCAACTTGCATAACTTACAACCCTTGCCCTTTGGGCTGCGTGTGTGTGTGTGGTGGGGGGGGGGGGGGTGATTTCCTGTCCCTTTTCTTGGCTAGCTTGTCGATCAAAGCCGTTTGGCATCACAAGGAACTTGCAAAGCTACCAAATGGCTCAAATGGTAATTTTTTTTGAGCTATTTTCAGCACTTTTTTCAGTGTTTTCAGCGTTTTTTAGTTCTGCCTATGATAAAGGGTACATTTTTTTTTTTTTTACTAATAATACAAAATATTCGATCAGTATCGACACATGTTACATAGTTTATTACCCAGAGAGGTACCTGGTATCTTCAAAGCCATAGAAGCCATTTCATAGAAGCCAAATTCAGGGTCTTCAGCAGGCTCTAAAAGGGACAAGGTGGTCTTGAGGGTATGATCAGGATTAGAAAGTTGATTCAAGTCTTTTGTTCCAAAGGTCTCATTTTCCACTTCGACTTCTGAAAATAATAGCAATCTTGCAAGACTGATTTGACTGTTAAAAAAAAAAAAAAAAAAAAAAAAAAAAAAAAATCATCCATTCTGAAAATATTCATAGGACAAGTTGGTTTAAAATAATTAATCTGGATAAAATCATCACAAAAAACAAGAAGGGCAAGTCAAAGCGTATATTATATTCAATATTTCCCCTAAAAAATGGGAGAATTGCATAGCTTACAGCCCTTTTGCCCAAGGACTGTGGGCGGTTGTTATCCCCCAGAGGCATAGTTATTGGAACTTGCAACTATCCTGAATCCTATAAACACCACTCCCCATTCGGGGGCTGATTTTATCTTTCTCACAGTTGTTAAAGGTCTTAGATTTATTTGAGCTACTGAATACTGTGTTCAGGCTATGTCTTTTTAAAATCTTTTTCAGTTGTTCGCCCAACTTTGGAAAATCAAGTAAAATTGTGAAATTTTTCTTCACGCCTGCCAATGGGACTTCTTCAATTAGAGATTGTGTTGTTCAAAATACAATAAAGTATTCCGTTTTGTTCAATGAGAGAAAAATTTCTTTTCTAATATTTAAAACCATCCGAGACATTTTTTTTTCAAATGGTGAAATGCAACTAGAGCACTCAGATGCAACAAGCTCTCAAATACAGAAATTTCCCGCCCCCTCCCCCCCAGTAATTTAAAAGAAAGTTTTCACTTTTTTCATTTTGGAAACGCAAACATATAGGAACAGATCAGGATATATGAGGCATACCTTTGTCACCGTCAGTGATGAGCTCCTGTTGAAGACGGTTAGAATTAACAATACACTCTGGAGATATGCCAAGAGAAGAAGCAAAAAGATTGCCTTCGTGTTCTATTGAAAATATAGGATGTTTACTTCCAGAAACATCTTTATCACCATCTGAGGTTCCATCTTCGGTTTCTACAAAGATTACAGAACAGACCATATAAAATGTTCAAAACATAATTGTTCCTTAAATAAAATCTATGTCACCACAAAGGGTTCGAAAAAAATTAATTTAAAAACTGAACAATTACATAAGGTTAGTGGTCTTATTATCAAAGAGTTTCTTCATTATGGGTGAAGGAATAGCAGTGACTTAGTAAAGAACAAACTACAGTCTATAGTAAAAATAAAGTTTAAGACTCATTTGGAAATAAAATGAGAAAATATTGGCATTTCATGGTGATTGGTAGCTCAGCACTCAAGTGCGTACGCTGATTGGCAGGAATGGTGACAATTATTTCGGTTTAAATTAACGGTAAAAACAGAAACAAATTTATGGAAATTTCAAAAACAAGCTTAAAATACCTACAAAATTGACACCAAACGGGAATGGAAAGAGCACCATTGAAATTACCATAGGTAAAATTCTTCACCAGAGGGATTGAGCCCTTGAGATTACAAGCCCAAGAAAACTTTTTGAAAACTCCCCAAGAAAACTATTTTAGTCTTTGTATCAAGGATGGGTTTTTTCCTATAACCTTCGTCCCTTGTTATGTATGTGGTTGAAAACCTTTAGCCAGAGGTTGAAAGTATTTGGTCTTGAATACTCCTTCTCAGCCCCCCAAATAATTTGAAACTAAAACAACGTAGGCATTTTGAAAAAAAAACAGCCAAACGAAAAAAAAGTCCCTCTAAAAAAAGAAAATTTTTTGCCAAGCCTGCTACAGTCCATTCATTTTAGTAGTTTCACCTAAGAATTGAAGTTAGTCAGCTAGAAACTCGTGTATACCTTTACTGTGACGCCCTAAATTTTCTCTCCAACCCCATCTATCGCAAAGTGGCCATGAAAGTGGTTTCATACATTTATTTTAATTAAAAATATTGTAAAGAACAAAATTCTCAGAAATTTAGGTTTAGAACGTTTTTCGTAGCGATCAAACTTACGTACAGAGGAATTTAGTTAACGAAAAAGAAGTTAAACTATTCAGATACAGTCACAACACTATGCTATTGTAGAAATAAAAACCCATGTCCTTCATCTTGGGTTAGATAAAATTGCAAAGAAAGACCCCACGGTCCAAAGAAAAATGATAAAGGTAGGCTGATTCCTACTCTTCCACTTAGTGTTCTCATAGGAAGAGACTTGGAGATATCAAAAATCTCCTATCCCTAGAAGCGACTTCTATAACGACGGGGAAAGGAGATGCGGTCAGACCTACTTACATAGAAAACAAGAAAAAACAAGAAATGTGAAATTGATTTTTTGGGAAACGTTTCAGAAAATAACAATAAAAAGGACACTAGCTCTTTCAATTTCCAATCGAATAAGCCCTTTTTGAAGTTTCTACGACAACCATTTCTATAAAAACAATACGAGGAGACTTCTCACAGAAAGAGACTTGGAGATATCAAAAATCTCCTATCCCTTGAAGCGACTTCTATAACGACGGGGAATAGAGAAGTGGTCAGGCCTACTTATATAGAAAACAAGACCAGTGAAATTGATTTTTTGGGAAACGTTTCAGAAAATAGCAAACTTCAAAACACATATATCAAGCATGAGGCGCGTACAAGCAGGTATCAAGACAAGGCACTCTGTGTGCCAGAGAAAAATGAAAAGAAATTTACCGTACGCGCATTCCTGCGAAAAGTCCAAGATATTCTGGTTCAACATGAAAAACTACGTTGAACAAAATGGCTATAAAAAGGACACTGGCTCTTTCAATTTCCAATCAAATAAGCCCTTTTTGAAGTTTCTACGACAACCATTTCTATAAAAACAATACGAAGAGACTTTTCATAGGAAGAGACTTAAAGATATCAAAAATCTCCTATCCCTAGAAGGAGAAGAAGAAACTTTTTGAAGTTTCTAGAACAACCATTTCTATAAAAACAATACGAGGCTGTGGGGAGGGGGGGGGGGATTCCACCTTCGATCACTCTCAACTCAATCTTAAAAAGGACACTAGAACTTCTGATTACCAATCCAATTTGCCCCCCCCCCCTCCGAAGTATATACGATCACTCTTTCTGTATAAACCTTATCTGCCTTCAGGGCATAATTTACTGCCCTTGCCCTGAGGGCTACTGGGGGGGGGTGTATCATCCTCAAAGAAAAAAAATTTATGGACCTTTCGATTACATTGAACAAAATGCCTATCTCAAAATTTTGATTGGATGTGTTTGGGAAAAAGGTGGGCGTGGGAGGGGGGTTAGTTGCCCTCCAAACACTTTCGACTATTAAAAAGGGCACTAGCCCTTTCAGTTTTCCACGAATGAACTCTTTTAATTTGTTGAACTAAATGGTTATCTTATATTTTGATTGGAAGTGTTTGGGGAAATGATGGGCGTGGGGGGGGGGGGGGTATTTGCCCTCTGATCACTTTTGACTAATAAAAAGGCACTACTCCTCTCAATTTCCAATTAAATGAGCCCTTTTTTAAGCTTCTACGACAAAACTTTCTATAAAAACCTTATTTGCCCTAAGGGATAGCTTACAACCCTTGTCCTGTGGGCTATCGTGGGGGGGGGGGGGGTTCATCCTGAAATTTCCAGACCTTTCAACTACGTTGAACAACATGGATGTATCAAAATGTTGATCAGAAGTTTTGGGGAAATGATTGGCATGGGGGGGGGGGGGGTTGATTCTCCCTCCGATTACTTTTGACTATTAAAAAGGACAATAGGCCTCTCAATTCCCCAAAAATAGCCCTTTTTGAAGTTTTTACAACAACACTTTCTATAAAAACCTTTTATGCCCCCAGGGCATAACTTACAACCTTAGCACTGAGGGTTTTGGGGGGTCGTCATGCTCAAAAGATATGATTTTCGGACCCTTCAACAACCTTCAACAAAATGGCTATATCAAAATGTTGATTGAAAGTGTTTGGGGAAATGATGGGCGTGAGCGGGAGGGAGGGGGTATTCGTCCTCCAATTTCAGTTCTAATTCCCAAAACTTTTAACTACGTTGAGCAAAATGGTTATCTGAAAATTTTGATTGGATGTGCTTGGGGGAATGGTGGGCGTCTGAGGGGGGTTAGTTACCCTCCAATCAGTTCTGACTATTAAAAAGGGCATTAGCCCTCTCTATTTCAAATTGAATGAGCCCCTTTTGAAGTTTCTAGGACAAAGCTATCTATAAAAACCTTATATACCCCCCGAGCATAATTTACAACCTTTGCCCTGGGGGGTTTGTCATCCTCAAATACATATTTTCCAGAACTTTCAACTACATTCAATAAAATGGCTATCTCGTAACTTTGATTGAATGTGTTTGGGGAAATGGTGGGCGTGAGAGGGCGGTCAATTACTCTCCATTCACTTTTGACTATAAAAAGGGCACTAGCTCTTTCAATTCCCAATCAAATGAGCCCTTTTAGAAATTTCTACGACAAAACCTTCTATAAAAACCTTATATGACCCCAGGGCATAACTTACAACCCTTGCCCTGTGGGGGGAGTGTCATCCTCAAAAACATAATTTCTACCAGGAAATCAGCTACGTTGAACAAAATGGCTATCTCAAAATTTTGACAGGATATGTTTGGGGAAATGGTGGACGTGGAAGGGGTGTTAGTTGCCATCCAATCACTTTCACCTATCAGAAAGGGCACTAGCCATTCCAGTTTCCAATCAAATGAGCCCTTTTCGAAGTTGCCACGACAACTCCTTCGATACGGAGTGCCCTGGTCTAAAGGAAAAAAAATACATTCTGCCAACATTGTTCTTTACTTAGGCAGCGCGATTGCACTGCCTATGATAGGATTCAAATGTTTAATTAAAAGTAACTCAAAAATGTACTTCAATCAATAGATTAAGTTTAAGGATTCTTCTAGCCCTATAGTGTTTATCCTCTAAACTAGGTCAGGAAATTGCAACGGAATGACTTGAATACCTCCCTGACACAACATGGTTAAACTAGCTTGAACTTTGTATATTTTTGTTAATCTAAGAGCAGAGAGTTTGAAGTTTAAAGTCAATCTTTTTTACTGTAGGAAGTGGTTATAATCTTCTAACCTCCATTAAAATTTTTAACATCTATCTAGGGAGAAAATGATGTAATTGAAACCAATATTTTGTTTATTAATTTTAGGGTGATCATTTAGCAACTTACACAAAAGCAGATAAAAGCCAAGAATAGCAAGACTGAAAACTTGTTCTGTGTATTTTTTCAAAATTAATACAAAAGGTTTTATCGTTTGTTTAATCCATTTTTCAAGTTCAAGCAACCAAAACAAGTGGGGAATTGCAATAAATATCCAACATAGTAAGCAAATAAGGACAAAAACGCAGCCAATGGGCTCAATTTATCATAATGCCATTTACCTTGCTTTACAGCAGTAATACCAAAGAAGTTGGGTGTTCCCATGGCTCACCAATCCAATCCACAGTAGCCTACTTTTGACTGCTCTGGGCAATTAGAAATCTCTAGAATCTCAATAATTAACAAACTTCAATATTGTAGCTTCTCAAGAGAACAAGGAGTGCAAATCCTATAAAATAGGTATATAATAAAATAGGTATATAAAAGATATAAGCACAGAGCATAGATCCTATCATTTCAAAATTCAAAATTATTTCATTTACATTTCCATATTTTATAGTGACAAATTGTAACAAAATTAGTTATATGATAAAAAAAATTGATGTTGGTGGTAAACCCAAGAACAATGCATTGCATATCATATAGCTTTCAATGAAAAGTCCAAAGAGAATTAACAGTTTTAACTAATCTTACACTGTTAATTGGTTGCAGCTACTTTAAATACTTTTAACTTCTTAAAACCCTTCACTTATTTATTTGGCCCAAATGAACCAATGTATTTTTACTTCACTTTTGTATTTTTTACACCCCTTAAAAGCAGGCCAGCCTAAGCCCACTGCATATTAAGACTTGCAACTAGCAAATATTTAAAAGTACAAGTAGGGAAGAGAGAAACCCCTTTCCCCAATAGAAAATAACTATAAATATTTCACACTTTAGAAACTAGGCTGCAGTATATGTACTGCACTTTGTCTTCAGATTTATATACCTTTAAAATAGAAAACTATCTAACCCCCAGATTTTTCTACCCTACATTAACTGATTTAATTTAGTTTTCAAAGTCATTTCCTGATGTGAGGAAGACTGATAAGATATTTAATTGAAGAAACTGTCAATTTCAAGCCCACTGAGTCAAAGTCAAACATAAGAACAAAAAACTACACAACAAACAACAACAAAACAGTGAAAACAGCTATCTAGATTGGATTTATTAAATTTGAAATCCAGTATATTCTTGAATTAATTCAGTGACCAGAGTTACTTAAGAGATCATTTAAAGACTTTTTGATAGGGATTAAAAGTATTGAGGTCTACTGATCTAGTTTCAGAACATTTATTTATATCTTGAATAATTAGTTTATTGCATATAAACCAGATTCAATTTAGGTGTAACAAGCCATTTTCTTGTATTGTCAGTGATGGACTGTGCAGAAGGGAGCGATAGCAAACATCAAGTGCTGCAGTACCAGCTGAATTTTTAAATCCTTTAACAGCTGGGGAAAGGCAATTTGAGTATATGCACTTCCCACTGATTCTATCTGCCACAGGAGTTATAAAGCCAGTAATTATTCAGGTAATTCATTTAGTTCCTGTGCAAATGAATACAATTTGGAAAATAATTATTAACACTGGCTTCTGTGGTATGGATTATTTGCGTGTTACTGGTCTGATTTAAGATTGTGAGTTTGGATTTGCTTACAAAATGGTAAAAACCAATAAATCAGATTCTATAAACCAATCTGCTGCTTATATTTATTCACCTGTGCTGAACTTTTTACAAGTGAATCTCTGGGCAGGAATTGATGATGATTCTGTTGCTAAACATATCATTGGCTATTTTGATGAGAATGTTATGCCCATGCCACATTATAGTCACACTTGTGGATAAAATCAAAATTACTGCAAGACTACAGCGCCAATTACGTATGTCATTTGTAATTTCTTGAGTTGAACATTGTTCAACTTTCAAACATAAATTTCTTGACTGACCAATCAGAGTCACGGTTTATAATTTTTAAAACTAGAAAAGATGGAAACTTAGAACAGCAGTTTTTCTATCTGGGAGAGGAATCTGACAAAAGTTAAGAAGACTTAGTATTAGCAGAGAACAGTTGGACACACATTACTGTTGGTACTCTTCAAACTAATTTCTTGCAATTTTAATTTTTTACTTTTTATATACAAGTGTGATGCTAAAAACATGAAAATTGCCTTGCCATTCATGATATTTGGCTTTTTTTATCAATAGATGTGACTGTGATGTGGCACAGGCATTAAAAAGAGCACAAAAGCAGAACTCTGGTCTTGTTCCTCTCTTAACCAAACCTCATGGGGAGAAAAAGGTAATCTGGCCTCACTTAGGCATATAAATGATATGCTTGAATTTTTGCAAAAATGTGACAATGAACACATCAACCTGCCCCCTTCTGTTATGATCTCTACAATGGAAGTACCAGTAATGCCTGCAACAGCTCATTCAAAACTTGCCTCTAAACTAACTTTAATGGAAAGTATGCTAAAGACTATATGTGATAAGGTGACATCCTATGATCTGAACTTTCCATCTCTACCAAGTCATAGCCCCCATCCTTCACAAAATCCTATGGCAGTTGTGATTCCAAATTTTCCATCTGATTTTCATGATCCTGCTAAATGCAAGCAAGCAATTGACCAAGTTTGTGGGCACAAAGCTGTGCAGAGCATCAAGTCCTCTGGCAATAAGCCTTCCCTCTATAAATCTAATGATAATTTCATTGCAATAAAAATTGGTGATTGTGTGCTCATCTATGTTTACCTGCCATGTGACCAAAAACGCAATGCTTCCCTCACTCAATTTTCCAGCACATGCTCCTCTGTGAAGAATCTTGTCACAGACATAGTAAAGCATGGCTACAAATGGCTTTTTATTGGTAATTTAAACTGTGTTGTGCTTAACCAGCCCATGTCTACTGACCTAGTCTCAGATTCCCTTCTAAATAATTATTGAATTGTGGAAAAAGACCTCAATTACCAGTTACATTCATAATAGTGGGCCTTTATCTAATATTTATCATTGCATTTGCTCTACTACTATATCTTGTTCAACAGTGCATGTAGATGAAGATAAATGCAATTATGACCACTTACCCCTAGCCATTACTTCTTTTTGTGAATCAGACTAGCTATGATTTGGTAGGCACAAGTGCAAACAAGTGGTATTACAAAAGGGATTGGTTGAATGCTTATATTTTATATATTACTACTCTAGCTGGACTCCTTGCTAATGTCCAAGTCCCATTCTACCTGCTATGTACTGGTGTTTTCTCCTCTCTAGCTTGCTTGGATTTGAATGTCTATTATTACCGTACCATTGGATGCTTAAAACATGCCAAAGAAGTTGCTGTGCCTCTAATCCAAGTGCATTCTAATACCTGTAGTTCCATCTGGAAGGAAGATCCTGAATTAAAATCTATAAAAAATTGTGCTAAATTCTAGCTGAAGATGTGGATCACCTGAAGCTAACCAAAGAGAGGACAAGTATTTGATTTAAAACAAAGGTCAAGCTGCATTTTAAACAGTATTTATGCTGTGTTCCCTATAACAGCTCTAAGTTTCCTAAAGATGCAGCTCAGTGGAGACATGTTATCAATTCAACCAAGATGAATTGGTCTGCTGATAGTGGTGTTTGTGTTTCTAGTGGCACTTGGCTGAATCATTATAAAGGGATTTTTTATGTAATTAATTATTATGTGCAGATCTTTGCTCTAAACTTTTGCCCACAAATATCTAACAAAAACATGTTATTCCTATTTCCCTTGGAACTGTTCTAAATAGTGTAAAGCAACTTAAATCAAAAAAGTGTGGACTCTGATGGTATTTGCATGAATCACTTGAATTTAGAGTCAGTTGCTTTGATTTCACATTTACAATTATTTTTCCAGATGTGTTTGTCATCTTCCTTTGTTCCAAATTCATTTTTATGCAGAACTATCACTTCTATTTTGAAACAGAGCAAAGACCCCTTGAATTGCAATTCTTATAGACCAATTACAATTGTCTGCAATCTAAGTAAGGTATTTGAATATATTCTTCTGCCACATATCAATACAAACTGTGAGCTTGATTTGAATCAATTTGGATTCAAACCCCATGTTGGTTGTGCATTGCAAACTAGCTACTCTATTACAGGATGCTCAGACCAATGATCATGAGCTTCACACTTGTATGCTTGACTTAGCTAAGGCATTTGATTCTGTTTGCCATGCCCAGCTTTGGCATGCTCTTGCTGTGTCAGGAGTTAATTCATCAATTATTTTATTGCTGTTTTTGGTATGGGGATTCTTATGTTAGACTGAAGATGCAGCCGTGTGTTTTTGGAAATGTCCCCGTTAGGTCAGGCATTTGTCAAGGTGGGGTTTTCTCCCCATATTTATTCAAAATGTGCATTAATCATGGGTTGACTAATAAAAAGCTACCTGTTTTCTAAACTACACCAATATCTCCTATGTTGCTTATGCAGATGATGTATTGTTGATTAGCAAAAAAAGATCAGGCATGGTACCCTCAGTTGATCTTGTTTCTTGTCTTTTATTTAATATTGGATTAACCCTGAATGTTGATAAATGTGAGTACCTGGCATTCAATGTAAAATCAGCAGCTGGAGTTTTTGTAGTGTCATGTGGATCTTCTTCAATTTGATATGCAAATGTTACTAAGTGGCTTGATATCCATGTTTGCAGTATGCTCTCTGGGCTCCATGCAAAAACTTTTGTCAACATTATACAAAAGCTTCAGATAGGCAATGGGAAAATTGTCACTTATTGTGGTTGTTACTCATGTTGGGCACTTTCCTATCTTTAAAGTACACTTTGTGACCAATCTGTTTTAGTTATATTTGGGGTACTTCTGTATTAAACACACTCTTTTATATATTGCAATGGGAACCAGTCACAAAATAGACCAAGATGCATAATGAAAAACAGGTTTACAAAGGGTTTCCTCACTCCAGAACAGTGGCAGATCCAGGGGCAGGGCAAGGGGGGTGCATGCCCCTTTTAGCATAGTCTAAAGTAGTGTAATTTACTTAATTAATGCAAGTTTGCATTAATTAAACTTGCTCCTAATGCAAGTTTATTGGATCAACCTATTTTGTGCCCCCCCCCCCCAATAAATCCTGCATCCACCACTGCTCCAGGAACTATAATTAAACTGTTGTTTTTTGGGGTTTAGGGGCAGAGGTACCTAGGTTAAATTGGATTATAATATATACTATGCTTTACCCCCCCCCCACCCTTAATGTGCAAATATATAGCCCAAATTTGGGTAAATTTTTACCAAATCATATTATTAACTTACAAATAAAGTGAATATACCACTTGATGCCCTTTTTTATGCTCTTTATGAATATAATAATCATTTTTGTCTGAAATGAATTTAGCCCCACCCCTATATATACCAATTCAGGGTATATATTTGCACATTAGGAGGGTGGGGAAAGTTTAATCTTACCTCTCATTTACATCAGAAATAAAATTTACCCCCACCCCCCTAATGTGCAAATATATAGCTACCCTGAATTGGTATAAATAGGGGTGGGGGTAAAATTCATTTCTGACAAAAATGATTAGCCTATTGTATTGGGAAAGACCACAAAAAAAAGGCAGTGAGTGGTATGTTTACTTTATTTGTAAGTCAATAATATGATTTGGTAAAAATTTACCCAAATTTGCTTCTAAACAATTACATATTTATCCTATTTTATTTCATTAGCATAAACCAAACTAGCAGTATATAGAAAAGTGTGTTTAATATAGGAGTACCATATCTGGTATGTATCCACTGCTCCAGAAGAAGCAACTAAAATCAATTTGACTTAGCCTATGTACTTTTGGTATCTGAAGTACCAACTTGATTTGCCTCATTCTTACTATAATCATGCCATTGTTAGTAAATACAGTTCTATGGATAGTACTGAGTCATTTGAAAGATTAAATACTGTTTAGTTGACATTTTTAATTTATGCTGACAACTTCTTGGTGGAAATTTCACCAAGAAGATTGGGCTCTCATTAGGCCTGTTTTTTCACTGATCAATGTGCTAAGATCTTACATCTTTTGTCAGAAAACGCTAAAAGTGAAATCTTTGAACAAAGATCTTACATCTTTGGTCGTTTCTGTGCAAACGTCTCATCATTCTGCTCTGATAGCGTCTGAGAACAATAGGCCTGTTTTTTCACTCATCAATGTGCTAAGATCTTACATCTTTTGTCAGAAAACGCTTAAAAGTGAAATCTTTGAACAAAGGGTGTGTTCCAGCTTCGACAAAAAGTTACAAAAGAGTTACTAAAAGTAACTTTTTCCGTTCCAGCTGACGTTATTTAATAGCTGGAACGACAAAAAAGTTACTTCAAAGTTACTTTTACAGTAACTTTTGTTAAAGATAGTTACCGAGCATCTTTAGTAAGTAACTTAACATCATTATCATCATACACCAAATTCTATAGGCCTAATGGATAAGACAAATTATAAAGATTTTGACCCTTTGTGCAGGGAAGACAATGGAACTGTGATTTTTCAAAGAAGCAGTGATGGTAAATAATCCCATTTTGACATTAAAATAATTCGTGGTAAAAAAAATGATTAGCCTATTAAATTTCAAGAATTAGCCTAGTGTTTTCTGCTAGGCCTTCCTACAAAAGCTTGATTATTCAAATTTCTTGAGGGGTTAGGTCTTCAGGTTTTGTTCTAGGGAGCTTCTAAGTAAATTTATGCAACTATTGAGCTGTGGCTATTCAAGGATTGTGGCTGGCTAGCCTAATTTGGTGAATTGTTGGTAAATATTAAGCAGCTCATATTATTGACTTACAAATAAAGTCAATATACTGCTAGATGCCATTTGAAACAGTAAGTTTGAAAAAAATATTATAAACCATTTTTATTTCCAAGAAACATAGAATGAAATTATTTTTTTCAAGGGTCCTAAAAGAGCTTAAAATTGAATTTTGCAAGAAAGTCAGTTATTGTATTCAGAAAGAGTATAAAAATGTATCCTACTGTGTCAGAGACAACCTTGCAAATGAAAACAGATGTCAATAAGCATCACAAGCAATGTATTTTGCAGCAGGACTTAGCATTGGAAAAAAAAACACTGCACTTGAATTGCTTCAAAAGCTCATTGAAAAATTTTAATTAGTTATTTTAGTTTTTTCTTAATGAATATAAAGAATAAATGAACTTAAATAGATTAACCTTTTAATCTTTTCTGAACAGGGAATAGTAAACAATCACAGCATAGGAATTTTATTTGAGTTTATTTTTTATTACATACCCAGGACAGCAAAAATAAAATCTTACTGTTACTGCTAAAGTAAAAAAGGACAGCAAAAACAAAATTGTAATGTTACTGTTAAAGTAACAAGGAAAGTGAGAACAAAATCTCACTGTTACTGTACTATTACTGAAATGTACTGCTACTATTAAAGTACCAAGGAAAGCAAAATCAAAATCTTACTGTTAATGATAGTGTGCTGTTACTGTTAAAGTAACAAGGACAGTGAGAACAAAATCTTACTGCTACTGTTAGAGTACTGTTTAAGTAACAAGGACAATGAAAACAAAATCTCACTGTTGCTGTACTGTTACTATCAAAGTACTAAGGACAGCAAAAACAACCCATATCTAGTTCCCAGAGTGAGAATCCCATTGTTTATACAGTATCTCATATAAGTACCAGGTAATGCCTATCTGATCTTTGCACTACAGTTCTTGCTTGGGCTTTCTGGATTCTAAACAAGTATCAGTTATCTTAATATTCCACTTAATGGTCAGTATAATTATTTTTAAAATTTCTTCTGTTTTAAGGCATTTTAGTGAAATTCTAGGCCAACCATGGACATATTGCTGTCACAAATGGTTTTGCTCAGATGGGCTGGTGGAAAACATATAAATTTTCTTTTTTATTATTTCAAGACTAGAATATCACAAAGCTAAACATTCACAGTGTTTGATTGTATCTTAAGTAAATACAATCCCTGATGGAGTTTTGTTGATACCTGTCTTAAAATTAATTTATCTAAATAAAATATATTGTTTATGGGACAGTAGTGAAAATGGCAGCAACTGTGATTTGATTTGTTATTTTTTCAATGTTTTCTTTTTTCAAATAATTGTTGTTCTCTGGTCACATTGGTGGTCCTGGCAAAGTGGTTGACACTCTGGGTTAGGAATCCTTTGTCCAAGGGGCACATGTTTAATTCCTGACACTGCTAGTTTATTTGGTTTGGGATAGGAATCAGTGATGTGACTCTGTAAGCTCAGCCAGAGTTGGCCCAGATTTAAATGGGTATACAGAGAAATCTGGAAAAGATAAGCAAAAAGGGCATGCTAAAGCATGGGATGTCTGTCTTCTTGCTTCCTGTTTCACTTCCTGGCTAAAGGAGCACAAAATGCAGATCAGTACTGCCAGTTTGGACCTTGAAAGTCTAGTGCCACTATACTAACATATTGGACTTCAGTTTGCACACATCATTGTATCTTCAGTGATTTTTAAAAGCATTTATACAATTAGCCAACCAGGTCTCAAAGCATGATTAGTATTAAGTAATTTTTCATGCCATTCTGAATTTACATTTAAAACAAATATATTTTGCTGTGTTTAGAGAAGAGATTTTAAAGCTATGAAGTATTCAGAAGCACTTTCTCCTGTTTTGCCAACTTTTTTGGCAAGAAAAATTTTTAATCACCTTAAAATATTTTTTGGGCTCTTTACCAGTGGTTGTCCTTTCTAATGCACTTAACAATGATAGAAATATATTGTGATCACTAAAAATTCTGAAAATCTTACCTATTTTACCAGCTCAAGATTGTTCCAAAAGATGTAAGAAAATATTGTAGGCCTACTGACTTAGCTACAAAAACCTTCTTTTAAATCCAATAAATGAAAGCAGATTTGAAGAAATACAAGTAAGATGGTCCTTCCTATTGCCTGAATTGTTGATATATGGACATGAATGTGGGTCATGAAAGATGGTGAATGTAATGAGGGATGAATGTTTTGCAAGATTTTTAAAATTTAGGACAATTGCTTAGGTTGGCAAGTGAGCACAGAAGTAAAATTTTGTGATTTGTTTTTCTTAGTTTCTGTTATGCTTAAGTTATGTCAAGTATTTTAAAGTTAATTTTTGTTTTCTTTTTTTGAATTACCAGGACCCCAGGGCTTTAATGCAATAAGACCTACCTATGTACATTCATTTTCATAGGCAGCACGCCAGCGCTGCCTAAGTAAAGAAATGATGTGGGTACATTACGTTTTTTTGTTTTGTTTTTTTTGGTTCTCCATACCCAGGCACTTTGTATCAAAGGAGTTGTTGTAGAAACTTCAAAAAGGGTTCATTCGATTGGAAATTGGATTGGCTAGTACCCTTTGTAATACTCAAAAGTGAATTGAAGGCAACTAGCCCCCCTCCCCACACCCATCAGTCCCCCAAACACATCCAATCAAAATTTTGAGATATCCATTTTTTTCAGTGTAGTTGATTTTCAGATAGAAAATATGTTTTGAGGAGGACACTCCCCCACAGCCCTCCAGGCAAGGGTTTTAAGTGATGCCCTGGGGGCATATAAGGTTTTTAAAGAAGGCGTTTTTGTAGAAATTTTCAAAAAAGCTCATTCAATTGAAAATTCAAAGGGCTAGTGCCCTTTTTAATAGTCAAAAGTGAACACATCCAATCGTTCACATCATTCACATCATCAAACACATCATTCCCCCAAACACATCTAATAAAAATTTTGAGATAGCCATTTTGTTCAGCATAGTTGATTTCCAGATAGAAAACATTTTGAGGAGGACACTCCCCCAGTGTTTTATTGAAATCTTTGTTGTAGAAACTTGAAAAAGGGCTAATTTTAATTGAAATTCAAAGGGCTAGTACACTTTTAAATAGTCGAAAGTAATTTGAGGGCTACTAACCCTCCTAACCTAACACAAACCAGAGACAATACACGCACAGAGAGGACACGCAAACAGAGACAACACACACAAAGATGACAAACACACATACAGACAACAAACACACAGAGACAACATACACACAGACAAAACACACACAGAGACAACACACACACAGAGACGTCACACACACAGAGACAACAAACACTCAAAGACAACACACACAGAGAGATGACAAACACACAGATAGATAATACACATAGAGATAAGTCTTTTACTGAAATCTTGGTCATAGAAACTTGAAAAGGGCTCATTTGATTTGAAATTCAAAGGGCTAGTACCCTTTTTAATAGTCAAAAAGTGATTTGAGGGCAACTACCCTTCCCCTGTCACGGCCACCTTTTCCCCAAACACATCCAATCAAAATTTTTAGATAACCATTTTATTCAATGTAGTTGAAAAATTTGGAAATTAGGTCTTTAAGGATGACAAACCCTCCCTCCACAGCCCTCAGGGCAAAGGACGTAAATTATGTCCTGGGGACATATAAAGTTTTTATTGAAAGTGTTGTCATAGAAACTTCAAAAGGGCTCATTCAATTGGAAATTGAAAGGGATAGTGCCTTTTTTAATAGTTGAAAGTGATTGGATAGCGACTAACAACCCTCTCATGCCCACCATTTTCCCAAACACATCCAATCAAAATTTTGAGATATCCATGTGGTTCAACCTAGTTGAAAGTTCTGGAAATTAGGTCTTTTAGGATGATAATTTCCTCAGAGCCCTCAGTGCAAGGGTTGTCAGTTATGCCATGGGACATTAAAGTTTATATCAAAAGTTGTTGTAGAAATTTCAAAAAGGGCTCATTTGATTGGAAATTGAAATTCCCTTTTTTAATAGTCAAAATTGAGTGGAGATTAATTAACCCCCCTTTTACGCCCACCATTTCCCCAAAAACATTCAATCATAGTTTAGAGATAGCCATTTTGTTCAACATAGTTGAAAGTTCTGGAAATTATGTATATAAGGATGACAAACCCCCAAGAGCAAAGGTTGTAGTTTATGCCCTGGGGGCAAATAAGATTTTATAGATAGAGTTGTCATAAAACTTCAAAAGGGGCTTTTAACAGTCAAAAGTGATTGGAAGGCTTGACATTTTTATATTATAGATCAATGTGGGTATAATGTATTATTTTTTGTTGTTGTTGTTTAGACCAGGGCACTTCGTATCAAAGGAGTTGTCGTGGGAACTTCGAAAAGGGCTCATTCGATTGAAAATAGAAAGGGTTGATGCCCTTTTTAATGTTCAAAAGTGATTGGAGGGCAACTAGTCCCCCTTCCACTCCCACCCTCCCCTTTGGCCGTTATGTTTAAAAATTAAATGTTGCCTTAAGATTAAATCAAAATGCACTGTGATAATTGCTAATTCCCAATAAGTCATCTCAACAGTATCCCAAGAACAACTGAGGGTATTATGTTCAAACTTATGGGGCTACTTCTGGTCTTAAAATTTAACCAAATCAAAATAGCATAAGTGTATCCAAGCTATCAAAGAAAGTAAACAGATTTTTTTGCAAATGGTATCAAGTTTTCCATTTCAGGTTAACTTGAGGATGTATGAAACTAAATTAAACAGTACTATTTGTGTCCAGTTTTATAGATTACTCAGGTCCTCAGTTTTATAGATTACGAGCAAGCGTTCGATTCTGTTGATAGAAGAGCTTTAGTAAGGTTTTATCCTTGTATGGTATACCAGACAAATACATTAAAGTGATCGGTGCTATGTACAAGAATAACACTGCTGCGGTTAAGGTAAGAAATGAGGTTAGCAGCTGGTTTTGTATTAAATCAGGAGTTAAGCAGGGCTGTGTTCTATCTTCCTTTGTATGGATTATTTTGATGGACTTGGTTTTAAGGAGCACAGGAAAGGCAATGGGAGACCACGGAATCAAATGGAGAGGAAAAAGTCTTATGGACTTGGATTATGCTGATGATTTAAGCATCCTAGATGAAAGTTTGAGCAAAATGAATGAAGTTTTAGAGGTTTTACGAGTTCAGGGTGCTAGAATTGGTTTGAAAATTAATGTTAGGACGACTAAATCGCTAAGGCTAGGAATAAGTGAATATGAAAAGGTGACGTTTGGTAATGAAAAGATTGATCAGATGGGCAGCTTCACTTACCTTGGTAGTATTATTAGTAAAGATGGTGGGAGCAGTGAAGATGTTAAAAATAGAATAGCCAAGGCTCAGGGTGTTTTTTTCACAGTTAAAAAAGGTCTGGAAGAATAGGAAGATAAGTCTGCAAACCAAGATTAGAATATTAAAAGCTACAGTGATGACAGTGGTCAAGTATGGCTCTGAAGCATGAACGCTCCAAAAAGCGGATGAAGATTTGCTAGATGTTTTCCAGAGAAATTGCTTAAGGATTATTCTGGGTACCCGGCTGACTGACCATATTTCAAACAGTAGGCTATACGAAAAATGTGGTTCAATACCGCTCTCTAGGGCTATAATGAAAGAAAGGTTGAGGTGGTTAGGGCACGTTGTGCAGATGAAGGATGACAGATTACCAAAGATTGTTCTTTTTGGCCAACCATCTAGGGCTAAACGGAAAGCAGGTCGTCCCTGTCTGGGGCGGGAGGACGTCATAAAGAAAGATTTAAAGGAAATGGGAACTTCGTGGGCGGGTGTAAGGAGGGAGGCTTCGAATTGATTGGGGTGGAGGAGGATATTGCGTAGCTGTGTTGGCCTCAGGCGGCTTGGTGCTGCAGTGAGTTGTTAGTAGTAGTAATAGCATTTGTGTCCATATTTTTAAAAGGGTGTATGTTGTTAAAACTTGCTGAAAATTTTTCTCCAGCATACAAATAGTAGGCCAAACTATAAAGTTTTAAAAAACGAAAAGATTTAAAGTATTATTTTCTTTTTCATTGAAAAGACTGTCAATATAAAACGAACAGAAATTAATTTAAAAAACTTTTTCTACAAAATAAGTTTTTCAAAGAAAAGTAAAGAACTCCATTAAACAAAAAAGAGCAAAAATAAAAATCAAATAATCTACCAAGCGTGAAATTACCACAAATCAGTATTGATAAATAAATGAAACCCAAAATGAACAGAAATTACAATAAATAACCCAGTCAAACTCAAAACGAGCAGAAATTAAGTTGAGGTGCAAAACCCCTATGCCTTCCCAAGGCCAGAACAAAATTTGCACTTTACTGAAGTGTTTTTACTTTTATAACTTTAATAAATCAAATAATATTAACATTTTGATTACTACATATCAGTATATGTATATTAAACTGACAATGTACATTCATTTGTATTTTTTCAGTATAGTGCAAATTTTGTTCTGGCCTTGGGAAGTTATAGGGGTTTTGCACCCAACCTATGTTATTCTCTGCTCTTTTGAGTTTAACTGGGTTATTTATTGTAATTTATGTTTGTTTTGGGTTTCATTTATTTATTGATGCTGATTTGTGGTTATATGATGCTGATAGTTTCATGCTTGGTAGATTATTTGATTTTATTTTTTCTCTTTTTTTGTTTAATGGAATTCTTTACTTTTCTTTGAAAAAACTCATTTTGTAGAAAGTTTTTTTTTAATTGATCTTTAGAAAAACAGGAGTTCTATGTTTCCTTGCTTCAATAAATTTAAATGTAATTTTGAGACCAGGGATTCCAAAGTAGGTCAAAAACTTGCAAATGGACCTCTAGTATGTTTAAGTAATTTGTAAGAAATGTATATCAATTTAAAGATTTAAAAAAAACTTGTAGAAAACAAACAAGACAAATGAATAAATAAAAGTACACTTTTACATCCATTTAATGAAGTGTCGCAAATATAGGTCACCCTTTAGATTGAAATGTACAAAGCTACAGTTATGTATCCGTTTTCTTCAACAGACTGAAGGAGCAAACCTCCAAGCTTTGACAAATTCAATCTCACCTTTGGGCTCTTTGCTTTTCAAATGGGACTTTTGTTTGATTTTTTCCATCCAACTAAAAATAGTAGGGACAGCATCAGGTACAAGTGTAAACTTCTGATAAAGAGAATTTGGGTCGGATTGTTGACCATTGAGTTCATTCCAGATAGGAAATATTATTGCTTTATTCTAAGAAGTGGGGTTGTTGATTTGTTGATAATTTACAATGTTTGTATGTTAGATAGTGGGGTTATTTGGGTTCAAGTGACCTTGGGAAGGATTATACATATGAATTTCTGAAGCGCTTAGGTAGTCCATCTTTTGCCTTTGTTGTAGCAAGTTGTTCTTGTGCAGTGAAGTGCTAAAATATTCTGTTTCCAACTACATTTGTTAGTGTGGTTTGTTTATACTATGTAAGTGTTTACTTATGCAAGTATTTTATAGTGTTTATATTATGTAATTGTTTACTAGTTTATGCTGAAGAATGTTAGTAGGTGAGAAGTGAATAATATGGGAAGGGTATTGAATGTTTTGAATTCAATTAAAATTTGAAGGTTTAATGAGAAGGGGATAAGCCAAATCTGGGAAATATAATTTCAAAAAGAGGGGGGAGAAATCTGTAAACCTTCTGATAAAGAGAATTTGGGTCGGATTTTTGACCATTGAGTTCATTCCAGATAGGAAATATTATTGCTTTATTCTAAGAAGTGGGGTTGTTGATTTGTTGATAATTTAGAATGTTTGTATTTTAGATAGTGGGGTTATTTGGGTTCAAGTGACCTTGGGAAGGATTATACATATGAATTTCTGAAGCGCTTAGGTAGTCCATCTTTTGCCTTTGTCGTAGCAAGTTGTTCTTGTGCTACCATATTTTTTCTGTGTGTATTCTCACGTTATTCAATAAATACCTTATACCAACGTTTACTGACTATCTTCAAATTTAGGTAAACCATTACATCTGCCAATTATAAAAGGGCATATAGAAAGAACTCTAAAACACAGAGGTTTACACAAGTGACCTTCCACTGAGCCTAAATACCCTGGGGAAAATCATGCAGCTCTCTACTATAATTTACACCTAACCATTTATTAACTGAGAGGGAGGCTAGGGGTGATTATATATAAAATAAAACGTGATCATACTGGTGCTATTATCTACATTTAATTTACTGAAAGTTCAGTAGCTACTCATATCCAGGGGATGGTAACCCTTTGTTGATTGAGAGGGAGGTAGGGAGGAGTGATCATATATAAATAAAACATAATTATAGAGTAAAATTCTACTTTAGCTACTTTTGGCTATCTTGGAAAGGGGTTAGATTAGAAAATTGAAACTTTCAGGGAGGGTCTACAGGCTAAAGTATGTCCCAGGAAAACAAATATATTTCAGCTTCACAAATTTGGTCAATCTCAATTAATAAGTTTTTAAAGATATGCAAATACATTTCCTAAATTTTGGAAAAAGTATTGATAATGCTTAAAATTCTACTCAATAACAGCAACTGCATTTTTCAGAACTAAAGCTGGAGAAAAAGAAACTGAAAATTAAGGTAAATGATATTTTGTCAAAATTTCAATAGCCTAATACACACCTGTCATGTAGAAAAATTTCAGAACCCTCTAGAGGGAGGAGTGGAGCTAGGTACTTCAAAAAAAACCTTTGCAGGACATACTTTAGCCTATAGACCAATCCCTGAAAGTTTCATTTTCCTAACCTAACCCCTTTCCAGCATAGCCAAAAGTAGCCAAGCTAAGTAGGATTTTACCAAATCTTTATGTCTTGAAGGAATATAATAATAATCTGTGTTTTAAAAGTCTTCTAAAACCATATACAAAATAATTTTTTCTATCTGAATAAGAACTTAGTTACTTCAAAATCGTTCCAGGTGAATGTAAAATTTAAGTAACTTCTGTAGTAACTTTAAAGTTACTTGATTTTTCAGCTGGAACACCCCCAAAGATCTTACATCTTTGGTCGTTTTTGTGCAAACGTCTTTCATCATTCTGCTCTGATCGGCGGTCTGAGAACAATGATGAGTAGATCATCAAAGTTCTCTCATCATTGTTCTATATGGCAGAAAGATGGCGTCTTTCACGTATTTTGCCAACATCAGCGAGCTGTAAGATCTTAGAACAAAGATGAGTTGAAAAACGATAATCTTTGCAGAAAGATGTAAAATCTTAGATGTAAGATCTTAGTGCTAAAAAACGGGCCTAATGATGAGTAGATCATCAAAGTTCTCTCATCATTGTTCTATATGGTAAAACAGTGGCGGTCTTCATACTTTTTGCTAACATCTGTGAGCTGTAAGATCTTAGAACAAAGATGAGTTAAAAAACGATAATCTTTGCAGAAAGATGTAAGATCTTAGATGTAAGATCTTTGTGCTAAAAAACGGGCCTAATGATGAGTAGATCATCAAAGTTCTCTCATCATTGTTCTATATTGCAAAACAGTGGCGGTCTTCACACTTTTTGCTAACATCAGTGAGCTGTAAGATCTTAGAACAAAGATGAGTTAAAAAACGATAATCTTTGCAGAAAGATGTAAGATCTTAGATGTAAGATCTTAGTGCTAAGAAACGGGCCTATTACTAGCCTACCCTCACATTCATCATGCTGTAGTAAAATAAGGGTGGTCCAAAAACCTGTCTCTATTTTTCTGGAATGGCAAAGAAAAGTGATCTTTCCCGAAAAGAGGTCTTTTAACAAAACTGGATAAAGAGAAAATTAACACACAACAACAAGGAATAAGTAGGCTAATAATTCAATGAATATTGTCTCAAACTGTTATCTGATTAGAGTTTTCTAAAAAAAAAATCCACAGAAGTAGTAAAATTAATAAATATAGGGTATAAAATAAGCAATTAAGACACATTGGATACAAACTTTGAAGCAATCATTTTGGAGACTCCAAACAGAAGCAGAACAATTTTCAATTGGGGCAGTGGGCCTACTTGCATTTCATTTACTTCCCATTAGGCTATTATCCATTTCTAGCCAATGCCATCTTTGATAGCCTAATATTACTTTCTGATCTTGTGTGAAACATAGCCTAGCCACAAGATGTTAATAATCAGCCAGGTGTGGATACAACATAGCTGGGTTTCAGCAAAAAGACTGAATTTGTAAATTAAATATCAGAAGGAACAAAACTAACTCATATGATGAGATTCTTGAAAAAAAAATCACAAATTAGCACATAAATAAATTAATAGCACATAAGTCACTAGATTACTGAATAGAAATCAGAATTATACATCTCTTTTTTTCTTATATCCCATTCTATCGTTGCATATGTAGAAAAGTCTTCTGAAAACAGAATTGGTCGTATCCGCCACTGTAATTTGGAGCGAACCAATTTTGAATTTTAATGGTTCGTTTACACATTGCGGAAATTCATGCGGCACCCTATACTGCAGGAGCAGGTAACGTGCATCTTAGCCAATCTCAGAATTCCCTTTCAAAGTGGGTCTATCCAATTTTTTTATTTTTTTTGTGGGGATGGGATCATTTTTATGCTACCCCATGTTCAAAAACTACATTTTAAGTATTATTTTCCGGTACTCTTAAAGGGAGGAAGGTTATCTGAAGGTAGTCATACTTTCTACCTGTCTATACTTCAGCTTAGAATTTTGATGTTGATTTTTTTTTTTTAGTTTGTGATTATTTATTGACAACAAACACACATTTGCCAACAATATCAAAATGACAAATAAATATAAAAAAAATGGCAAAACTCACAGCTAGCTCACCATTGAATCTTGTTTTGCCTCTAACTTATGAAAGAAGATCATTATTACTGAAACTATTAAAATACAATCTGATAGTTTCCACACTTTTCCTCAGGTTTCATGGTTAGTTCAACAATCTCAATTTGATGTTACTTGAAGGTAGTCATATTTTCTACCTGTCTATACTTCAGCTTAGAATTTTGATCTTGATTTTTTTTTTTTTGAATTTGTGATTTTTTATTGACAACAAACACACATTTGCCAACAATGTCAAAAATGATAAATAAATCTAAAAAATAGCAAAACTCACAGCTAGCTCACCATTGAATCTTGTTTTGCCTCTAACTTATGAAAGAAGATCATTATTACTGAAACTGCTAAAATAAAATCTGATAGTTTCCACACTTTTCCTCAGGTTCCATGGTTAGTTCAACAATCTCAATTTGATGTTACCTGAAGGTAGTCATACTTTCTACCTGTCTATACTTCAGCTTAGAATTTTGATCTTGATTTTTTTTTTAATTTGTGCTTATTTATTGACAACAAACACACATTTGCCAAAAATATCAAAAATGACAAATAAATATAAAAAATGGCAAAACTCACAGCTAGTTCACCATTAAATCTTGTTTTGCCTCAAACTTATGAAAGAAGATCATTATTACTGAAACTGCTAAAATACAATCTGATAGTTTCCACACTTTTCTTCAGGCTTCATGGTTAGTTCAACAATCTCAATTTGATGTGAAATTTGTCTTCAAATAAAATAAATTGATTTAAACTTGACTTTTTCATTTTTCTTTTTCAATAGACTTTTTATCCAACCAACAAAAATTCAACAAGTATTGCAGGCTACTTGAATGACAAATTAGTAGGAGTGATTTGAATCACCAGCATACCCTCTGTTGTTAAAACCATTGTCTACCCCTTCTCCACCACAAATTCGATTGAACAGTGAATTTATTATACAAAACTAAAATTGAATTGAATATCAATCTAGCAAAACAAATTTCAGAACTGTCCAATCAAAGTCACTGTTGTGCTTATGGAGTATTTAAGGATTTTGACTAGACCTTCTTTTTCATGCATCTTCTATTGATCGAAGATTGTGGGTCCGTGACATTTTAAGAAATAAAAATACTGCAGGAAGTTTTGCAAATCTACTGGCACTGCTAGAAAAAAAAGACCAAGAATGGTACTTTCAGTATATGAGGATGTCACCTTGCCAATTTCAAGAAATCCTGACCTTACTTTATGATAGAATGCAAAAGCAACATACGAATTGGAGAGAACCCATCTTACCTCATGTTAGACTGGCGATTACACTAAGACACTTGGCAACAGGCGAGTCAAAAAGATCTTTGTCTTACCAATACCTAGTAGGCCGTTCGACCGTCACAAACATAATAGCTGAGACTACAAAAGCTATTTGGGACGTTTTGAAGGATAAATATATGAAGGCACCTACACAAGAAGATTTTCAAACTGCTGCCAAAAAATTTGAGAGTCACAGGAATTTCCCAAACTGTATTGGTGCGATAGACGGCAAGCATATTAGAATTCGATGCCCCAAGAATAGTAGCTCTCAGTACTACAAAAGTTCTACAGCATCGTTCTCATGGCTGTCGTGGATGCAGACTATAAATTTATGCTAATAGATGTTGGATCAGAAGGCAGCTCAGGAGATTCTGGTGTAGTTACAAGATCAACTTTTGGAAGGTCAATTATAAATGAGACAATTGACACACCACATCCACAACGAATTGCCAATGGGATGGTGATGCCTTATGTTTTTGTAGCTGACGAGGCTTTTCCACTGAGAAAAAATATTGTGAGACCCTATCCTGGTGGATTAAGCATAGCAGACAGGCAGAAGAGAGTTGACAATTATAGGTTATCCAGGGCAAGACTTGTGGTAGAAAATGCCTTTGGTATTCTGGCTGCCAGATGGCGGATTTTTTATCCAGCAATTGACAGCAAACTTGAAACGATTGACCATTATAAAGGCTGCTGTTTGCACAATTTTTTAATGGCAAGAGGCTCGGATTATTGTCCCAGAAATTTCGGTGACACTACAAGCAGTAATGGAAGAATAATTGATGGGACATGGAGGCATGCAGTGCAATCTACCTGGGGGAAAACACTCAATCGCCAGGTTTCAAACAATTCTAGCAGTGCAGCAATTGTTATTCGCAATAATTTTTCCGAATTTTTTTATTCAAGTGAAGGTGCTTTACCTTGGCAAAACGAGTATTTATTCCAATAGTGTAACAGCTTTTCTTGTCTTTTATCTGAACTATTTAATTTAAGAAAGTTGTTATAAAAAAATTCGAACAAAAAGTGAAAAGAAATAACGTTTTGAAATTTAATTAGATAAATTTCTAACTATCGTCTCTCATTCGGCCGCTGGACACTAAATAAACCAATTGCTGAATCTTATATTTGAGGAAAGTTTAGTAGCCAGATCAAGCCTCTTCAGATCATCAACAAGACTTTCGCAAAATGCCTTGTCGCAATCAACATCTTCTCTGATTGCATTTATCAGTTCCTCCTCAAGCAGTGAAGTTTTATTTGATACTTTCCCTTTTTTTGAAGGAGGCTGTGAAGTCTCAGGACTTGATGCTGGTGTTCGGACACTCGAGCTTGAAGGTCGAGTTGAGATTGGGGTTGAAGTTGAAGGCGGTATTTGGTAAGTTGGAGTTCCTGATGAATCATCGAAACCAGCCAGGACGATTTCTTCGATCACATCTTGTGTTTCTATTTCAACCTAAATTATGTAAAAAATGTAAATTATATAATACATTTTTTAAGAGGCTTGCGCCAATATTTTTACATTTAATAATTATTATTATTATTCAAAAGTTTGATCTACCAAGGGATATTTCAGTATTTCATGAGAGCTACATCAACAAAATTTTCAAACAGTTCATGGTAGTAACGAACTGTAAGTAAGGAGCGACCCGGCTCAACGGTAACCAAAACTGTAGAAAACGGAATTTTGATACCAATAGATACATCAAAAGAATCAGATTTTAATGCTGATTTAAAATATATAAGTTTCATCAAGTTTAGTGCTACCTATCAAAAGTTACGCGCCTGAGAAAATTTGGCTGATTTTCAGAAAAAGGGGGAAACACCCCCTAAAAGTTACAGAACATTAATGAAAATCACACCATCATATTCAGCGTATCAGAGAACCCTACTACGGAGGTTTTAAGGTCCTATCTACAAAAATGTGGAATTGTTCATTTTTTGCCAGAAGAAAGATCATGGATGCGTGTTTATTTGTTTGTATTTTTTTCCCAGGGGTGATCGTATCGACCCAGTGGTCCTAGAATATCGTGGGAGGGCTCATTCGAACGGAAATTAAAAGTTCTAGTGCCCTTTTTAGGTGACCAAAAATGGAGGGCAACTAGGCCCCCTCTCATGCTCATTTTTTTCCCAAAGTCACCAGATCAAAATTTTGAGATAGCCGTTTTGTTCAGCATGGTCGAAAATATGATAACTATGTCTTTTAGGATGAGTTAATCCCCCGAAGTCCCCGGGGGGAGGGCTGAAAGTTATGAACTTTACCCAATGTTAACATATAGTATTGGTTATTGGGAAGTATACAGACGTTTTCAGAGGGGATTTTTTCTGGTAGTGGGGGTGGGTGGGGGGGGGTGGTTCGGGGATTATGTGGGAGGATCTTACCATGAAGGAAGTTTTCATGGGAGAAGGGACATTGCTATGAAGGGGGCGCCGGATTTCCCAGCATTATTTAAATAAAGATCAGAAATTATACATAAACAAAACAAGTATTTTAACTGAAAGCAAGGAGCAACATCAAAACTTAAAACGACAGAAAACATTACGTATATGATTGGGTTCATTCTCTAATCAATACCTCGCTCTTTAAGCCAAAGATCTATTAAGTACTTTCATAAGAGCTATTTATTCTAATTAACGGCATTTGTGATTAATGGGTCATTTTTAAAGAATTGGAACAAAATTCGAACTTTAGATTAAAGAGCAAGGTATTGACTAGGGGGCGACTTTCTAATATACGTATTAAAAATATAAGAATAAAGAGGTTCATTACGTAAGTTAATTCGTAAGTTACGTATATTTATTACTAATAAAAACGTTCGTAAATAAAAATTAAACAGGTTTCGAGAAAGCCATTTAACCAAATAAAAGTAAAATTAATATTCAATTTTTTTTTAATTATTCATGTACGGTGAGCCAAAATCAAAACCTGCATTAATTCAAAAACGTTCAAAAATTAAATTAGAAAAAAACAAGTTTTTTTAACTGAAAGTAAGGAACGACGTTAAAACTTAAAACGAACAGAAATTATTCCGTGTATGAAAGGGGTTGTCCCCTCCTCAACACCTCGCTCTTTACGCTAAATTTTGACTTTCTCACAACTCTATTTTTTTTTAACAATGAAAAACTTTAGCGTAAAGAGCAAGGCGTTGAGGAGGGGACAGCTCCTTTCATATACGGAATAATTTCTGTTCGTTTTATATTTTAACGTCGTTCCTTACTTCAGTTAAAAAAAACTTGTTTTTTTTTAATTTAATCAATAGAAGGAATATGTTCTTATTGCAAAGCTTTGCTCCATTAACTAAAACTTTTTGGACTCCTTGACTAATAGGAGGGAAGACTCCCCACCATCTTTGAGTACAAGCATTAGTGTGTGTGTGTGTGGCATGATTGGCTGATGGAACATTAAACTTGCAACCTTTGGTAATTCAATATTTGACTAAGTATACTAAAATATTGTCCAGCCAATCAGCAATATGAGATACTTACATTTAGTACTTCTGCAAAATTTGACTCTGTCTGTCTATCTGCCATGTGATCTTCGAGGAACAGAAGGTTCTGAAACCACTTCCAAGGCTTCTTGTCTCTTCCTCCCTGAGACCCACTCTTGGACATTTGGGCCTTTTTCTCCCTTTTGAAGCCATCTCGAAGGGATCTCCACTGTTTTTGACAGTCTTCAACTGAAAGAAAACTGGATGAGAATTTGATTTGTGTAGTCTTTTCATAAAATTTGGTTTTAGAAGACATGAGAACTTTATCAATATCAAAGAACTAGGAAAATGTAGTTGATCTCAACTAGGGGTCATTTAATAAAATGATGAAATTAGTTGGGTTATGTTGAACTTTTTGTTGAAGTCTACTAACTTTAATTAAAACAGTTATGAAAACACCATTTTCCCCTCACACTAGTTTATTAGATCCAATCTTCTTCATCATTTTTATATCATCAAATTTTATTCTGCAATTGGATGAGGAATCCCTACTATATGTCACTAGGGAAACTCTGCTTGTAAGCCTTACCCATTCATTTTCTTTGTGATGTGCTCACTAACTAGATGATGAAAATATTCTATGAGGTAGAATATAATTTACATTTCAACAAATAAGTGGCCAATAACACAGATCTGATCAAGAGAGAATACTCAACGTGAATGTAGAAGCCTGGAACCTAGGTGCGACTGCAACTTAACACAGGTCTTTGTGTGGATGCCAAGTACAAGAAGAAATAATAAATATATACAAATTAATCCAAGAGATCTTAAAATAGATAGTTTGGCATGGATACCAAAACAGATTCCCTACTCCTCTTTTATGAGGGGGTTGGGCTGTGTTGTTTAGGATTATATCCTGATTTATTTAAAAAAAAAAAACATAAGCTAATGTGCTCAAGAGGACCTAAAGCTTTTGTTGGCTATGAGATGCTACTTCAATCATTGATACAGGGACAGATTAGGCACCCCTGCAGTATATGGTGTAGAGTTATCACAATACGAAATGGAATTTGATCTAAAAGGTAGCAAATTACTTTATGTTTACTCTCTGGCAACCACTGCATGGTGACATGGTGGTGACAGGGAACAATGAAAAATTGATCAATTTGGAATACAGGACCATAATAAAATAGATAAGAAATAAATGTACTGTTCAATTGAAAATTTAATGCTCTGTCCAAATACAATAATCAATTACTCTGAATATTCATTCCTCTTATCCTATAAATCAAAATTTTCAAGAACACAGACCTGTAGTAGAGCTGCCCACTGTAAACAAAACTTATTTTTTTACTCAATATTATACTCCAATTGAGCTGTAAAGTTGCACAGATACTGTCCAGTAGTAGCAGAATATAAACAAATCACTTCTCACTGTATATCCTGGTTCTATTGGCCAGTACACCTGCACCATATGGTACATGGGCAGCTCTATAACAGGTTTACCGAGGAGCCTACACCACAAACGTCAAGTGAGCAAAAACTAAACTGGAGCTAGGTTTTTTTTTAATTCAAGAATCTGTAAAGATAAAGGTGCAGACTAGTTCCCCCTGACAAAAACAACTTATTTTTAACTGTAAATTATTCAGTCCATTGAGCTGTAATGTTGCATAGATACTTTTCAGTAGAAGCAGAATACAAATGACTCACTTTTTACTGTTTATCCTAGTTGTGTTGGAGGGTCTCTGCACCCTCCCACTAGAGGGGAAACAGTAAAGGTTCAGATTAGCTACCCTTGATAAAAACAACCTATTTTTTACTGTATATTATCCAGTAAAATAGGCTGTAAAGTTGCACAGATACTGTCCAGTAGATGCACAACATAAATAAATTGATAAAGGTGCAGAATGGCTACCCCTGTAGTGTAGGGTGCAGAGGCTCTACCAATAGAATCAGGATATACAGTAGGAACTGATTTGTTGAAATTGTGCTTATACTGGACAATATCAGTGCAAGTTTACAGGCCAATTGGCTGAATAACATACAGTAGGAAATAGGTTGTTTTCATTAAGGGTAGCTAATCTGCACATTTACTAACAAATCAGTTCCTATTGTATATCCTGATTCTATTGGTAGAGCCTCTGTACCCTACACTACAGGGATGGCTAATCTGCACCTTTACTGGGGGAAATAATCTGCACTAATTCACCAAAAATTCTAGCTAGGCTAGACTTGCCTAGTAAAATTTTCCTTCTTACCTTTTAGACCAGCTTCCTCTGAAACTTTTTCCCAAGCATTAGTCAACAAATGACGCTTACAGTGGTCAGGATACTTTTTATCATAGATGATTGGCTTGCATCTTACTGCTACGATAAGTTTCTCAGTGAATTCCATCTTTGAAACTTTGAAACTTTGCCGTTTGCGTTTTGCCGGATGAGTTGAACTATTTTAATGCATGCGTCAAGCCGTCATAACGCAGAAATAGGCATCGGACAACGCATGGAACTTGACGGGTGGCGCAAAAATGCGCATTTTTGCGTAAAATCGCATCTGTGTGAACCTAGGGTTAAGCAATCCGTGCGGAAATTCCGTCCGTTTTCGTGCTAGAAAAAATCTCTAGCTTTCCGCAACGTTTTGGTCAAATCATGGTTCGTTTACACATTGCGGAAATCCGTCCGTATCTGTTCGAACTATGGCTAATAACGCTGCGTTTTAAGGCAAAGATTTCAAATTATTGCAACAGCATGACCTTTGTTCTTACCCTCTTCTGATACCTCTTGAGCAATAGAGCCAAATGACACCGTTTTTCTTAGTTTTCTAATAGCCTGGGTGCGCAGGATCATAGAAGCCGGGTGTAGCCTTGAACCAAAGTTACAAGATCGTGTAGTTTTTGATAATCCATACTCATGATTTTATTCATTTAAAAATCTTGCCAAGATTCCGTCCTGATTTGACCAAAACGTTGCGGAAAGCTAGAGATTTTTTCTAGCACAAAAACTGACGGAATTTCCGCACGGATTGCTAAATCCGCATGAATTTCCGCAATGTGTAAACGAACCATCAGGACGGAATCTTGGCAAGATTTTTAAATGAAAAAAATCATGAGAATGGATTATCAAAAACTACATGATCTTATAACTTTGGTTCAAGGCTACACCCAGCTTCTATGATCCTGCGCACCCAGGCTATAAGAAAATTAGGAAAAACAGTGTCATTTGGCTCTCTATTGCTCAATAGCTTTCAGAAGAGGGTAAGAATATAGGTTATGCTGTTGCAATAATTTGAAATCTTTGCCTTAAAACGCAGCGTTATTTTAGCCATAGTTCGAACAGAAACGGACGGATTTCCGCATGGATTTCCGCAATGTGTAAACGAGCCATAAGTATTACTAAATTTGTGAATGACAAGAAACTACTGTGCTCTCCTGTATCTTAAAAGGTCAAAATTTCAACAATATAATCGAATTTTACACACACACAGAAATCAAAAATAAGTATAATTTTTTATCTTTTACCTTAAATCTTTTCTTCAGAATTATATCTCTCTTTATCATTGTAATTAATAATTGTTCTTTCTCAGTCTTTCTCAAATCACAGCTTAAATTTACAACAGATTCGAGCCTATTCATGAGTTCAAAACTTCACAAGTCGCTGGCTGGAAACTGGTCTTCTTTGTTATTCATCAAGAGAAGTAGAAATCTGGTAGAAACGAAATGGCTGTGGCGTTTCAGAACCCTTGCATAATAGTTGAAGTATCTATTAGCTATGTATTCTTAACATAAATAATTATCAAAATTAGTAGTTTTTTCATCGAGCATTACTGCATACAAAACTTCAAATACCGTATGACGAAATTCGTCAGCTATCTGGGTAAAAACTTTGAATATAAGTTTGAACTTAGAAGCTTAATTTTTTCATAATGCCCTTTGCCAATATCTGCTTTGTCACCCTTATAAACAGTTGAAATGGGCGACTTTGATATTGATCGCTTTTTTTGCTCTTTTAGATTCCTAAAAAGCCTTCCTTGTATTAAAAACAGGTTTTAATAACAATTAAAAAAAAAAAAAAAATCAAGTATAACTCACGAAAATCTTGTTAATTTTTAAATTATTATAGAGGTTGGACAAAGATGTTGTACGGAGTATTTTTTGGCTTCTTCCTTCTTTAATTTACATGTGTTGATTCATATTTCAAAACATTATCCAACTGTCGAAATATACCATAGCCTACATAAAACATAAAACAATATTTACTATACACAAAAGAACACACAATTGCAAGCAGAAATATATGTAAAACACATCAACCTGTCCTACCAATTTTTTCCACAATCATTTTGAATAGGATAACTTAAAATTTCACCTTAAAAAATAATCAAACATCAGTTCCCGTTGACGAAATGTGGATGACCCACCTCAGTACTCGAAGCAAAATGGAAGTTAATTTCCAATCAATGTGCCAGTCTCAACCAATTAGCTTGGTCGAACTTAAATGAATTTATATAATGGAAGATATCAGAAAATTGAACAGCTTTTCGAAGATAGCAATTCAACGTAATCTTGTATGATTCGAATATGTTTCTCAATTATAATTAAACTAAAATGAAAACGTTATGACGTTAGAAACTTTTAACTAAGACAGTGAGTGTTTAGAAATTTTCCTTAGGGGTATTCTCATTGAATTTCCTTTCTTTTAAGATCGTGGCAACGCATGACGGGTAAGTTGGTATACTAATGAAAGTCCAAATATTAGTATGTGTAAAAAAAAGGTATTTTTCAAAATAGTGTGGAGGGACAAAAAATCTAGGGGTCAACTGCTCAAAAAAATTCCTTCAGTCAAACTTGGACGTCTATTCTAACTGCGGGATGTGGCAATAATTGTCATGAATAAAAATCAACTTATCCGCTTTGTGTGGACTGAGGCTGCTTTCGATAAGAAAATTCAAGATGTTATTATTTGAATATACTAACTCCCTACCCCCCCCCCCCCCTCTGGACACTACCTTGATAGGATACCGTCTCTGCTTTAAATTTAAAAAAATAACTTTTTGGCATCCTTGCTTTCAATAAAAAAAATCAAAGTACTATCACTTAAATATAATAACTCCCTATGCCCCCCCCCCCTCTGGATACCATCTTGATAGGATACCGTCTCTGCTTTAAATAAAAAAAAACTTTTTGGCATCCCTGCCTTCAATAAAAAAAATGAAGATATTATCATTTAAATTTAATACTTTCCTACCCCCCCCCCTGGATACCATGCACCTTGATAGGGTACCTTCTCTGCTTTAAATTAAAAAAATAATTAACTTTTTGGCATCCCTGCTTTAAAAAAATACATAAATTTGACATACTATCATTTAAATATAATATCTCTCTATCCCCCCCCCCCCTCTGGATACCACCTTGATAGAATACCGTCTCCACATTAATTTAAAAAAATAACTTTTTGGCATCCCTGCTTTCAACAAAAAAATATCAAGGTACTATCACTTAAATATAATAATACCCTATGCCCCCCCTATGGATACCACCATCTTGATAGGAAACCGTCTCTGCTTTAAATGAAAAAATAATTAACTTATTGGCATCCCTGCTTTCAAAAAAAAAAATTCGAGGTATTATCATTTAAATTTGATGCCCCCCCCCCCCCTCCCTCTGGATACCGCCTTGATAGAAGGCCGTCTCTGATTTAAATTAGAAAAAAAAAAACTTTTTTGCATCCCTGGTTTCATCAAAAAAATTTTTCGAGATATTATCATTTAAAGGTACTACCTCCCTACCCCCCCTTCTGGATACCCCCCTTGCTAGGATACCGTCTCAGATTTACGTTGAAAAATATAATTTATTTAATAATTAACTAGGTCACTATATGGTTCAAACAAACACGCTAAATAACGTTAAACAGCTTAGTGTTCCTTGAAGAAAAATTTTAGGGTATGAGTAAAGGGGTACGAAGACAACAACAAAAAATGCTAAATTATTCAGATATACCTCAAACTATTTGAAAACTGAGTCATAGATTCGCCGTGGCATTCAATAAGATCCAAAGAATCTAATTAAAAGGGAGCGCACACAAAAGCCAAATTAGGCCAGTAGCCTATGAGAAATCGTAAAATACCCAAGACAATGAACAAGTCCCAATGGGGGACCCTGGGTCTATCAAAATATTTCAATGGTTTTCAAGGGAATTTGATAGTATTTTTTTTCCATCTCCGCTTTAAATGAAAAAAATAAATATCTTTTTGGCATCCCTGCTTTAAATATAAAAATGAGGTATTATCATTTAAAAATGATGGCCCCCTACCCCCCCCCCCCTATAAGGAATAATTTACAATTTTTCTATGAATCATATTTTTGGGGTAACTTCCGTTTCAATCTTTAATTCCCCAACCTTGTACATAGCTTAGTCTATATCTAAATTTTGTCTCAATAGAAGGTTTTTTTCGGGGGGGGGGGGGGGGGGGAGGGGGTTAAAATATTTTCAGACAGAATATTGTATTTCTTGAATCTATCAGGCGTTCAACAATTGATTATTAAACATTAAGAAAATCTCATCTAAAAACAGCAAAAGAAAAAAAAATTATGCAAACTTACAATTCAGCTGTAGAAACGATCTTTCTGTTATCAATTTCAAAATCAAACTGTAGTAAATGTTGCGTTCTATAATTCTATTCAGCTTGAAAATAAAATTCTTGACTACGAATTATGTAAGGAATTCCAAGTGAGAAACTGGATTCGAAATGATTTAAAACTCATTTCATAAAGACGATACTTTTTTTTTGTCAACATATGAAGAAGTGTGTATATTGCAATATTTGCAATGCAATTGCATATTGCATCTGTCTGTTTTTTATGCAAAGTAACAAGAGACGAAAATTAACGAACAAGAGAATAGTGAAGAATTATGGTATGCAAAGTAATATTTGGCAGGGAAAGTCACTGGTGATAAATCGCTAGGGGTGGCACCGTGATTACGTGATTTTCGGGGATTCGGGGAACCAAATTTTTTTTCGGGGTGACGCATAGATTTTTGGGGAAATACTCGAAAATTTGGGGATAGTGCAAGCCCTGCTTGATTTCTAATCAGGAAAATCGAAATACTAAACCACACGAGAAGGAAAAGCTCCGACTTTGCGGTTGATGGAATAAAGAATTGTTGCAAAATTAATTTAAAGTCGACCGAACGCCACCGCCTTTGCCAGCAGCGGATCGCCTGCGCGCGCCGGCGGCGTTGCGACACTTCGGCGGCGTTCGGTCGATCCGCCGGCGAGGCGCCGGGGTCTAATCCCACCCTTCATAAATTTCGACAAGCATCGGTCTTATTATTTCCTTAATTAAAAAAGAGGTACTTCTTAATTATACGGAACACACCCAAGAAGTAAAGTTATGTTAATCCTAATGAAATATGCCAAATTATGATCAAAATGTAATACTTTAGTTTATATTTTATAATATAATCATATTATAATAATATATTTTGGGCTATATATTTGCACATTAGGGGGTGTGGGGGTAAAGTAATTTAACTTAACCTAACCTTACCTCCGCCCCACTAATGTGCAAATACATGGGCCAAGTTAAACAAGTTCAGTGCATTCTGTCACCCGTTATTTGTCTTTGTGGCTATGAAACTGTTTTTCATAATTTGTGCATTATCCTTAGAATACTTTCATCCCCGGACCTATCCTCAGGGCCTGCGTTGGGCATGTTAAACATAAAAGTATAGTTTTGGAACCTTTCAAATATGCTAAACAAAATGGCTATCTCAAATTCTCGATCAAAGAATTTTTAGGGAAAAATGGAGGTGGGAGGGGGGCTATTAGTCGTCCGATCTTTTTGTTCAAATAAAGGGGACACCAGAAATTTTAATTTCCTTTCAAATGAGCCCTCTCCCAATGTTCTAGGACCGTTGGTTCGATATGATCACCCCTGGAAAAAACAACAATGCTTCAAAAGATAAAAGAAAAAATAAATATACTTCTTGAAAAGTTTTCATCTTAGTCCTCTTAGCCTTACAATTAGTTGCAATAGAAGCAGTAGATGGAGCAATAGTATTAGTAGTGTGCACATATTGCCTTTTGGCCAATTGCTCTTCCCCTTTAAGCATTCTCTGAGAAATTCAACTTAATACGGAAATCAATTCTTATGATACTTGACTTTTTTTACTTAAGTCCCATCCGTCCTTGAAGGTCGTCTTGGGGCCTCTTTCTTCGTAATGGCGTGGATGTGCCTTTTGTATGCTTCACGGTCTTCTGCTAGGCGAAGAAGGTCCGAGAGGCGGTGAGGTGCAAAGTTTTCCTTCCACCTTTTTGGGGGACGACCACGAGGTCGAGAACCGTGAATTTGGCCTTCGAAGGTGATTTTCGGGAGACGGGACCGACTCATCCGATGTACCTGACCGAGCCATCGAAGTTGCTGGAGCTGGATCTTCATGAGAATTATTTGTTGTACTTTAAGGCGCTCGAGAAGTTCGACATTTGAGATTCTATCAAGGCAAGTGATGCCGGCGATGCGGCGGAGGCACTTAGTTTCAAATACTGCGAGTCGACGATTGTCATTTACCTTCAACGTCCATGTTTCATATGAGTAGATTGCAATGGGGATGATCAGGGTATCGAAAAGTCGTGTCTTAAGCCGCAGAGACAAATCCTTGCTTTGCCTTATAGGCATAAGAGCCTTGAAACTGGAATTCGTGAGGGCGAGACGTCTTTTAATTTCTTTTGATAGACAGTTGTCGCTGATGATCAGACTACCGAGGTAAGGGAACTCGTCGACCCATTGGAAACTCTCTCTATTAAGTTTCAGGTCTGGCTTAACTTTATCCTGCGGCTTTCGTGAGCAGAGCATAGCCTTTGTTTTTCGATACATTTATGATCGTTCCAAAAGAACTAGTGGCTTCGAGGACGTCGTTAGCAACGGCTTGTAGATCCTCGGGTGTTTCAACCATTTCGTCGATATCGTCGGCGTAGGCTAGCTTATCTGTCTTAACACCCCCTATATGTGCGCCGCAAGTTGTTTCCACCAGGGATAAGACTGCTGTGAGGAAAAGGTTGAACAGGTCTGGAGACAAGAGGTGTCCTTGAAGGACACCTTCGGAAGTCTGGAAACTGTCAGTAAGACCTTCACCAGTCATGAAGCGACTCCCAAATTTGGAGTACATATATTTGATAAGATCTACTAGTTTCGTGGGATTCCGTAATGGAGGAGGATATGCCATAGGCCATTTCTCCAAACAAGGTCAAATGCTTGCCTAAAGTTAATGAAGAGCTGATACAGGTCGCGACCGACTTCCAGACATTTGTCTAAAATTTGGCGAACAGTGAAAATTTGGTCAACGGTCGATCTCCCAGGGCGAAAACCGGCCTGGTATTCTTGGATGACTAAGGATGAAACAGCTCTGATCCGTTGGAGTGTAATTCGGTTGAAGATCTTGGCAGTTTGACTTGTTATGCTAATAGGAAGGTAATTATCACATATCGCCTTTGACCCCTTCTTGTGTAGCGGAACAATTGTGGCTTCGCACTAAGAAGATTGGAAATGACTCTTTTGCCAGGCAGCGGATACAATCTTGTGGAAAAGATGTATAAGTGGTTCACACCGGACTTTCAGCAGTTCTGCGTATATTCCGTCCGGGCCAGGGGCCTTGTTAGTCTTCAGCGCTTGGATGGCATCCTCGACCTCAGAACGAAGAGGAGGTGGGCTGGGGTCTGAGACGGTAACGGGAAACAGGTCCAGGACAGCAGGGTTTTGAAGGATGGATGGAGCATTTCTTTGAAATGCTCCATCCATCTCGATCGGATACCTTCTGTGCTTTGGATCTGGGACCCGTTTTTATCTAGCAGTGCACAAGAACTGAGACTTTTCTTGCTTGTTATCTCACAAACTCTCTTATACATGAAGTAAGAGTCGCCTTTCTTAAAATCAGACTCACACTGTTCACATTTGTCTTTAATAAAGGTGCGATGGGCTCTACTGGTGGCTTTTTCTACAACACGCTTCAACTGCTTATATCTGTCCCTGCTCTCTCTGTCTGACCTGTTATTGTGTTTTCGTTTCTCAGCACATAATAAAGTAATTTCGTTGTTTATCCAAGGCTTTTTATCACCCTTTTTGGTTCCTAGGGTGGACATCGCTACTTTGCTGATGATCTTAGAGGATTCTGTGACCAGTTTATCGATATCCTCTTTAGTTAGAGTCATAGGAATATTAGAAAGAAGGTCCGATATTTGAGTAGACAGTTCATCGATGTAGTTCTGGCGGGCTTGAGGGTCTTTGAGAAGATGTGCGTTGAAACGAGCAGGTCTCTTGTTCAGCTTTGCGGCAGATTTCAGGCGTATCTTTAGTGCAGACATGACCAGGGAATGGTCACTGTCGAAATCACCACCTGCGAGGGTGACAGTATCAAGCACAGACGATTTCCACCGCCTAGAGACGAGCACGTAATCAATAAGATTACGGGTTTTTCCATCCGGCGAGGTCCATATCGCCTTACGACGTTCTCTGTGATTGAAGACATTGTTGGTAATGGATATATCACTGTCTCTGCAAAATTCAATGAGGCGTTCTCCCCTCTTGTTAAGTCGTCCAAGGCCAAGTTTCCAGTAGAAGCGTTACCAACAATAGCATTGAAGTCACCAATGACAACAACAAGGACTTTTTTGGGAACTGCGTCAATTAGGCTTTGCAGTTGAAGGTAGAAATTGTCAGACTCTTCATCTGGTTTCCTGCAGTCAGGAGCGTAGACTTGTATGATCGTGATGTTGATTGGTGATCCTTTCATTCGTATCATAAACAACCGTTCTGACGCAGGCGTTACGGCAATCAGGGATCTTCGTGCCTTACTCGACATCAAAAAGCCAACACCTTGGCGATTGACGCCATCGGTTCTCCCAGACACTATCAGACTAGTGTTGCCGATCCTTTCTTCGCCAGTGCTAGGGAGATGTGTTTCTGAAAGTACCACAATATCCCATTTAAATTGGTTTAGTTCATTTAGGACAAGATGTATTTTGCCTTGTTTAGCAAGCGTCCTAACGTTCAGGGTTCCAATAAATAAAATCAATTCAGGGGAAATCATAGCCTCCAGGTTCAGAGCTGTCAGCATTGTTAAAGGGTCTCCATTAACGAGATTCTTGGTCGTCAGATCGTCGGTTGCCCCCGACGCGGTAACTTCGTCGGTTGCCCCGGACACGGTAACTTCGTCGGTTGCCCCGGACGCGGTAGTATTGGTTCTCGTTTTTGATCATTTGTACTTCATAGTTTTTAATAAGAAAGAAGGTTTCTTGGCTAGTTTCAGGACGGCGGTAAGCCACTCCTCTCCATCCCTAGCAGGGGCCGGCTATATCTACTACCGATAAAGCGCCCTTCTGGCGTCCTGCATCACCTGCAATTTTCCAATTGCTGGGGGAAGGTTTGTGACTGGCGGGACGTATCCCTACGACGATCGGCCCTGCCCAGTGCACATCAGAAGGGCCTTCCACCTCCTCCGCCTGAACTTATGGCCCCCAGCCGTGGGTGCTCCAGCTATATTTCAAAACCCCAAGAGACCAGGTCCTCCCTTGGTCCGCGCCCCCCTACCGGGAGGTGCCGGGAGCTGCATATCTACAGAATGTTCCCCTATCCGCCACCTGGGGACGCGCTGAGTGGCCTGGGAGAGGCCCCAGGCCTCTCTCATTCTTATGATAGCCTACGCTCTTTTGACAATCTAAATACATATAGTGTCTTTTGTGAGTTCAAATTTGCCATCAATATTCTCTCAAATTTTACCTTCACAGACTTAAGGGCTCGGTACATTGCTCTATCTGGTGCGATACGTGATAACGGGGCTATCTTGACGTTGTCGAAGTGGAAGTTCTCCATCCATCGTTTTCGTGGTCTGCCTCGTGGGCGAAGGCCATGGAGGGATCCTTCAAGGGCGATTTTCGGAAGGCGGCTCGGCTCCATTCGCTTGACGTGGCCGAACCAGCGCAGTTGTTGCTTCTTAATTTTACTGAGTATGGTTTCAGTGGACTGGAGCCTTTGACGTACTTCCACATTTGTGATTCGGTCAGTGTATTTGATTCTAGAAATGCGACGGAGGCATCTCACCTCAAAAGCTAGAAGTTTTATTTCGTCTTCGGTTTTCAGAGTCCATGTTTCACATCCATAAATAACTATGGGGATTACTAAACTGTTGAATAGGCGCATTTTGAGTTTGTTGGATAGGTGGTTACTTTTCCAGAGGTTGGCTAGTCTTCGGAAGCTAGAGCTAGCAAGTGCAAGTCGATGTTTCACGTCAGAGCTATGGCAATTATCTGAGGAGAGTAGGTACCAAGGTACAGGAAGTGGTCAACCGTTTCAACCTGTCTCCCGCCTATGGTGATAATGGGCGGGTTGTCTAGTTCACGTCTCGTAGTTACCATGACTTTGGTCTTGCTGGCATTGATCTCCATCCCGAACGGTTTTGTGGTATCGTAGAGTTTATCAGCTTGTGCCTGCAATTCTTGTGCAGAGTTGGCTAGCTCATCAATATCATCAGCGTATGCAAGATTCTCTATTAGCACCCCTCCTATTGTTGCGCCATATTCCGACTGCATCATCGACAGAACGGCATTTAGAAAGAGGTTGAAGAGATGTGGTGATAAGATGCGACCCTGGAGTACTCCTGACGAAGTTGTAAACTCTTCTGACAACCCATCAACGGTTATTACTTGGCCTCGGAACTGGTCGTACAGACTCTTTATTATTTGGACTATCTCATAAGGTATACCGTAATGAAGGAGGATATGCCATAGTCCTTCGCGCCATATCAGGTCAAATGCCTGACGGAAATCAACGAATAGTTGGTAGAGTTCTTGGTTGAATTCGATGTGTCGTTCCATGAGTGCCGAACGACAAATATCTGATCGATTGTTGATCTTCCAGGGCGGAAGCCGGCCTGATATTCTCCAATGGCAAAGGCAGTTGTTGCTTGTATGCGTCTGAGTAGGACTTTTGTCAGGACACGTGACTGATGGCTCGTGAGGCTGATCGGACGGTAGTTTCCGCACTCTTTCTTTGACCCCTTTTTGTGAATGGGTACAATGGCAGCATTACACCACTGACGGGGTACGTGGCCGGTTTCCCACACCGCAGACACAATGGCATGGTACAGATCAGTTACATCATCCGATCCGACGTTAATGAGTTCAGCGGTGACTCCGTCTGGGCCAGGGGCTTTTCCTTGTTTGAGTGACTTGATTGCTGACTCGGTTTCTGACTTGAGTTGGGGTGGCGGTCTGAGTTCTTGGTCGGGTATGGGGAAGTGGGTTAGTATTTTAGGATCCGCAGCTACTAGGGGATTCAGTTTATCGTTAAAGTATTCTTTCCATCTTTCAAGTTTCATCTTTGAATCGTAGATCTCATTTCCGTCTTTGTCCAGGATCACTGATGTTTGCGGCTTCACTGATGTTAGTGTTTTAATAGTAGTGAAATAGTAGCAGCGGTAAGAAGCATGTACGTCTTGCCTTTCGGTCAGTTGAACATCAAAGAGAGAGTTAAGAGAGTTTTATCATAGGCAGCACAATAGCGCTGCCTAAGTAAAGAACGATGTTGGCACAATGTGTTATTTTTTTCGTTGTCCTAGACCAGGGCACTTCGTATCGAAGGAGTTGTCGTAGAAACTTTGAAAAGGGCTCATTCGATTGGAAATTGGAGTGGCTTGTGCCTTTTTTAACAGTCGAAAGTGATTGGAAGGCAACTAACACCCCTTCCACGCCCACCATTTCCCGAAAAAGACCCAATTAAAATTTTGAGATAGCCATTTTGTTCAGCGTAGTTGATTTCCAGATAGAAAATATGTTTTTTAGGAGGTCACCCCCCCCCACAACCCTCAGCGAAGGGTTTTAAGTTATAACCTGGGGGCATATAAGAACGATGTTGGCACAATGTATTATTTATTATTTATTTCCTTTAGACCAGGGCACTTAGTATCAAAGAAGTTGTCGTAGAAACTTCGAAAAGGGCTCATTCAATTGGAAATTGCAGTGGTTTGTGTCCTTTCCAATAGTCCAAAGTGATTGGAAGGCCACTAACACCCCTTCCACACCCACCATTTCCCGAAACACATCCAATAAAAATTTTGAGATAGCCATTTTGTTCAACGTAGTTGATTTCCAGATAAAATATATGTTTTTTAGGAGGTCACTCCCCCTCAACCCTCAGGGCAACGGTTTTAAGTTAAGCCCTGAGGGCATATACGAACGATGTTAACACAGCGTATTTATTTTTTTCTCCTTTAGACCAGGGCACTTCGTATCGAAGAAGTTGTCATAGAAACTTCGAAAAGGGCTCATTCAATTGGAAATTGGAGTGGTTTGTGCCCTTTTTAATAGTCGAAAGTGAATGGAAGGCAACTAACACCCCTTCTACGCCCACTATTTCCCGAGACATCTAATCAAAATTTTGAGATCGCCATTTTGTTCAGCGTAGTTTATTTCCAAATAGAAATTATGTTTTTGAGCAGAGCACTCCGCCAAAGACCTCAGGGCAAGGGTTGTAAGTTATGCCCTGGGGGCATATAAGGTTTTATAGAAAGCTTTGTCGTAGAAACTTCAAAAAAGGCTCATTCGATTGGAAATTCAATGGGCTAGTGCCCTTTTTAATAGTCGAAAGTGATTGGAGGGCAACTAATCCCCTCTCACGCACACCTTTTCCCCAAACACATCCAATCAAAATTTTAAGATAACCATTTTGTTCAAAGTAGTTGAAAGTTCTGGATATTAGGTCTTTGAGGATGACAACCCCACCACAGCCCTCAGGACAAGGGTTGTAAGTTATGCCCTGGGGGCATATAAGGTTTTATAGAACGCGTTGTCGTAAAAACTTCAAAAAGGGCTCATTCGATTGGAAATTGAAATGGCTAGTGCCCTTTTAAATAGTCGAAAGTGATTGGAAAGCAACTAACACCCCTTCCACTCCCACCATTTCCCCAAACTCATCCAATCAAAATTTTGAGATAGTCTTTTTGTTCCACGCAGTTTAAAGTTCAGGAAATTATACATATGAGCAGGACACTCCCCCCACAGTCTTCAGGGCAAGCGTTATAAGTTATGCCCTGGGGGCATATAAGTTTTTATTGAAATCTTTGTCGTAGAAACTTGAAAAAGGACTCATTCGATTGGAAATTGAAATGGCTAGTGCCCTTTTTAATAGTCGAAAATGAGTAGAGAGTAATTAACCCCCCTCTCACGCCCACCATTTCCCCAAACACATTCAATCAAAGTCTAGAGATAGCCATTTTGTTCAACGTAGTTGGAAGTTTTGCAAATTATGTATTTCAGGATGACAAACCCCCCAGAGCCCCCAGGGCAAAGGTTGTAAGTTATGCCCGGGGGGCATATAAGGTTTATATAGATAGAGTTGTCGTAAAAACTTCAAAAGGGGCTCATTCAATTGGAAATTGAGAGGGCTAGTGCCCTTTTTAATAGTTGAAAGTGATTGGAGGGTAACTAAACCCCCTCTCACGCCCACCATTCCCCCAAATACATCCAATCAAAATTTTCAGATAGCCATTTTGTTAAACGTTGCAGAAAGCTCTTAAAATTAGGTCTTTGAGGATGACAACCCCCCCCCCAGCCCTCAGGGCAAGGGTTGCAAGTTATGCCCTGGGGGCATATAAGGTTTTTATTGAAAGAGTTGTCGTAGAAACTTCAAAAGGGCTCATTTAATTGGTAATTAAAAGGGCTAGTGTCTTTTTTAATAGTTGATTGAAGAGCGATAAACGCCCCTCTCACGGCCACCATTTTCCCAGACACATCCAATTCAAACTTTGAGACAGCCATTTTGTTTAACGGTGTTGAAAGTTCTGGGAATTAGGTCTTAGAGGATGACAACCACCTTCACAGCCCTTAGGGTAAGGGTTGTAATTTTTGCCCTGGGGGCATATAAGGTGTTTATAGAAAGCGTTGTCGTAGAAACTCAAAAAGGGCTCATTCGATTGGAAATTGGAGTGGCTTGTGTCCTTTCCAATAGTCCAAAGTGATTGGAAGGCAACTAACACCCTTCCACGCCCACCATTTCCCGAAACACATCCAATTAAAATTTTGAGACAGCCATTTTGTTCAGCGTAGTTGATTTCCAGATAGAAAATATATTTTTTAGGAGGTCACCCCCCACAACCCTCAGAGCAAGGGTTTTAAGTTATAACCTGGGGGCATATAAGAACGATGTTGGCACAATGTATTATTTATTATTTATTTCCTTTAGACCAGGGCACTTAGTATCAAAGAAGTTGTCGTAGAAACTTCGAAAAGGGCTCATTCAATTGGAAATTGGAGTGGTTTGTGTCCTTTCCAATAGTCCAAAGTGATTGGAAGGCCACTAACACCCTTCCACACCCACCATTTCCCGAAACACATCCAATAAAAATTTTGAGATAGCCATTTTGTTCAACGTAGTTGATTTCCAGATAAAATATATGTTTTTTAGGAGGTCGCTCCCCCTCAACCCTCAGGGCAACGGTTTTAAGTTAAGCCCTGCGGGCATATACGAACGATGTTAACACAAGAAGAAGTTGTCGTAGAAACTTCAAAAAGGGCTCATTTAATTGGAAATCGGAGTGGTTTGTGCCCTTTTTAATAGTCGAAAGTGAATGGAAGGCAACTAACACCCCTTCTACGCCCACTATTTCCCGAGACATCTAATCAAAATTTTGAGATCGCCATTTTGTTCAGCGTAGTTTATTTCCAAATAGAAATTATGTTTTTGAGCAGAACACTCCGCCAAAGACCTCAGGGCAAGGGTTGTAAGTTATGCTCTGGGGGCATATAAGGTTTTATAGAAAGCTTTGTCGTAGAAACTTCAAAAAAGGCTCATTCGATTGGAAATTCAATGGGCTAGTGCCCTTTTTAATAGTCGAAAGTGATTGGAGGGCAACTAATCCCCCTCTCACGCACACCTTTTCCCCAAACACATCCAATCAAAATTTTAAGATAACCATTTTGTTCAAAGTAGTTGAAAGTTCTGGATATTAGGTCTTTGAGGATGACAACCCCACCACAGCCCTCAGGACAAGGGTTGTAAGTTATGCCCTGGGGGCATATAAGGTTTTATAGAACGCGTTGTCGTAAAAACTTCAAAAAGGGCTCATTCGATTGGAAATTGAAATGGCTAGTGCCCTTTTAAATAGTCGAAAGTGATTGGAAAGCAACTAACACCCCTTCCACTCCCACCATTTCCCCAAACTCATCCAATCAAAATTTTGAGATAGTCTTTTTGTTCCACGCAGTTTAAAGTTCAGGAAATTATACATATGAGCAGGACACTCCCCCAGAGTCTTCAGGGCAAGGGTTATAAGTTATGCCCTGGGGGCATATAAGTGTTTATTGAAATCTTTGTCGTAGAAACTTGAAAAAGGGCTCATTCGATTGGAAATTGAAATGGCTAGTGCCCTTTTTAATAGTCGAAAATGAGTAGAGAGTAATTAACCCCCCTCTCACGCCCACCATTTCCCCAAACACATTCAATCAAAGTCTAGAGATAGCCATTTTGTTCAACGTAGTTGGAAGTTTTGCAAATTATGTATTTCAGGATGACAAACCCCCCAGAGCCCCCAGGGCAAAGGTTGTAAGTTATGCCCGGGGGCATATAAGGTTTATATAGATAGAGTTGTCGTAAAAACTTCAAAAGGGGCTCATTCAATTGGAAATTGAGAGGGCTAGTGCCCTTTTTAATAGTTGAAAGTGATTGGAGGGTAACTAAACCCCCTCTCACGCCCACCATTCCCCCAAATACATCCAATCAAAATTTTCAGATAGCCATTTTGTTAAACGTTGCAGAAAGTTCTGGAAATTAGGTCTTTGAGGATGACAACCCCCCCCCCAGCCCTCAGGGCAAGGGTTGCAAGTTATGCCCTGGGGGCATATAAGGTTTTTATTGAAAGAGTTGTCGTAGAAACTTCAAAAGGGCTCATTTAATTGGTAATTAAAAGGGCTAGTGTCTTTTTTAATAGTTGATTGAAGAGCGATAAACGCCCCTCTCACGGCCACCATTTTCCCAGACACATCCAATTCAAACTTTGAGACAGCCATTTTGTTTAACGGTGTTGAAAGTTCTGGAAATTAGGTCTTAGAGGATGACAACCACCTTCACAGCCCTTAGGGTAAGGGTTGTAATTTTTGCCCTGGGGGCATATAAGGTGTTTATAGAAAGCGTTGTCGTAGAAACTCAAAAAGGGCTCACTCGATTGGAAATTGGAGTGGCTTGTGCCCTTTTTAATAGTCGAAAGTGACTGGAAGGCAACTAACACCCTTCCACGCCCACCATTTCCCGAAACACATCCAATTAAAATTTTGAGACAGCCATTTTGTTCAGCGTAGTTGATTTCCAGATAGAAAATATATTTTTTAGGAGGTCACCCCCCACAACCCTCAGAGCAAGGGTTTTAAGTTATAACCTGGGGGCATATAAGAACGATGTTGGCACAATGTATTATTTATTATTTATTTCCTTTAGAGCAGGGCACTTAGTATCAAAGAAGTTGTCGTAGAAACTTCGAAAAGGGCTCATTCAATTGGAAATTGGAGTGGTTTGTGTCCTTTCCAATAGTCCAAAGTGATTGGAAGGCCACTAACACCCCTTCCACACCCACCATTTCCCGAAACACATCCAATAAAAATTTTGAGATAGCCATTTTGTTCAACGTAGTTGATTTCCAGATAAAATATATGTTTTTTAGGAGGTCACTCCCCCTCAACCCTCAGGGCAACGGTTTTAAGTTAAGCCCTGCGGGCATATACGAACGATGTTAACACAAGAAGAAGTTGTCGTAGAAACTTCAAAAAGGGCTCATTTAATTGGAAATCGGAGTGGTTTGTGCCCTTTTTAATAGTCGAAAGTGAATGGAAGGCAACTAACACCCCTTCTACGCCCACTATTTCCCGAGACATCTAATCAAAATTTTGAGATCGCCATTTTGTTCAGCGTAGTTTATTTCCAAATAGAAATTATGTTTTTGAGCAGAACACTCCGCCAAAGACCTCAGGGCAAGGGTTGTAAGTTATGCTCTGGGGGCATATAAGGTTTTATAGAAAGCTTTGTCGTAGAAACTTCAAAAAAGGCTCATTCGATTGGAAATTCAATGGGCTAGTGCCCTTTTTAATAGTCGAAAGTGATTGGAGGGCAACTAATCCCCCTCTCACGCACACCTTTTCCCCAAACACATCCAATCAAAATTTTAAGATAACCATTTTGTTCAAAGTAGTTGAAAGTTCTGGATATTAGGTCTTTGAGGATGACAACCCCACCAAAGCCCTCAGGGCAAGGGTTGTAAGTTATGCCCTGGGGGCATATAAGGTTTTATAGAAAGCGTTGTCGTAAAAACTTCAAAAAGGGCTCATTCGATTGGAAATTGAAATGGCTAGTGCCCTTTTAAATAGTCGAAAGTGATTGGAAAGCAACTAACACCCCTTCCACGCCCACCATTTCCCCAAACTCATCCAATCAAAATTTTGAGATAGTCTTTTTGTTCCACGCAGTTTAAAGTTCAGGAAATTATACATATGAGCAGGACACTCCCCCCAGAGTCTTCAGGGCAAGGATTATAAGTTATGCCCTGGGGGAATATAAGTGTTTATTGAAATCTTTGTCGTAGAAACTTGACAAAGGGCTCATTCGATTGGAAATTGAAATGGCTAGTGCCCTTTTTAATAGTCGAAAATGAGTAGAGAGTAATTAACCCCCCTCTCACGCCCACCATTTCCCCAAACACATTCAATCAAAGTTTAGAGATAGCCATTTTGTTCAACGTAGTTGGAAGTTTTGCAAATTATGTATTTCAGGATGACAAACCCCCCAGAGCCCCCAGGGCAAAGGTTGTAAGTTATGCCCGGGGGGCATATAAGGTTTATATAGATAGAGTTGTCGTAAAACCTTCAAAAGGGGCTCATTCAATTGGAAATTGAGAGGGCTAGTGCCCTTTTTAATAGTTGAAAGTGATTGGAGGGTAACTAAACCCCCTCTCACGCCCACCATTCCCCCAAATACATCCAATCAAAATTTTCAGATAGCCATTTTGTTAAACGTTGCAGAAAGCTCTTAAAATTAGGTCTTTGAGGATGACAACCCCCCCCCCCCAGCCCTCAGGGCAAGGGTTGCAAGTTATGCCCTGGGGGCATATAAGGTTTTTATTGAAAGAGTTGTCGTAGAAACTTCAAAAGGGCTCATTTAATTGGTAATTAAAAGGGCTAGTGTCTTTTTTAATAGTTGATTGAAGAGCGATAAACGCCCCTCTCACGGCCACCATTTTCCCAGACACATCCAATTCAAACTTTGAGACAGCCATTTTGTTTAACGGTGTTGAAAGTTCTGGAAATTAGGTCTTAGAGGATGACAACCACCTTCACAGCCCTTAGGGTAAGGGTTGTAATTTTTGCCCTGGGGGCATATAAGGTGTTTATAGAAAGCGTTGTCGTAGAAACTCAAAAAGGGCTCATTCGATTGGAAATTGGAGTGGCTTGTGCCCTTTTTAACAGTCGAAAGTGATTGGAAGGCAACTAACACCCCTTCCACGCCCACCATTTCCCGAAACACATCCAATAAAAATTTTGAGACAGCCATTTTGTTCAGCGTAGTTGATTTCCAGATAGAAAATATATTTTTTAGGAGGTCACCCCCCACAACCCTCAGAGCAAGGGTTTTAAGTTATAACCTGGGGGCATATAAGAACGATGTTGGCACAATGTATTATTTATTATTTATTTCCTTTAGACCAGGGCACTTAGTATCAAAGAAGTTGTCATAGAAACTTCGAAAAGGGCTCATTCAATTGGAAATTGGAGTGGTTTGTGTCCTTTCCAATAGTCCAAAGTGATTGGAAGGCCACTAACACCCCTTCCACACCCACCAATTCCCAAAACACATCCAATAAAAATTTTGAGATAGCCATTTTGTTCAACGTAGTTGATTTCCAGATAAAATATATGTTTTTTAGGAGGTCACTCCCCCTCAACCCTCAGGGCAACGGTTTTAAGTTAAGCCCTGAGGGCATATACGAACGATGTTAACACAGCGTATTATTTTTTTCTCCTTTAGACCAGGGCACTTCGTATCGAAGAAGTTGTCGTAGAAACTTCAAAAAGGGCTCATTCAATTGGAAATTGGAGTGGTTTGTGCCCTTTTTAATAGTCGAAAGTGAATGGAAGGCAACTAACACCCCTTCTACGCCCACTATTTCCCGAGACATCTAATCAAAATTTTGAGATCGCCATTTTGTTCAGCGTAGTTTATTTCCAAATAGAAATTATGTTTTTGAGCAGAGCACTCCGCCAAAGACCTCAGGGCAAGGGTTGTAAGTTATGCCCTGGGGGCATATAAGGTTTTATAGAAAGCTTTGTCGTAGAAACTTCAAAAAGGGCTCATTCGATTGGAAATTCAATGGGCTAGTGCCCTTTTTAATAGTCGAAAGTGATTGGAGGGCAACTAATCCCCCTCTCACGCACACCTTTTCCCCAAACACATCCAATCAAAATTTTAAGATAACCATTTTGTTCAAAGTAGTTGAAAGTTCTGGATATTAGGTCTTTGAGGATGACAACCCCACCACAGCCCTCAGGACAAGGGTTGTAAGTTATGCCCTGGGGGCTTATAAGGTTTTATAGAACGCGTTGTCGTAAAAACTTCAAAAAGGGCTCATTCAATTGGAAATTGGAATGGCTAGTGCCCTTTTAAATAGTCGAAAGTGATTGGAAGGCAAATAACACCCCTTCCACGCCCACCATTTCCCCAAACTCATCCAATCAAAATTTTGAGATAGCCTTTTTGTTCCACGCAGTTTAAAGTTCAGGAAATTATACATATGAGCAGGACACTCCCCCCAGAGTCTTCAGGGCAAGGATTATAAATTATGCCCTGGGGGCATATAAGTGTTTATTGAAATCTTTGTCGTAGAGCCTTGTAAAAGGGCTCATTCGATTGGAAATTGAAATGGCTAGTGCCCTTTTTAATAGTCGAAAGTAATTGGAAGGCAATTAACACCCCTTCCACATCCCCCTTTTTCCCAAACACATCCAATCAAAATTTTTAGATAGATATTTTATTCAACGTAGTTGAAAGTTTTGGAAATTAGGTCTTTAAGGATGACAACCCCTCCACCCACACAGCCCTCAGGGCAAGGGTCTTAAGTTATGCCCTGGGGGCATATAAGGTTTTTGTATAAAGCGATGTTGTAGAAACTTGAAAAAGGGCTCATTCAATTGGAAATTCAAAGGGCTAGTGCCCTTTTTAATAGTCGAAAGTGATTTGAGGGCAACTAACCCCCCTCTCACGCACACCTTTTCCCCAAACACATCCAATCAAAATTTTGATATATCCATTTTTTTCAACGTAGTTGAAAGTTCTGGAAATTAGGTCTTTTAGGATGATAACCCCATCAGAGCCCTCAGGGCAAGGGTTGTAAGTTATGCCCTGGGGGCATATAAGGTTTATATAGAAAGTTGTTGTAGAAATTTCAAAAAGGGCTCCTTTGATTCGAAATTGAAATTGCCCTTCTTAATAGTCGAAAATGAGTAGAGAGTAATTAACCCCCCTCTCACGCCCACCATTTCCCCAAACACATTCAATCAAAAGTTTAGAGATAGCCATTTTGTTCAACGTAGTCGGAAGTTCTGCAAATTATGTATTTCAGGATGACAAACCCCCCAGAGCCCCCAGGGCAAAGGTTGTAAGTTATGCCCGGGGGGCATATAAGGTTTATATAGATAGAGTTGTCGTAAAAACTTCAAAAGGGGCTCATTCAATTGGAAATTGAGAGGGCTAGAGCCCTTTTTAATAGTTGAAAGTGATTGGAGGGTAACTAAACCCCCTCTCACGCCCACCATTTCCCCAAACACATCCAATCAAAATTTTCAGATAGCCATTTTGTTAAACGTTGCAGAAAGCTCTTAAAATTAGGTCTTTGAGGATGACAACCCCCCCAGCCCTCAGGGCAAGGGTTGCAAGTTATGCCCTGGGGGCATATAAGGTTTATATAGATAGAGTTGTCGTAAAAACTTCAAAAGGGGCTCATTCAATTGGTAATTAAAAGGGCTAGTGTCTTTTTTAATAGTTGATTGGAGAGCGATAAACGCCCCTTTCACGCCCACCATTTTCCCAGACACATCCAATTCAAACTTTGAGACAGCCATTTTGTTTACCGGTGTTGAAAGTTCTGGAAATTAGGTCTTAGAGGATGACAACCACCTTCACAGCCCTTAGGGTAAGGGTTGTAATTTTTGCCCTGGGGGCATATAAGGTGTTTATACAAAGCGTTGTCGTAGAAACTCAAAAAGGGCTCATTCAATTGGAAATTGGAGTGGCTTGTGCCCTGTTTAACATTCGAAAGTGATTGGAAGGCAACTAAAACCCTTCCACGCCCACCATTTCCCGAAACACATCCAATTAAAATTTTGAGATAGCCATTTTGTTCAGCGTAGTTGATTTCCAGATAGAAAATATGTTTTTTAGGAGGTCACCCCCCACAACCCTCAGAGCAAGGGTTTTAAGTTATAACCTGGGGGCATATAAGAACGATGTTGGCACAATGTATTATTTATTATTTATTTCCTTTAGACCAGGGCACTTAATATCAAAAAAGTTGACGTAGAAACTTCGAAAAGGGCTCATTCAATTGGAAATTGGAGTGGTTTGTGCCCTTTTCAATAGTCGAAAGTGATTGGAAGGCAACTAAAACCCTTCCACGCCCACCATTTCCCGAAACACATCCAATTAAAATTTTGAGATAGCCATTTTGTTCAACGTAGTTGATTTCCAGATAAAATATATGTTTTTTAGGAGGTCACTCCCCCACAACCCTCAGGGCAACGGTTTTAAGTTAAGCCCTGAGGGCATATAAGAACGATGTTAACACAGCGTATTATTTTTTTTTTCCTTTGGACCAGGACACTTCGTATCGAAGAAGTTGTCGTAGAAACTTCAAAAGGGCTCATTTAATTGGAAATCGGAGTGGTTTCTGCCCTTTTTAATAGTCGAAAGTGAATGGAAGGCAACTAACACCCCTTCCACGCCCACCATTTCCCGAAACACATCCAATTAAAATTTTGAGATAGCCATTTTGTTCAACGTAGTTTATTTCCAAATAGAAATTATGTTTTTGAGGAGAGCACTCCGCCAAAGACCTCAGGGCAAGGGTTGTAAGTTATGCCCTGGGGGCATATAAGGTTTTTATAGAAAGCTTTGTCGTAGAAACTTCAAAAAAGGCTCATTCGATTGGAAATTCAATGGGCTAGTGCCCTTTTTAATAGTTGAAAGTGATTGGAGGGCAACTAATCCCCCTCTTACGCACACCTTTTCCCCAAACACATCCAATCAAAATTTTAAGATAACCATTTTGTTCAACGTAGTTGAAGGTTCTGGATATTAGGCCTTTGAGGATGACAACCCCACCACAGCCCTCAGGGCAAGGGTTGTAAGTTATGCCCTGGGGGCTTATAAGGTTTTATAGAACGCGTTGTCGTAAAAACTTCAAAAAGGGCTCATTCGATTGGAAATTGAAATGGCTAATGCCTTTTTAAATAGTCGAAAGTGATTGGAAAGCAACTAACACCCCTTCCACGCCCACCATTTCCCCAAACTCATCCAATCAAAATTTTGAGATAGCCTTTTTGTTCCATGCAGTTTAAAGTTCAGGAAATTATACATATGAGCAGGACACTCCCCCCCGAGTCTTCAGGGCAAGGGTTATAAATTATGCCCTGGGGGCATATAAGTGTTTATAGAAATCTTTGTCGTAAAAACTTCAAAAAGGGCTCATTCGATTGGAAATTGAAATGGCTAATGCCCTTTTTAATAGTCGAAAGTAATTGGAAGGCAATTAACACCCCTTCCACACCCCCCTTTTCCCCAAACACATCCAATCAAAATTTTTAGATAGCCATTTTATTCAACGTAGTAGAAAGTTTTGGAAATTAGGTCTTTAAGGATGACAACCCCTCCACCCACACAGCCCTCAGGGCAAGGGTCTTAAGTTATGCCCTGGGGGCTTATAAGGTTTTTATAGAAATCGATGTTGTAGAAACTTCAAAAAGGGCTCATTCAATTCGAAATTGAAAGGGCTAGTGCCCTTTTAATAGTCGAAAGTGATCTAAGGACAACTAACCCCCCTCTCACGTCCACCATTTCCTCAAACACATCCAATCAAAATTTTGAGATATCCATTTTGTTCAACGTAGTCGATAGTTCTGGAAATTAGGTCTTTTAGGATGATAACCCCATCAGAGCCCTCAGTGCAAGGGTTGTCAGTTATGCCCTGGGGGCATATAAGGTTTATATAGAAAGTTGTTGTAGAAATTTCAAAAAGGGCTCATTTGATTCAAAATTGAAATTGCCCTTTTTAATCGTCGAAAATGAGTAGAGAGTAATTAACCCCCCTCTCACGCCCACCATTTCCCCAAAAACATTCAATCAAAAGTTTAGAGATACCCCCAAACCCCCCAGAGCCCCCAGGGCAAAGGTTGTAAGTTATGCCCGGGGGGCTTATAAGGTTTATATAGATAGAGTTGTCGTAAAAACTTCAAAGGGGGCTCATTCAATTGGAAATTGAGAGGGCTAGTGCACTTTTTAATAGTCAAAAGTGATTGGAGAGTAACTAAACCCCCTCTCACGCCCACCATTCCCCCAAATACATCCAATCAAAATTTTCAGATAGCCATTTTGTTAAACTTTGCAGATAGCTCTTGAAATTAGGTCTTTGAGCATGACAGCCCCCCCCCAGCCCTCAGGGCAAGGGTTGCAAGTTATGCCCTAGGGGCATATAAGGTTTTTATTGAAAGAGTTGTCGTAGAAACTTCAAAAGGGCTCATTTAATTGGTAATTAAAAGGGCTAGTGTCTTTTTAAATAGTTGATTGGAGAGCGACAAACGCCCCTCTCACGCCCACCATTTTCCCAGACACATCCAATTCAAACTTTGAGACAGCCATTTTGTTTAACGGTGTTGAAAGTTCTGGAAATTAGGTCTTAGAGGATGACAACCACCTTCACAGCCCTTAGGGTAAGGGTTGTAATTTATGCCCTGGGGGCATATAAGGTGTTTATAGAAAGCGTTGTCGTAGAAACTCAAAAAGGGCTCATTCGATTGGAAATCGAAAGACCTAGTGCCCTTTTTAATAGTCGAAAGTGATCGGAAGGCTTGACATTTTTATATTAAAGATCAATGTGGGTATAATGTATTTTTTTGTTGTTGTTGTTTAGACCAGGGCACTTCGTATCGAAGGCAGTGGCGGATCCAGGGAGCATGCTCCCCCCCCCCCCTAGCGTAGTCTAAAGTAGTGCAATTTACTTAATTAACCCAAATTTGCGTTAATTAAACTTTCTCCTTGCTCAAGTTTATCGGATCAACCTATTTCTCCCCCCCCCCCCAATTTTTTTTATCGGATCAACCTTCCCCCCCCCTTCGAAAAAAATCCTGGATCCGCCCTTGATCGAAGGAGTTTTCGTAAGAACTTCGGAAAAGGCTCATTCGATTGAAAATAGAAAGCGGTGATGCCCTTTTTAACAGTCGAAAGGGATTGGAGAGAAACTAATCCCCCTCCCACGCCCACCCTCCCATTTGCCTTTATGTTTAAAAACTAAAAGTTGCCTTAAGATTAAACCAAAATGCACTGTGTTAATGCTAATTCCCAATAAGACATCTCAGAAGTATCCCAGGAACGACTGAGGGTATTATGTTAAAACTTTCGGGGCTACTTCTGCTCTTAAAATTTAACCAAATCAAAATAGCGTAAGTGTGTCCAAGCTATCAAAGAAAGTAAACAGATTTTTTTGCGAATGGTATCAAGTTTTCCATTTCAGATCAACTAGAGGAGGTATGAAACTAAATTAAACACTACTATTTGTGTCCAGATTTTTAAAAGGGTGTATGTTGTTAAAAGTTACTAAAAAATTTTCTCCAGCATACAAATAGCAGGCCAAACTCTAAATTCTTAAAAAAAAAAAACAGAAAAATTTAAAGTATTATTTTCTTTTTCCCTGAAAAGACTATGTCAATAAAGAACGAACAGAAATTAATTAAAAAAACTTTATCCACAAAATAAGTTTTTCAAAGAAAAGTAAAGAACACCATTAAATACACGCAACTATCAAAAAAAAAGAGAACAGTAGCTATATTCTTAAAAATAACCTTATTCACTCGAAAGGCTTCATGGCCAGGGATAAAAGGGGAATACAAAAAAAATCACAATATACGCAACAATCAAAAAAAGAGAACAACAGCCAAATAACATACAGGATCAAAAAAAAAAAACATACCTGAGGCCTGGGAGTCAAAGCGCAGAGAAGACAACCATACACCATGAAATAAACACTCAGGTGACATCAACTCCTCAGAAGAAAAAGAAAAAAAAACAATTTTTTTAATAAAATAAATAAAAACGAAATGCTATTCTGTTTGATTCTTAACTAAATGGCCCTTAAGCATCCTTTTAAAAGTCCCAAACGAGTGTCATGTCTGTATTGAAGAAGGTAGGGAATTCCAGACCTGTTGACAAGCAACGAGAGGATTGAAACCTGATGGCATAGTAGGGGTAGGAGGAATGCGGATATTAAATGAAGAACGAAGGCTATATGGAGCTGAATCAGAAATAAAGGCAGGAGTTTTTAGAAGAGATTTCGGAAGATTGCCATGAAGCTGATGAAAGACAAAAGAAGCACAAGAAAGAATGTAAATAGACTTTAGATTTAAGAGCGGTGTTGGTGAGGAACTGTTGGTGTCCATAACCAGACGCCGAGCTTTATTACGCATGACAGAAAGTGACCACATTGTAGAAGAAAATGTGGACATCCATACAATGGGACAACAGGAAACATATGACTGGACAAGGTAGAAAAAAGAAGCTTCAGAATAGATCCAGGAAATTTGTGTCCAACTTTTCGATTGATGCCCAAACTCCGTGACATCTTAACCCTAATCATGGCTATATTGTTTCTAAATGAAAGGTTCTCATCAAGCAGGGTACCAAGAAACCGGACCACCCTATTCTCTGGTCTACACAAGGAGCCTTGTGACGCCTGAAGTTGTGTAAGCTAAAGAAAAGCTATACCAATTCGAGAAAAAAATAAGAAAATGTGACTTACCAACATTCAAGGCCAAGTAATGAGCATCAAACCATGAAATAACTCTCTCGAATATTGCCACAAGGTTAGACTTGGTATCACATTCCGTCTTCCCAAGGGTCCCAAGAGTGGTGTCATCAGCAAAAGCAACGAGGAAATCTTCATTAGAAGCAGTATTAGAACACGAACGAACATCAGGATGACACAGCTTGCAGCATGCCAGAGGCCTGGTGTTTTAACTGACGAAATCAGATCATTAACATAAATCAGAATAAAACTGGGCCAAGAACAGATCCCTGAGGGACGCCATAATCTACTTCAGAAGGGCTCCGGAAATGCGAATCAATTTAAATAAACCTACAAGAAAGATATGATTCAAACCAAGAGAAAGCATTTGATCTTATAAAAATATGCGATAGTTTCCAAAGAAGAATCCGATGAGTCAAGGAATCAAAAGCTTTACGAACATCCAAAAACAAAGCTGCCGGTATATGACCAGAATCTATTGCCGAATGAATAAAATTCAAAAGAGCTGTGCAAGCATGCTCTGTAGAGTGGATCGCTCGGAATCCAAACTCGAAATCATGCAAAAATTCTTTTGCATCCAGAAAACTAAGAAGCCTGGATAGCATAGCCTTCTCAAAAGTTTTACTGAAAACAGATAGGAGAGAAATTGGCTTACAATTAGAAGGATCACTCCGAGAACCCCCTTTATACAGCACTATAACCTTAGCTCGCTTAAGAGATTCAGGGAAAATTCTTATCTAGAAAGACAGATTGACAAGCTTAGCCAATGGTGAAAGAATAGCTGGTAGAATGGCACGGATAATCCTTGTAGGAATTCTGTCTGGCCCTGAAGACGATGGTCCTTTAAGAGTATTCACGATACGAGCTACCTCAAACTCAGAAACCGAGTTCAACACAATTGACTTTAAACATGAGGGTCCAAGATAGGCTCTGAAATCGCAACGAGAAGTTGCAGAGCTTGCAGAGGAAGCAGTTGTCTTTCCCATATTAGCAAAATAAGAGGTGAGCTCTAGCTGAGCATCTTCTTCTCCGTGGACGGTTATACCATCGACTATCAGCGTTGTTGGAACTGAAGGCAGAGGGGGAGTAGGTCTAAGAACCGAATTAATTAAATACCATGTCTTCCTAACATCCTTTTCACATACAGAAAATTTCCTATGATAATACTGAGACTTCGCCTTCCGACACAGATAATTAAATATACTCCTATAGGGCTTTAACCGTTGATGATGAGCTGCAGATGATGAAGCCTTGTAAAGGTTCCACAAATAATTTTTCCTTTTCCAGCTTTTAAGGAGACCTGGAGTCATCCATGGATTCAGCGTTGCTATTCTTTTTGAAGTACGGGGCGCTAGACCCTGATGGTAAACATCTAGATACTTTCTTTCATTAAATCATAAAAGATATCAAAAGAGCGGTTAAAATCCAAATCAGAAGTCAAACTATCCCATGGCTGAACAGTCAGACGGGAATTAAGTACACTCAGCTAAGTATAACCAAAACGGAAAATGGGAGATTAGATGGTGATGCTATACGCTGTACTCGATCAGCGCTCTTATATTAGGAAATAGGGGGGAAATGATCAGAAATAGCACTAACCAGCACCGAATCATCTAAGATATCTAGTGACAAAAAAAAAACAAATGTTATGAATAAGAGACGCATGCGTCTCAGTAACTCGGGTTGATATACAAACTGAAGGTAGAGTTCCCGAAGAGAGCATCATCGACAAAAAATCTATAGCTGAAGCAGAATTTTGATCCAGCAGGTTGAGGTTGAAATCACCCATACGGATTAGTTCACAGGGATGCTTTTAGACTGAATCCAAAACCTCTTCCAGAATTCTCATAAACGAAGGAATAGATCCACTAGGGGACCTGTAAACCAAACCCACAGCTAAATCCTCACACCCTGACTTAACCTCAATAAAAAGGAAATTCAAAGATTCCTTCCTCATTTCTGCCCAGATCCCTTCGGACATTGTAAGCAAGACGATCAGCAATATAAAGGGCAAGCCCACTTCTCCCCATCTGTTTCCTGCTCAGCCTCTCCATCCTATATCCTGCAATATCTAAAGGCATATCCCTATTTGGATCCAGGAAAGTTTCACATAATCCAATAATATCAGGAGTTCCACCACTAACGATCCGTTTCAGCTCATCAAAAGACGAACAAAGTCCCTGAATGTTAAGGTGAAGCACAGAGTAAATACCATCTCGTTTAGAGGAGGCAGAACCATTTAATTGCGAAACATACGAGCTACTTACTTTTATTAGCCCAACTAGGATTATTGTTCTTCTGATTTTTACTTCCAACCGAATTGTTAATTACACTTTCAATATCTAAGGGATTATTTTGTAACTCGACAAAACGTTCCCCCAAAGAATTGATACCACCTTGGTCATCAAAGTATCCCTTTCATGATGCCCTGAAAGTTTTACCTTAACACCCTCTTTTCATTTTAATAATCTAAGCCTTAGAAGTTGTTGCTATTGAAGTAGTTCAGCAGTAGTAGTATTAGTGAAAGTAGTAATGGTAGTAGTGACAAGCATGTACTTTTTGTCAATAGATCTCTCGCTTTAAGTATTCTCTGGAAGTTCCTACTTAATACCCTAATCCCGGGGTTACCAACCCTGTGCCTCCAAGCACCATGGCGCCCGTTCAGCGACTCGTATGTGCCTCTTACTATTCAACTAAACCAGGATTTTTCCATAACGCTACTTAAAAATGTGAATTGTGTTTATTTATTTGTTAAAGTTTTAGGTTTTTTCTCGAGTACTTAGGTTTAAAAATACGTTCCTATATTTGCGAAATTGCATGTTTGAGGTGTTCCTTTGCTAACAGTTATTGTCGCAACTTGTCTATCGACGAGCCAGACTGCACTCCTCACTAGCTCTCACGCTAGCCTTGGGCCGTGTTGTTTTCAGTATGATTGCTGCCCGATCGGGTCGCGACAGTAGCTAGGAGACATCTTCATCTTCGTCTAACAAACGAAACACGAATTAGGAGTTTTGATATTGCTTCTGAAAATTTTTAACGGGCTAAAAGCAAGGTGGGTATTCTATCATAGGCAGCGCAATCGCGCTGCCTAAGTAAAGAACGATGTTGGCACAATGTATTATTTTTTTTTCCATACCAGGGCACTTCGTATCGAAGGAGCTGTCGTAGGAACTTCGAAAAGGGCTCATTCGATTAGGAATTGGATTGGCTAGTACCCTTTTTAATAGTCGAAAGTGATTGGAGGGCAACTAGCCCCCCAACCCTTCATTCCTCCAAACACATCCAATCAAAATTTTGAGATAGCCCTTTGTTCAGCGTTGTTGATTTCCAGATAGAAAATATGTTTTTGAGGAGGACACTCCCCCACAACCCTCAGGGCAAGGGTTGTAAGTTATGCCCTGGGGTCATATAAGAACGATGTTGGCACAATGTATTATTTATTTCCTTTAGAGCAGGGCACTTCGTATCGAAGAAGTTGTCGTAGAAACTACGAAAAGGGCTCACTCAATTGGAAATTGGAGTGACTTGTGCCCTTTTTAATAGTCGAAAGTGATTAGAAGGCGACTAACACCCCTTCCACGCCCACCATTTCCTGAAACACATCCAATCAAAATTTTGAGATGGCCATTATGTTCAGTGAAGTTGATTTCCAGATAAAAATAATGTTTTTAAGGAGGACACTCCCCCACAGCCCTCAGGGCAAGGGTTATAAGTTTTTTGATAGTCGAAAGTGATGGAGGGCAACTAATCCCCCTCTAACGCCCACCGTTTCCCCAATTACATCCAATCAAAATTTTGAGATAGCCATTTTATTCAACGTAGTTTTAAGTTCTGGGAATTAGGTCTTTGAGGCTGAGAACCCTCCACAGCCTGTTCCACGCAGTTCAAAGTTCAGGAAATTATACCTTTGAGCAGGACACTCCCCCCACCGTCTTCAGGGCAAGGGTTATAAGTTATGCCCTGGGGGCATATAAGGTTTTTATGGAAATCTTTGTCGTAGAAACTTGAAAAAGGGCTCATTCAATTGGAAATTCAAATGGCTAGTGTCCTTTTTAATAGTCGAAAGTGAATGGAGAGTAATTAAGCCCCCTCTCACGCCCACCATTTTCCCCAAACACATCCAGTCAAAATTTTTAGATAGCCATATTATTCAACGTAGATGAAAGTTCTGGAAATTAGGTCTTTGAGGATGACACTCCCCCCAGAGCCCTCAGGGCAAGGGTTATAAGTTATGCCCTTGGTGCATATATGGTTTTTATTGAAAGCGTTCTCGTAGAAACTTCAAAAGGGCTCATTCAATTGGAAATTGAAAGGGCTAGTGCATTTTTTAATAGTTGAAAGTGATTGGAGAGCGATTAACGCCCCTCTCATGCCCACCATTTCCCCAAACACATCCAATTAAAATTTTGAGATATTCATTTTGTTCAACGTAGTTGAAAGTTCTGGAAATTATTATTTTGAGGATGACAAACCTCCCAAACCCCTCAAGGCAAGGGTTGTAAGTTATGCCCTGGGGGAATATAAGTTTTTTATAGAAAGCGTTTTCGTTGAGACTTCAAAAAGGGCTCATTCGATTGGAAATTAAAAGTGCTAGTGCCCTTTTTAATAGTCGAAAGTGATTGGAGGGCAACTAGCCCCCCTCTCAAGCTCACCATTTCCCCAAACACATCCAATCAAAATTTTTAGATAGCCATTTTGTTCAACGTAGATGAAAGTTCTGGAAATTAGGTCTTTGAGGATGACACTCCCCCCAGAGCCCTCAGGGCTAAGGTTGTAAGTTATGCCCTGGGGGCATATAAGGTTTTTTTTATAGAAAAAGTTGTAAAAACTTCAAAAAAGGCTCATTCAATTGGAAATTGAAAGGGCTAGTGCCCTTTTTAATAGGCTAGTCGAAACTGACTGGAGGGCCACTAACCTCCCTCTGACCCCTACCATTTCCCCAAACACAACCAATCAAAATCCTGATAGCCATTTTTTTCAACGTAGTTGAAAGTTCTGGATATTATGTCTTTGAGGATGATCAACCCCCTCCGCGCCCTCTAGGGCAAGGGATGTAAGTTATGCCCTAGGGGCATATAAAGAATTTATAGAGCGTTGTATTAGAAACTTTGAAGGGCTAATGCCCTTTTTAATAGTCAAAAGTGATTGGGGGAAAACTAACACCCCTCCCACGCCCACCATTTCCCTAAAAACATCCAATAAAAATTTTGAGATAGCCATTTTGTTCAACGTAGTTGAAAAGTCCGGAATTTATGTCTTTAAGGATGACACCCCCCCTGCCCTCAGCGCAAGGGTTGTATGCTATGCCCTGGGGGCATATAAGGTTTTATAGAAAGCGTTGCCGTAGAAACTTCAAAAAGGGCTCATTCGATTGGAAATTGAAAGCGTTAGTCCCCTATTTAATAGTCGAAAGTGATTGGAGGGCAACTAACGCCCCTCTCAAGCCTTCCATTTTCCCAAATACATCCAATCAAAATTTTGAGATAGACATTTTGTTCAACGTAGTTTAGTTTTCTGGAAATTAGGTCTTTGCCAGCGTTGTTGTAGCGAATTGAAAGGGCTAGTGCCCTTACTAATAGTCGAAAGCGATCGAAGGGCGAATGCCCCCCCCCATACCCATCATTTCCCCAAACACTTCCGATCAATATTTTGATATAGCAATTTTGTTGAACGTAGTTGAAGGGTCCTACTACGATACGAACAGTACGGAAAAAAATAACACGGAAATTATGTTTTTGAGTATGACAACCCCCAACAACCCTCAGGGCTAAGGTTGTAAGTTATGCCCTGGGGGCATATAATGTCATATGGAAAGTGTTGTCATAAAAACTTCAAAAGGGGATCTTTCGATCAGAAATTGAGAGGGCTATTGCCCTTTTTAATAGTCGAAAGTAATCAGAGGGAGAATAGCCCCCCCCCCCCAACGCCCATCATTTCCGATCAACATTTTTATATAGCCATTTTGTTCAACGTAGTTGAAAGGTCTGGAAATTATGGTTTTGAGGATTACAACCCTCCCCCCATAGCCCTCATGACAAGGGTCGTAAGTTATGCCCTTGGGGCATATAACGTTTTTAGAAAGTTTTGTCGCAGAAACTTCAAAAAGAGTCCATTCGATTGGAAATTGAGAGGACTAGTGCCTTTTTTATTGGTCGAAAGTGATCAGAGGCCAAATGTCTCCCTCCACGCCTATCATTTCCCCAAACACTTCCAATCAAAATTTTGATATAGCCATTTTATTAAGCCTATCAGAAAGGTCTGAAAATTATGTCTTTGAGGATAACAAATCCCCCCAGCCGTCAGGGTTGTAAGTTGTGCCCTTGGAACATATAGGGTTTTTATAGAAAGCGTGTTGGTCACATAAACTTCAAAGGGGGCTCATTGGATTGGTAATCAGACGCTCTAGTGCTCTTTTTAAGAGTCAAAGGGATCAGAGGACAGCTACCCTCTCACCCATACACACGTCATATTGTCCCGAAATGCGTCTAATAGAAATTTTGAGATAGCCATTCTATTCAAAATAGTCTAAATACCATATAACAAGGCTTTAGGGGTTGAAACAAACCCCAGAGTTTAGGGGCAAGGGTTGTAAGTTATGCCCGAGGGGTATTAGAGGTTTTTATGGAAAGAATGGTTGTTTAACTTCAGAAGAGGCTCAGTCTTTCGTCCTGAAAAAGACACTATGTCAATATAAAACGAACAGAAAATAATCAAAAAAACTTTTTGCACAAAATGAGTTTTTCAGAAAAAAGAAAAGAACTCCATTAAACCAAAAATGAACAAAATAGAATAAAATAATCTACCAAGCATACAACTACCACAAATCAGTATCAATAAATACATGAAACCCAAAACAAACAGAAATTAAAATAAGTCAAACTCAAAAAGAGCAGAAATTAATCTGAGTAGGGTTCTAAACCCTATGGTTTCTAAAAGCCAGAATATAATTTGTACTTATAATTTGTAAAAATAATTTTTTAAATGTTTTCATTTATAACTTTAAGAAAACAAAAATTAATTAAGAATTTAAGGAATAAATATCAGCATATGTATATTAAACTGACAATGCACATTTTTTTCAAAAAATTCTTTTGAATTTTTTTCAGTAAAGTACAAATTATATTCTGGCATCAACATCACCCTCAAAATTATTAGAAAAATAGCAGTAGCCGTTGTAGTAATACGCACACAGCAACTCCCTTTCGTTCAATATACCCTGAAAGTTTCAATTTAATACCATTCCTGGGATATTGATCATATGCCTTTTTGGCAACCTGCATGAACATAGTGCATTTCAATTTCGTTCAACATTCTCTGAAACTTTTGACTTAATACCCTTGGCTTCAGCAGTAGAACTACTTATGGCAGTAGTAGCATCCACGTATTGACTTTTTGCTAATAAAATATTACCCTTAACACTCCCTGAAAGTGTTAACGAATATTCTAAGCCATTTCTGCTATATTGCTGATAAGTCCTTTGGACAACCTGCACACAGTAAGCTTTGATGCAGTTCAACATCGTTCAACAGTCCCTAAACGTATTATCTGAATACCCTTAGCCTCAATAATAGCAGTCGTTGTAAGAGCAGCAGTACCAGTCGAATTTTGACATGTACTAGTACTAGCATAATTTTGACATGAATATTTTTATAATATATTACACACTGACATACACAAAAGGTTTTCCCTCAGTATTAGTTCTTCGGTAACGAGATAAACAAGAGCTTGTTGCAAAACTTTTCTTACATATATCAAATTCAAAAGGTTTTTCTCCATTGTGAGTTCTTTGATGATGAGAAAGGTTGAATTTTCGGCTAAACGTTTTTTCAAACATGTCACACTCAAAAGGCTTTTCTCCAGTATGAGTTCTTTGATGATAAAACTTATTGAAATTTGAAGTTAAACGGTTCTTATATATTAATTTAAAAACTTTTTCAAGAAAACGAGTTTTTCAAAGAAAAGTAAAGAGCTCCATTAAGCCATAAATGAGCAGAAATAAAGTCAAATAATCTTTCAAGCGTAAAACTACCGAAAATCACCATCAATAAATAAATGAAACCCAAAACGAACAGAAATTACAATAAATGACCGAGTCAAACTCAAAACAAACACAAATTAACAAGTAGGATTTACAACCCACATCCCATCTCAAGACCAGAGCATAATTTGCACTGAAAACACAACAAATGACCTTAGATTGACAGTTTAACATACATACAGACACTTATTCCTATTCCTAAGAATGTTAATAATTTTTCATTTACTAAAGTAAAAAAAATGAAAACATTTGAAATAGAAATAAAGAGAGAAAACTCAACGAAGAAAACAGACAAAACAAGACTTTGGCCACTACAGTAAAGAAAAATAAAACAAACGACGCGGATATTTCCTCTGTATAAAAACGAGGCGTCTTCAGCGTAAAAGAAATTAAAAAAACTAAAAACACATAAAAAAAACACCACCAATACTAAACTTCAATTGTCACAACAGACCACTTGGGTTACTGTTACTCTAATGAAAGCACCAAAGCAACTGGATAAAAATTAAATAAAATTGAAATTAAGTTAATTATTCTAATGTGAAGTAATCCTATTGTTTGCTATTACTGATGCAACTCTCCTTGGTCTTGTATTTAATCTAATCCCTAGGTCATTTTGTAAAATCTTAATACCCTCGTTAACTGGGTCATTTTCCAGAAGAAGGTTATAAATTTGATCAATATTTAAATTTACTGTATCCCTGTTAATTGAAGCATTTGCAAACACATATTTTTGAAATTCAATAGCCTCCCTAGACCATTGAGTATAACCTCTGTATCAGAAATGGACCTGGCATCGTCAAATTTTACATGATGATCAGAGTTAAAGAAAATGTGCTCAGCCAAAGCTTAAACCAAAGTTTCAGGTGGCTTGCTTAATTTTAGAGCTTTTTCTATTGAATTACAATGTTCAATAAATCTTTCAACAAATTGTTGGTAAGTTCTGCCAATATAAAACTTACCACAAGAACAAGGAATACTATGGAATACAAGGAATACTAAGTTCCACTAACTCGATTGTCCCGAGTCATATTCTTTCCAGAATTAAGTAAACTGCTTAAAGGTCTTATTAACAAAAAACATGTATCAATGTTATATTTATGTACAATACGTTTAATCCCCCCCCCCCAAACCCAGCACATATAGTAAAGAGATGAAACTTTTAGACAAATTGAGCTCTGAAGACTGTGAAACTGCAGTTATTTTAATATTATATTTAATACGTCTATTTTCTTTTAATTCATTTATAAATTTAATTGGGTAACTATTACAAAATAAAATGTCCCTTAAACACAATAATTCCAAATCCAGAAATTCCTGAGAACAAATTCTAAAGGCCCTATCCACTATAGAAATTACAACCCCTCTTTTCACCGAAACAGGCTGACATGAATGAAAATTTAAATATTTATTGCTGTTTGTAGATATTTTCGGTAAACATTTAATAAGTTTTGACAAAAATATAAAAATTAAAGTGGAGTTTGAAGAGGATAATAAGTTGTCCTTCCTTGATATTTTATTTATCAAATGAGATTTCCATCGGCTCTTCTCAATTCACAGAAAACCTATAAACAGCGATAGATATTAAAAATTTATTCATATCACCCTTTTTCGGTGAAAAGAGGGGTTGCAATCTCTCTAGTGGATAGGGCCTTTAAAATTTGTTCTCGGGAATTTCTGGATTCGGAATAATTGTATTTAAGGGGCATGAAAAGAAAGACTTTGGTAACAAAATTATGGAAACTACAACGGAGAATTATGGAAATCAGAACCCCCAGAACGCATTATCTTAATTGGTTTCTAACCTAACAAAAATCCAAAACTAAGAAACCGGTTCTGTCAGACCAAGAATTTGAGTGTGGTGGATATAAGAGATAAGTACCCTTTCGACTATTAAATAGGGCACTAAAACTTCTTCTGAGCCCCCTGCATAGTTTATACAACCACCCTTTTTATAAAAACCTTATATTCCCCATGGACATAACTTAAAACCCTTGCACTGAGGGCTGTGAGGGGGGGGGAAGAGGTTGTCATCCTCAAATACATAATTTCCAGACTTTCTAACTACACTGAACAAAATGATAATGTCAAAATTTTGATTGGATGTGCTTAGGATAATGATTGGCGTGGGGGAGGGCCTGGTTGCCCTCCAATCACTGAAATATGAAAGGGGAACTAGTCCTCTCAGTTTCCAATCTGACGAGCCCCTTTTGAAGTTTCTAAGACAACTCCTTTTATACAAAGTGCCCTGGTCTAAAATAAAATAACAAAAAAAAAACAACAAACAAAAATAATACGTTGTGCCCACATCACTCTTTACTCAGAATACACTATTGCGCTGTCTATGATTACATTCGAAAGGTTTTCTTCACTATGAGTTCTTTGATAAGATAAATTGGAACTTGAAGAGAAACATTTATCATAAAGATGACATTTGAAAGACTTTCTCCGGTATGAGTTCTTTGATGATTAAATAGGTGGGTTTTTTGGCGGAAAATTTTCTCACATATATCCCATTTGAAAGGTTTTTCTCTGTTATGAGTTCTTTGGCGTTCAGACAAATAAGAAATAGAACTAAAACTATTCTCACGTGCATCACATTTGAAAGGCGAGTCCAGTGTCAGTTCTTTGATGATCAGATTTGTTATGCTTTTGGCGGAATATTTTTTCGCATACATCCACTATAAGTTCTTTGATGATAATATAAACTGGAGCTTGAAGTGAAATGTTTCTCACATATATGACATTTGAAAGGTTTTTCTCCTGTATGAGTTCTCTGATGATTAGATAGGGAGGTTTTATGGCCGAAATTTTTCTCACATATATCACATTCGAAAGGTCTTTCTCCACTGTGAGTTCTTTGATGTTTAGATAAACTGGAACTTAAAGTGAAATGTTTCTCACATATATGACATTTGAAAGGTTTTTCTCCTGTATGAGTTCTCTGATGATTAGATAGGGAGGTTTTATGGCGGAAATTTTTCTCACATATATCACATTTGAAAGGTTTTTCTCCCGTATGAGTTCTTTGATGATTAGATAGGTGGGTTTTTTGTCGGAATTTTTTTTCACATATATCACATTTGAAAGGTTTTCCTCCAGTATGAGTTCCTTGATGATGAGACAAACTTAAACTTGAAGTAAAACGTTTCTCGCATATATTACATTGGAAACATTTATCTCCCGTATGAGTTCTTTGATGATTAGATAGTAGGGTGGTTTGGCAAATTTTTTTTTCACATATATCACATTTGAAAAGTTTTTCTCCGTTATGAGTTATATGATGTTGAGATAAACTTGAACTTGAAGTAAACATAACACAGTCGAAAATGTTTCCTCCAATGGGAGTTCTTTGATGATCACACAGGTGAGACCTCAGTAGCAAGGCTTTCTCAGATGCATCATTTTTGAAAGGTGTTTCTCCAGTACAACAAATATCAAGTTTTACCATATCATTTTCAGCAAATACATAAATGCTACTTGGCAGTTCATTCTCCTGACAATCCACAATCATTTCTTGTTTTAGACATACGCTTATCAGATCAGGCATGCAAGGTGTTCCACATCTTTGTTTGCTGACATCATTTTCACAAGATCTTATAATAGGTACATCTAAAAGATAATGTATAATTCACTCAAAATGAATCACTTTGCCTTATATTTTTTAGTCCTTTTTTATTTGCAAACAATTCAGCTTTTAAGATTTTGAACTTCACTGTTCCTCTAAATTTGATTTTTATGATTCTACCTGTGGTGATTTAATTTATAACGGCTAAATTGTTTATGCTTTCTCTTCGATAGTTAAAGTATATTTTTAGCAACTGATGATATTTTAAATTCTTAAACCCGAAGTTGTATATTAATTTCTCTAAACATGGAATTATGTAAACAACATTCCTATAGTATTTTATCCATGTATGTATAACTCTCCACTTTAAGTAGTTATTAATTAAAAAAAAAAAATCCACAAAAGAACTATTTGAAAGAAAAGTAAAGAGCTACATTATCTGAATCATCTAAATCTTCTGTTTCTGCGACTACACTATTGTTAATGTTAAAGGTATTAATAAAACTTCCCGGGAATTGTGAGGCCAGAGTTGAACTGAATAAGAGGTGGGTATAGCAATATCCAAGCAACACCTCAGGATATTAGGCTTAAACTTTCTGGACTACCAATAATACTAATAGTTTTAAGAGGATCCAGTTTGTCAAGATATTCACACGGGATATCTTAGGACCGGAATAGAGTATAAAGTAGAAACTTGAATCGAAAATTTATGTTGCTTTAAAACTAAATCAAATGGTACTATGTGTATACTGGTTGTCAATAATACGTGTCATCCATATATAATTTTAAATATTCATTTCTTCGCCAGAAAAGACTAAGTCAATTAACAGCTGACAGAAATTGATAAATAAACTTTCCCAAAACATTTTCTGAGAAAAGTAACGAGTTACAACAAATCAAAGGTAGGCAGAAGAGAAGTTAAACAATTTTTCAAGCGTTAAATTGCCATAAAACACCATCGATATATATATGAAACCTAAAACAAACAAAAATTACAATAATTAGCCCAGCCGAACTAAAAAACGAGCAGAAGCTATGACGATGCCTTCTAAAGCCCAGAAAATAGTTTGCACTTTAATGAAAACAAAATACATTTCAGATATGTTCTCTTTTTTCAGAATCAGAATCATTTTAATGAAAACAGCTGTCATAGACACATTAAAAAAATGCACTAAAAGGCGCTGTTTTTTACATGAAAACTTTTTACATGAAAACACTTCTCTACATTTTATTAAAAGCACTTGTAAAAAAAGGAACAAAGGAGTTACTAAGTCTGTTTGTGCGGCACGAGACGGGCATAAGTTTGCTTTTGCTTCTGGTATTTGCGCGGACAGGCATTTTAGGTGGTAATATTGTCCTATGTACAGGACTAGACAATAAAAACTGGCCAAAACGAATCATCAGCTGAAAACGGCGATCGCGAAGGCTTGGTATTTCAAGTGACTAAAGCCCAGAAAATAGTTTGCACTTTAATGAAAACAAAATACATTTCAGATATGTTCTCTTTTTTCAGAATCAGAATCAGAATCATTTTAATGAAAACAGCTGTCATAGACACATTAAAAAAATGCACTAAAAGGCACTGTTTTTTACATGAAAACTTTTTACATGAAAACACTTCTCTACATTTTATTAAAAGCACTTGTAAAAAAAAGGAACAAAGGAGTTACTAAGTCTGTTTGTGCGGCACGAGACGGGCATAAGTTTGCTTTTGCTTCTGGTATTTGCGCGGACAGGCATTTTAGGTGGTAATATTGTCCTATGTACAGGACTAGACAATAAAAACTGGCCAAAACGAATCATCAGCTAAAAACGGCGATCGCGAAGGCTTGGTATTTCAAGTGACTTCAGAGCGGAGCTGTAATCTACATATTTGTCACAAAGAATGATCTTTACGGCTCGTTTCTGGATCCCCTCCAAATCATCACTTAAGTAATCTATGTGATGAACTTGTGGGCCCCAGACGGGACACGCATATTCAAGGATGGGTCGAATAAAAGTGAGGTACGCTGTTTTCAGCTGATACACTGGAAAACCTAGGCGGCGCATCGCCACCAGTGTCCGCATAGCATAATGTCCCTTCTTAACCAGCTCTTGTACATGAATAGAGAACGAACAGTCCACACTAAAGGTGACGCCCAAGATAGTCGCACACGAAGCAGAAGGGAACAAAGTCACGGGGTAGGTAAAATCGCGTTTAAGTGGGTTGAACCTCAAAACCTTTGATTTATTCTCATTAATTTGAAGACTGTTCGCAGTACACTGTGATTTAAACTGATCGAAAAAATTTGGGTCGAACTGGGCTACAGCTTGCGAATCCTTTACGTGGTATTTAAGAAGCGCAGACAAATCATCGACGAATTTAAAACGATCGTCAAAGTCAGAAAGTACATAGTTGATAACAGCCAGGAAAAGAAGAGCTGCTAATTTGGTACCTTGTGGGGCGCCACATGTAATTTCCACCCATTCCGATTCAATATCACCGGGAAAAAGGGCGTACAGTTTTTGATACCTGTGACGTAAGAAATCAACTACTAATTGGAGGATGTGCTTACGGGTACCCATTGACTTGAGATTCTGGGCGGCAAGAGGGTGCTTAATCAAATCAAATGCCTTTCGGTAATCTACCAGAAGTAAATCTACAAACGAGCTTCCAAACTCCAACCATTCAACTACTAGGTGATAAAGTCGTACTAAATAAACAGACGTGCTGCATCCCTTCAAGCAACCATACTGGAAGGGGTCAAGTGAAGGTGAAATGTCCGTGAGAAGCTCACGATATATGAAAGATTCTGCAACTTTAGCTAAGTTCGGTGTGATCGAAATAGGTCTTAACTGATCACATGTCTTAGGTCCTTTAACTTTGGGTATTACGCGAACATAGGCTCGCTTCCAAGCATCGGGAAAGGTTTGTTCACTGAAGCACTGATTGATGATCGATGCCAATGGTTTGGCTAAAAACAAGGCATATTCGCGAATAAGTTTGACCGGCAACTCACCAGGGTAGGAAGAGCAATTCGGTTTTAGTTTTTTAAGTTCTTTAAAAACAGCAAATTCGGTAAACTGTTTTATTTCGTCAGTTTCACAATCGACTAAGAGATCAACCAGTTCGGCCTCTGTAATTGAGGGGTAGGTGGTACAAATGCCAGCAAAGAACTCGTTTGCGTCTGAAGCGCTCATTTGAGATCCGTCAGGCTTGGGTATTTTTAGCTCACTGTTAACTGACTTGCCAGTCATTTGTTTTACTGTGGAATGCCACTTCCGACTGCTACTTTGGAGAAGGGGTACTAACTTTTCCCGAACATAATTTCTTCGCTTGAAACGATTGACGGCCACGATTCGATTTCTAAGTTTCGCCGCCGCGGCTATTTGTCCGGAACTGTGCAGCTTGAACCTCATCTTGATCATTTGTTTGAGATCGCTTGTGATCCATGGCTTATCGGACTCACTTACCACTACAACTTTAGTGGGAAAAAACTTGTGAAACATCTCTAACAGAAGAGAGTTAAACTGCTGAACTTTGCTATTCAGGTTTACTATAGAACACAGGTCGTCGAAGCAGTAAGTCCCGATCCACCGACCGAAATCGCAGATTGATTGAGAGTTAAGCGGACGAATAGTCACTTTGGTTCTCTTTGGCTTCGGTGGTTATTTTTGGCTTGCCAGAGAATTACATAATGATCTGAACTCTGGAGAAAAATTCAAAATTCTTACAACTTTCAGGGATGCATATCAGTATATACATTAAACTCTCAGTCCATATTTTTGGCTTTTTTCAGTAATCTTGGCTATGATGATTTTTTTTCGATATTAGGAGAAATATAAAAAAAGCTCGAAACCAAGGATTGTTCTCAGTAAAGTGTAAAGCATGTTCCTGTCATTAGAACGCACAGAGGGTGTCAGTCCTACTCCCCTTACTTTCTGCTCGTTTTGAGTTTGACTCGGTTATTTATTGTAATATCAGACAGTTTTGGGTCTCATTTGTTTATTTACTCTCATTGGTAGTTTTACGCTTGAAAAATTATTTGACCTTTTCCTGCTCATTTTCGGTTTAGTGTAGCTCGTTACTCCTCCTTAAAAGCTTCTTTGTGGACTTTTTTTTTTATATAAATTAGTTGACACAAAATGTAAGCATGCCCCCTTTTCCCGATAGCAAATACTATACGTTAACAACGGGCGAATTTAAACACAAAAGAGTGGAATGCTTTTTTTTGTCACAAGAAAGATCATGGTTGTTTTTCTTCAGGGGTGATTGTATTGACCTAGACTTAGATATCCTAGAAAATTGGGAGAAGCCCCATTTGATCCGAAACAGAAAGTCCTAGTGCCCGTTTTAAGTAACCAAAAAGAATGGAGGGCAACTACCCCTCACCCCCTCACACATGCGTTTTCCCCCAAAGACATCCAATCAAAATTTAAAGATAGCCACTTGGTTCAGTATAGTTGAAAAAGTTCACTAACTATACCTTTGGGGATCACCTGAACCCCCATAGATACTGGAAGAAGGGTTGTAAGTTATAGAAATTTTTAATTGTTCACATATAGTATTTGTGATTGGGATACATTCGGAAATTTTAGAGAGGGTGTTTTCTACAGTTGGAGATTTTCTTTGGGTAGGTAAGTACTCCAGAGGAATTTTCAACGAGGAATTTTACACAGAGAGGGGGGATTACCTTGCAAGATTTGGAAAACGGTCAGACATTTAATAATAAAAAGTGAGTTTTTCAACTGAAAGTAAGGAGTAACATTAAAACTTAGAAAAAAAAAACCGACATCATTCTGCATATAAAGGGAGCTGCCTCCTCCTCAGCCCTTGCTCTTTATGCTGAAGTTTGACTTTTTATCACAATTCTTTTAGAGAAACTTATGTAAAAACCCGTTTGATAAGTTTATACATTACACTCTAATCAAAGACCCGTTCAAATCAAAGACTAATCAAACACGCGGGTGACCAAGGCCCGTTGAATTTGAACGAGAAGAATTTTCAAAGAAATTTTAAACTTTAGTGTAAAGAGCGAGTGTTGAGGAGAAGGCAGCACCCGTCATAAACGAAATAACTTCTGTTCATTTCATGTTTTAATACTGCTCCTTACTTTCAGTTGAAAAAAATGTTGTTCATTTGATGTCATACTTTAAGAAATGCACACGCCTATATCATAAAAACTATACAATACGTCTCATATAATAATAATAATAATAATTTATTTTTGACCCACTAACAATTATAAAAAAAGTGGAGTAACAAAAGAAAATAAAAAGTAAAGACATACAAAAACAAAACACATGCAAAACAATATCATTATAAAAACTACAAATACAAATCAAAACAATCGCACAAGAGGATGAAAAGGACCCAACCGCTTGCAGGCCTCATCTTTTAACTTGGAGTCCAACTTGTTATATGACGTCAATATATCAGTTGCATTAAATATTCGAATAATCTTACGGTTTCTATACCAACGAGGCAAATACAAAAGATATTTACAATAACGGAAATACAAAACTCTAATATCCTGCATATCATTATTATTAAAAAATGGGCGCAAACCTGATAGAAAAAGAATGGAATGGTCACAATACGTAGAATATAGTTTAGCCAATGCCTTACGAGAATGTCGGCCACGATTTGGAACAATTTTAGCATAACCTGCTTTAAGCTTATTCTTAATATCTGCAAGTGCACTAGCACGGATAGCTGAAATAGAAGAGCAGATACTAATCCCGAGCCAACGCAACGCAGGAGCCAGCTTAACTGAAAAAGAACTACAACACAAATCACTACTTGGGTTTTTAGCATTGAAAACTAAATATTCACATTTTTCAGCATTTAGCACGAGGCCAATTTTTTCCAAAAGCTTAGAAACAAACTGGGTAGACTTAGCTAGGGTGAATTTTGAACGGCTAATAAGTAATAAATCATCTGCATAAGCAATATAAGATAAATTAGTTAGACCCGTAAAACACGACGGAAAAATACGAGAAAGCACAGGGTATAAACAAGCATTAAAAAGGTATGGTGACAGAACCCCTCCCTGCCTAAGTCCAGACCGAATTGGAATATTACCAAAAAAGATCTCTCCTGACCGAAGTCGAACATATGAATTTGCATACCAAAAACGAAGGACACATATAACAGATGAATTCACTCCTAGCTGGGTAAGAGAATACCATAGTTGGCTGTGACAAACCGAATCAAAAGCTTTTGAAATATCTAACGCACATAAATGAACTTCAGATCCATCTTTTTGTGCTTGAATTAAAAAAGAAGTAAGAATTCGATGCGCATGTTGGCATCCAATATTTGGTTTAAACCCAAATTGATTGGACACATAATCAACATTTGGAAGAATTTCAGGAAGCAGGACATATTCAAAAACTTTGCTCAGCGAACAAGCTACCGTAATAGGTCTATATGATGCGCAATTAGTCGGATCTTTCCCACGTTTAAGAATCGAAGTGACACTCCCGCACAAAAAAGAATCAGGGACCAAAGACGTACATAGACAAATTTGAAATAATAACTGCAAATGATAAATCAATTCTTTCGAATCAATATGAAGGTTAAAAACACTAATACCATCAATATCACATGATTTAGATTTTAAATTCTTAACACAACGAATCACACGGTCAGCAGAAACGGGAGGTACATGGCCTTGGTAAATTTTCACAGGTAATACATAAGAACAGAGGTTAACAAATTGAGAGTGAACCGCATAATTCATAACATTAAAAATCTTATTATAATGATTAATCCAAGAGGCATTAGGGATCCGATCGGCATTAGGAGGTGAATCAAGTTTCGCAACATTAATCACTTGTTTCCACTGACTAGAGGTCTTCGGAAATTCTACACCATTGTACCTTACTTTACGAAGATAACGTTTAAACTCCAACTTCGTTTTCTGTTTAATGTCAAAAAGGTGACCCCTTAAAGGGCGGCCGCACGCTACCCAAATTCTAAGCCACAATTTTGCACGATTTTTCACAATTTTTAAATCAGGGTCAGATTTCCATATTGAGCCTCTAGTCTTAAGCTTAAAACGACAAAGCGGGACAGCCACTTCTTCAGCTTTTTTCAGACAGGAAACAATCTGGCTGTAATATATATTCAGCTGAACTCGAGCTTGTGGGGATATAACACTGGTACAGAGTAAATTAAATGGAACTTTAATTGTAGACAGAAGAAGAGCAAGGGTAGATAGATATAGAGGCCAGTCCGCTTTATTCCAGTCTCTTTTGATTATCCACTTTTTGTAATTAGTACATAAGTTCTGTTCAGCCCGAGTCGTATTGATGGTGACAGTGGCTGAAAGGGGCAGATGGTCATAATCACGTTCATCCTGGTCAATGTGAATATCACTAATAGAAATACCAGAAGAAACAACACAGTGATCAATATCAGACAATGAACCGCTATTATGTATGTATGAATGGGATGCATCTTTATCCAAAACCCGATAGCCATTAGGTAGCGAATCCAAAAATAAATCAGTTCGTGTTGAGGTAGAGTTTATATCACAGTTCATATCGCCTAAAAGGATCCAATCCAATCCATTACTCTCAACACTAATAAGAAGGGTCTTTAGCGATGCACATGCTTTAGTATACTTTGTTAGAGAGGGAAATGATCTTTGGTCGCAAGGGAGGTATACATTAATAAGAACTAGGTTAGCAAGACGGATTGCAATGAAATAATCACATTCACGATAACACACAGGGGATAGCGGGAGTAGTTTATGTTTTAATACGCAGGCCAGCCCGCCTGAAGGTCTCCCAGAAGTTTATAACATTTAAAAATTATGATAATTCTTAAACCAACAAATTTCATACCTGTGTTTCAAATACAAGGGATGCATGCACCCAAGAAGGCTTTTAGAAAAAAAAAATAGAATAACTTTTTTATATGATTCGAGCATGATATACTTTGCCGAGACCTTCACTCATCCGTCCTGAGAGCAAAGATGGAAGAACAATAAAAGTCCATAAAACAAAACCACTAAAATAAAAAAAATAATAATAAAATGATTAGAATAAATAGACCCTTTTCATGTAAGGGTGAAAGGATTACTGAATAAGTAATCCCACATTGAATGGCAATTCAAGAAACTAAATCTGAGTTCATTTTACTTAATGCATTTTTAAAAGCCAATCGCTTACCAGGTCTGGTATCACCTAAAATTTTATTAGGTTGCAAAATATTATGATTTAAAAGAAAAAATCTAAATTAATAAATTCATTATAAATGGGGCTCAAATAAGCTTCTCTGGTATCTCTTTATTTGGGCGAATTTTTGGTGTATATATTTACTAATTTTGACTGCCTCTCAGAAAACTAAGGATAATCAGTTGGCCATCTCAAAATTCTGATCAAATGTCTTTGAGGGGAAGTGTTGCGGGGGGGGGGGGGGGAGGGGAGGGGAAGCAGCTGGTTGCTCTCCAATCACTTTTGACTCTTAAAAAGGACACTAGAACTTCCATTTTCCAATTATTATGACAACTCCTTCCATGCAAAGTGTTATTTACTTCGCTATTTACTTAGGCAGCCTGCTGCCTATGAAACACAATTTTTTAACATAGAATAACTACAATTGTTTCTAAAAATTTCGTATATTTTTCTTATACATGATATTTCTAAGAGCAAATGACAGGTTTCTGATAAATCTTTTTTTTTATTTAAAATATTCAAAAGCAGTGTTTGTTTTATATTTTCCAAATATCTTCATTTAAAAGGATAGGTGACTTTACGTGAATCCCTCCCTTTTTTTACCAACACAAATATGTCAACTTACTTTTGTGAACAATCAAGGCATTTCCAGCGATCAAAAAGCTAATAGTATAAACTACACTAGTTGTCAGACATACAGCAAATCATCAAACAGTTTGTGGTAATGAAGTGTAAGTAAGGAGCGACTCGGCTTAATAGTAACGGAAACACTGAAAAACGAATTTTTATAAAAATTCATATATTAAAAGAATCGATGTTTTGTATTGATTTGAAATATTTCAAGTTAAGTAGGTTTAATGTTACCCATCAAAAATTACAAACCTAAAAAAATTTGCCCGATTTTCAAAAAAGGGGGAAGATCCTAAAAAAATCAAGCGATCCTTCCCCAGGGTTAATTGATTCGAGCCAGTGATACTAGAAAATCGGGAGAAAGCAAATATCCATTTATTTACTTGGCTGTCCGTTATCAGTTTGAGCATTGCCAGGGCATTTGACATAGTGACAGGTGTGACCAGGCATTTTACAAGTAATACAGAACATGTTCCAAACACATGGATCATCCCTGGTGGAAGTCTTCTGTGGAACCAGAGCAAGAGCATATTTCTGCATTCTTACCACGAGCAGCTATATGTCCTTATTGATGGCATCTGAAACACTGTCTGGATGATGGGATGATCAATATGGTGCATCTGCAATGTTCTGAGGAAAAGTTTGGGGATCAAGATAAAACCACGAGGAAGGATTGGAACAGGTAGACTCTAAATTGTTACTTGGGCAGGGGGAGAGTAAAAGCGTCTAATTTTGATATTTATTTTTTTAATTAGTTTGTTTAATTTTGTATAGACATTTATCAATCATCTCTCTTTTTCTAATCTTGGACTAAGAATTATAGAGCTTGAATCTCAACCTTTTACTAACTGTGATTATCTTTGTTGCCCCTAGTCCCTCCACTTCCTGGTAACAGAATAGCAGTCGCTGATGGTACAAATGATCCAAGTCTCAATTTACTAAATGATAAGAAACCGAAACAGTAAGTTATAAACGCACTGCCGAACATCGAGGTTGGATTTGAACAAACCGCAGTTCCACCTTTCCCCATCCCACCTACGCAACGTAAAGACAAAACTGAATGTTTTTACTGCAAAAAAGGGCACTGTAAACGTGGAATAAATTGCATGTTTGTCCACCCGAAAAAACCGTCAGGAAATCTGCCCCAATCAGTTGAAATCCGCTGGCTGTCCACTTGGGTCTTATGCAAGTTGTTATCTCCACCCTGAAAAATGCAAGAAAAATGCCGCAGGGAAATGCAGATTAGGAGACAAATGCCAATACTTCCATCCAACTACCTCTCCAAATACGACCAATCACCAACATGAACAAATACCCACACTTAGCCACTGGAGGCCCTGGGAAGACAATATACCGATTTCGAAACCTAGCAATGAAAAAGTACGAGCTGACAGTAAATGCCGACATTTTATGATGGGAAAGTATAGGTTCGGCGACAACTGTAAATTCAGTCAGAAAGTAAGTTATCCAATAGAAGCCATTCACCATACCAAACCCAACAATCTAAAAAACGAGAAGCGCCACCATCCCAGAGGCAAGAGGATTTTCGTCAACATAAAGTTCAAACGGAAAAATTATACACCTCAGAAAATTACCCAAGACATGCTAACACCAGAAGTAACGTTTCCGCTGACAAAACAGTGAATCGCACTTTCATTGACTACCACCACCTGATACCCCCATCGTCAAATCTACAAACAGTACCTAGGATAGGACCAGAAACAGCTGGTAAAGTGTCCAACGCGGCGAACTAAGACCCTTGATCTATATTTTTCGGACTGCAGCGAGTGTTACAAAGAGCCAGTCAAACAACATCCACTGGGGCGAAGTGACCATTTGATTGTACAACTGGAACCAAATAACTACAAGCCCATAAATGAAACAGAAGCCATATCTTTCCGACCCATTACTGATGAAAAAATTACTACCTATAATCTCTGGTTACAGTCCCAGAACTTCAGAATCCAGAACGGACATTCTGAAACTTAACAACGCTAACTCTATGGCGAAGACTTCCTCGTCCTTACGTTTAAGGGATTTTAAGACTGTTTTCCTAGAAAAGAGAAAACGATCAAACCACTGATGTCACTCAAATAAATATTTTTTTCCCGAAATTAAGGCTCTTAACGAATTTTCTCAAACATCCGACCTATCTAAATCGTTTTTTTTAGGCCAGATTATACCAGGATAACAATTTTCCCAAAAACAACAATTTATTACTAAGCTTCAAACTTTTGGTTTTCTTATTTAAGGTTTTGGAATTGTTGTCTTGTCAAAATATGTACAAACGTTTGTGCAATTACCGGTTTTTGCTCTTTCCAAAATTTAATGTCTTTTCATACTGTGTCTTATCAAATATATTTGATTATTAAGCAAGTATAATTCCTAACAGCAATTTCTGCTAAGCTTCAAACTCTTGGTTTTACTTTTTACGGTTTTTGAATTGTTGTAATATTTTGTCAAAATATACACAAATATTTTTGCAATTACCAGTTTTGTGTTCTTTAGGCAATTTAATGTCTTTTCATGCTGCATCTATCCAAAGATATTTGATTAATACAGTTTTTTTCCCAAAATTAAGGTTTCTAACGAATTTTCCCAGACTTTTGACCTATCTAGATAATTTTTTTTATGCAAGAATATCTCAAGATACCAATTTTCCCAAAAAAATATGGAGCAATTTTCAAGAAACAGAATAAATATACAATGGTTGCTCACAGATAAAGGTAGTATATATATATATTTATTTATATATATATATATATATATATATATATATATATATATATTATATATATATATATATATATATATATATATATATATATATATATATATATATATATATATATATATTTATATATATATATAATATATATATATATATATATATATATATATATATATATATATATATATATATATATATATATTATATATATATATATATATATATATATGTATATATATATGTATATTTTTAAAATTTCATTAGAGTAAAACAATCTGGTTTGAACTCTCACCCCCCCCCCATAGAGGATATTTACAATAAAGCATACCATATACTTTACTGAGAATTTAATTAGTATCTATATTGCTTTGATATTTCAGAATAAAGGATGGGGGTATTTGGAGGTGGGGTGACTTTAGATATGCACAAGTTTGATAAAAGAGAAATAGGCAAGGTTTGACCAAAAAAACAATACAAGACACCTGAAGCTGATGTGATAGAAATAGGCCTACTTTGGACCATTCATGTTTTTTAGTCACTTCTGCATGTTTCCCATCAAAAACAAAATCTTTACTGTTAAATTTTTGCCAGTTTTTTCATTAAAGTATTTCAGAATGAAACATCACAATGTCCTTGGTAATGTAATGTTTTTGTTAAAACTGTATTTTAAAACACTTGAAAAATCAGATGTATAATTTGAAGCAAGAGCACCAAAGAAAGCCATTTCCTTATTTTCACTGAAATCAGTACAGACGATTTTGCTTAAAGACAAGAGATAGTTTTAAAAGAAGGAGGCAAGAAAGAAATTGCACTAATTAAACCTGCTAGCAGTAGGCTACATACTATTTTTCTATAAGAAAAATTTCAAATATATTTATTTTTACCTGTTTATTGTCCAAGAACTATCTTAATTACTTGAATAATAAGGGTGCAAAAATTATTGAACTCTGACACCAAGATCCTGGGTTATTACTGTAGTGAGGAGGGACACAAATGTCAATTAAAAGTGGCTCAAAACTGTGCTTGAATCAAAAGATTAAATTTTGCAATTCCTCTAGCCCTAAAATATTTATCCTCTTAAACTAGGCCAGGACATTGCTAGGGAATGTCTTGAATAGCCTACCTTCCAGGAAAAACAGGATAAACTAGCTCAAATCTTCCAATTTGACTTTTTTTGTTAATCTAAGAGCAGAGTTTGAAATTTAAAGTCAAACTATTTTTTTGTAGGAAGTGGTGATAATCTTTTAGCCTCCATTAAAAATTTATAACATCTATCTAGGGAGAAAATGATGTCATTGTAACCATTATTTTGTTCATTAATTTTAGGGTGATCAGTTAGCAAATTACACAAAGCCAGAAAAAAGCCAAGAACAGCAAGACTAAAAAACTTGTTATGTGAATTTTTTTTAAATTAATAAAAAAAAGGATTTATAGTTTGTTTAATCCATTTGTCAAGTACAAGCAACCAAATTAAGTGGAGAATTGCAATGAATGTCCAACTTAGTAAGCAAAGAAGGACAAATAAGCAGCTAATTGGCTCAATCTCTCACAATTCCATTTACCTTGCTTAACAGCATTGATACCAAAGAGGTTGGGTGTTCCCATGGCTCACAAATTCAGTTAATGATACAGTGGCCTTCTCTTAACTTCTCTGGGCAATTAGAAATCTCTAGAATCTCAATAACTAACAAACTTCAATATTGTAGCTTCTCAAGAGAACAAGGAGTGCAAATCCTATAAAATATGTGGAAGATATAAGCACAAAGGGCATAGATCCAAACACTTCAAAATTCAAAAACATTTTATTTACATTTTAATACTTATAGTGACAAATTGTAACAAAAATAGGTCTATGATAAAACAATTGATTTTGGTGGTGAACCCCAGAACAACACATTGCATAAATTATAGCTTTCAAATGAAAAAGATAAGAGAACTAACAATTTTTAACTAATCTTACACTAGTAATTGGTTGCCGTTACTTAGTAATTTTAACTTCCTACAATTCTTTACTTAATTTATTGGCCCAAAATGAACCAATGTATTTTTTACTTTACTTTTGTATTTTTTACACCAATTAGTGGCAAATAAGCCTAAGCCCACTGCATATTAAGGCTGGCAACTAGCAAACGTTTGAGAGTAAGTAGAGAAGAGAGGCATCCCCTTCCCCAAGGAAAAACTATAAAATATTTCACACTTTGGAAATTATGCTAGGCTGCAGTGTATTTACTGCACTTTATCTTCAGATTTATACCTTCAAAATAGAAAACTATGTAAGCTCCCAGATTTTTCTGCCTTTCATTAATTGATTTAATTTAGTTTTTAAAGCCATTCTGTGATGTGAGAAAGACAAATCAGATATTTAATTGAAGACACTGTCAATTTCAAGCCCACTGAGTCAAAGTCAATAACAATAACAAAAAAGTAAACTGAGACTAACCAAAATGAGATTTTATACCAAGAAAACAAAATGACTTTAAATAAAATTCATATTAAACTGGATAAAGAGACAATTAACACACAACAACAAAGAACAAGTACTCAATCAATGAATATTGTATCAAACTGTCACATGATTAGTGTTTCAAAACAAGAGACAAAAACCCATATGTTACAACACGTCAAAATTCTTAAAAATCCACAAATGTAATAAAATTAACAAATATATAAGAGTCAACTAAGACACATTGGATGCAAACTTTGAAGCAACCCTTTTGGAGACTCAAAACAAATACAAAGCCGGTAAAATTTTTGTCTCCAATTCATCTAAATGCTTCCCTCTATAACAACAAGAAAAACAAGAATGGATTTACAAAAGGATCCAAACAAATTCTGGGTGATCCACATATACTTCTGTAAAGAGAAAGGTCTTATGGAACTCATAATATCTAAACAGTTAAGTATTTAGGTAAGTCAACACAATATATCATTATTCTTATTCATTTATTGCCTATAAAAAAAAGATACAATAGACAGATTAATCATTAAAGCTAACAAAAAGAAAAAGAGGACAAAAATACATATGAAAATTTATATGCACGACAAAAACTGTTCATTACATACATAACATTAATACAAATAAACTATTGATAACAAATTGATGACCATGGATGATGAAAATTTCTTTGAAGATGGGATAAAGATTTATTAACACTAATATTGGGGTCTGCCTGCTTATACATATGGATAATTTTATAGTTTATTGTCCAAGGAGGCAAATGTAAAAGATACTTAGGAAATCTGAAGAAGATAGATTATAACTGCTTTTTATTTGTAACTGTGAAAAATTTCTTGAAAGGAGCAATGTAAAGCAGATGTGGAAAGGCTATTGTGTTATAGGTGGATGCTAAAAAGTGATAGCTGAAGTGTAGTTTGCTTTTTATGATTCTAGTGTAAGAGTGGCTAATTTTATACTCAACATGAGATATCACCCAACACTGTATGTGGCCAATAGATGATGCAATTGGAAGGCTCAGTTATGTAATGTGGTCTGTGGGTTTCATAAGAGAACCACCCAGAATTGGGAAAGAAGTTGAGGGAATTTGCCAATTGAAAAGAACAACTTTGGTTTTTAGAGAATAAGAAGAAAACATGACAGATTTGTTTTGAATTTTTTATTCAACTTAATCTTGACAAAACAATGTTTGTGAGTTACAAAACTTTTCCAAAATGGATTTGCAATGAAGCTGTAAGTTTGAAACAAATGTTCTAACCCATTTTTAGGCCCATATCCAAAAAATATAGAATTTGTAAGTTTGAAACAAATGTTATAGGCTAACCCATTTCTAGGCCTATATCCAAAAACTATAGAATGACATTATTATTTTGAATGGTCCTAAAAGCGCTTGAAATTGGGTAAATTTTTACCAAATCATATAAAGTGAATACTTACAAATAAATAAAGTGAATATACCAAGTGGTGCCTTTTTTAAGCTCTTTCCAAATATAATAATCATTTTTGTCAGAAATACACCCCTATATATACCAATTCAGGGTATATATTTGCACATTAGGGGGGGGGGGAGCAAATTTTATTTCTGATGTAAACGGGAGGCAAGTTTAAACTTTGGTAAAGTTCCACGAAATCATATTATTGAGTTAGGAATAAAGTGAATACACCATTCGATGCCTTTTTTTATGCTGATTACGAATATAATAAGCATTTCTATCGGAAATGAATTTCAGCCCCCCCCCCCTATATAGGCTTTACCTAACCTAACCTAACCCTGAATTGGCCTATATAGGGGGGGGGCTGAAACTCATTTCTGATAGAAATGCTTATTATATTCGTAATCAGCATAAAAAAAGGCATCGAATGGTGTATTCACTTTTGTCCTAACTCAATAATATGATTTTGTAGAACTTTACCTAAACTTTACCCTCAACCCT
>CM051273.1:19327750-19408035 GCA_027921565.1 Artemia sinica
TAATGTGCAAATATACACCCTGAATTGGTATATAGGGGTGGGGGTAAACTTCATTTCTGACAAAAATGATTATTAGATTGGGAAAGAGCACAAAAAAGGCATCGAGTGGTATATTCACTTTATTTGTAAGTCAATAATATGATTTGGTAAAAATTTTCCTGAAATTGAATTTACAAGAAAAGTGGGGTAAGGTTTACATTAACAGACTAATCAGCTAGATAAAAAAAATAACATACCACTAGCATCAGTACTTCATCCTGAGTCCAAATATAACACTCATTTCTGTTGCAAATTATTTTCAAAATTATTTCTAAGCTTCTTTAAGTTTCTTCAATTTTCCTGTTTCACAGAAAATCACAGAAATGTCATGGCGGCGATTCAGTTTGAAAAATACTAAATTTTGCTGAAAGCTGCAATTTGAATTGAAATATACTAGCTTAAAGAAGCTTATAATTAATTTTGAAAATAATTTGCGACAGAAATGAGTGTTATATTTGGACTCAGGATGAAATTGTGATGCTAGTGGTATGTTATTCTTTTATCTAGCTGATTAGTCTGCCAATGTAAACCTTACCCGAAAAGTGATTATTATATTCAGAAGGAGCATAAAAAATGGCATCTAGTGGTATGTTCACTTTGGTAAAATTCTACTTTAGTTACTTTTGGCTATCTTGGAAAAGGGTTGGGTTAGGAAAAAGAAACTTTCAGGGATGGATCTACATGCTAAGGTATGTCCCGGGAAAGTACTTTGAAGTACCTACCTCCACTCCTCCCCCCCCCTATATAATGGTAAATTACTGCACATTACTAGTTGTTTTAGCTCACATTTCATCCTATATTACTATTATAATTGTAAATCACTGCTTACCTTACACAACTTCAGCTTTTAACCGTGTTCATTGAAATACATTCCAAAATCCTATTTTCATTTAACCGTCATCATCCCTTTAAACTTATTTACTATCTAGCTGACTTTGCTTATGGAACCCGTTTGTGATGTCACAACTTTGCTTATCATAACCCCTTTAACAGTAGCATGCAGGTGCCATGGGTAGAAGACAAGTCTGTGTTGATAAGCCATTTAAACTTTATTAATTAGGGAAAGGATTTGACAAGAGATAGACCAGTAAAAAAATCCAAATTGTTTTTAGAGGACAAATTATGTTGTGAGAAGATGTTTTTATTTTTATAGGTCCATGCGCTCATAAAGTTTCTGTTGAGTTTATTGAAACACTAGCATGGACTTCCTGTAGTTACGGACTCTCCATAAAACGTTTAAAAGTGCAAAGATGCACCTTATCAGGGGAGAAGTTGTGCTGGGGTGGATTTCTAAGGGGAGAATTTTCCTTTGGGAGGGAAATTTCAGATGAGTGAATATTCTGGGGGAAATATTACACTGTGGGGTATTGACAGAATTACTATATGAAATTCTTTTTAATTGTTTTACATTCTCTTTGCCAAATTTTTATATGGAGATGTTCCGGGTGCTTTTTTCTGTGCGTTTTGTTTTCTGGGAAATAATTTCCACGGAAGGGGGCATTTCTGAATGGCCAAGAAACAGATATATAGATTAAAGTCTTATTCCAATGAAAAAAGCTAAGGAGAATTTTTCAGGGTGAATTGTCCACAAGCAATTTTACAGAGAGGGGGATTCTCAGCGAGGAAAGAATTGTCCTTTGAGGGAATTTGACAGGGGGAGGTGCATTTTACGTTGGATGAAATTTCCACGGAGTTCCGTGAGGGGGAGGGGTATATTTCATAGAGGGTGAGCCAGATTTAGCAGCATTATTCAATTCAATTCAATTCAAACTTTTTATTTCCTCCGAATACGAAGAGTAAAAAAAGAAATAAATACAAATAATAACGGCTAATCAACAGGCCATAAAATTATCTTAAACTATATAACAAACAAATACGCAAAGGCCTTCAATCAAAATTACCACACAAATTAACACTTCATTCAATAGATAATAAATTAACACTTCACAAATTAACACTTCATTCAAAAATTAAATCAAATAAAATAAATTAAGCTTCGTGCGCAGCTCTATATAAATTATGAGAAAAAACATTTAATTTGGATAAAAAATTCTTTTGCTTTTTCTCCAAAACATCAACAGGGTTTTTTATTTTATATGCATTCATTAAAAAAGTATTTGATTCAGATTTAGAAAAGCGGCAAAGGAACTTAGCAAAATTAAAAAATGTGGTTTTTACATGCGCCAATATTACTAATTCTAAAAAACGGGAGAAGCGATGAAAAAACTAAAATTGAGGCAAAGCGACTGTATTATATACCCGAGCCAGTGATTTCCGAGAAAGAAGATCGCGAAGACAAATTTACTGCCCGAAACTAGACGCTATTCTACTTTTAACTGCTTTAGAAATAGAAGCACGGCATAGAGCTAAAGTTGGTCCATAAGGCACACCAAGATATAACAAAGATTCCAAAGGTTTTAAAATACTATCATAAATACGGACAGAAAATTTCTGAATTAACGAGATCATTAGCCTTAGGACCAAGAATTAAAAAACTGACACTTTTCAGGGCGAAAACGAAGTCCATGCTCACTAAAAACCTTTGCTAAAAAATTCTACATTTTGTTGAAGTGACTGAAGCGATCGACTCAAAAGGAGTAAATCATCTGCGTAAGCAATCCACGACAGAACATAACCTTTACCATAAATAAAAGTCAACTGAATTTGATCAAACAGCCCCGAAACAGTAATATTGAAAATCAAAGGAGAAATAATGCTTCCTTGTCTCAGCCCCTACATAACTTAACATTATAATCACTAAACTGATTCTTCCACTTAATACGAATACGAGAGGAGCCATACCACTTTTTTAAACCAAAACTACTGGTAGTGGGACATTATTCTTCAGAAGCGCAGTCATAGCCCAAGAATGGATAATTGAATCATACGCCGCCGCAAAATCTACGCAAGTGTATAAACTCTATCCCATTGCTTACAAAAGGATATTATTCTTGAAAGGAGGGTATGAGCAACATCCATGCTTAGACCCTTACGGAACCCAATTTGATTCAGGCCTTGGTTACAAGACTCCAAATACTTTAATAAAACTAACTCAAAAACTTTGCTAATCTGGCACGAAACAGTAATTGGCCTGTAATCAGAACATCGATTCGTATTCCCTCCTTTTTTTGAAAGGGGTGAAGTGGTAGCACGAGAAAAGCTAGTTGGAAGAACTCCAGAAGAAAGAATAGTAGTAAAAGAGTAGCGAGGAGAAGGATTGCTTTTGGGGATGCCCATTTTATATGGTTTGAATGTATACCATCATGATCAAAAGAATGCTTACTTTTTAGAGCTTTAATTGCTACCGTTACATCATCAACAGAAACAGATATTTTACTATTTGGGCGGGGCTTTGAAATTTCTTCCGATAATAAAGAGTCAAGCCGTGATTCAACTGCCGCATCACCGGGTGAAAAAACTTGATTATAATGAGTTATCCAATCATCTAGTTTCAGAGAACTATTAGAATCTGGTGAACAATTATTATTACGACGTCTAGAATTAACCAAACTCCAAAGCTCATTCTTATCACTAGTAATCCTTGAACCAATTTCATCTTTTATAATTTCATTATGCAAACGCAACTCAGCCCGAAAAACGTTGCCCCTCCTCAATACCTTATTCTTTACGCTAAAGTTTGACTGTTTACTAAATTGAAACATAGGGGCTTTTTAATTAGAATAGGAAGCTTTTTTAAAAGTGCTAACAGCTTTAGCGTAAAGAGCAAGGTATTGAGGAGGGGCGACCCTTCATATCCGGAATAAATCTGCCAAAACTAATATGCGAATTGTGTTTTAATTTTTCATGCACTGTGAGCCAAAATCAAACCAGCATTAGTTGAAAAACGTTCAGAAATGAAATAAAAAACAAGTTTTATTAACTGAAAGTAAGGAGCGACGTTAAAACTTAAAATGAACAATAATTATTCCGTATATGAAAGGGGCTGTCCCCTCCTCAACCCCTAGCTCTTTACGCTAAAGTAACGTAAAGAGCAAGGCATGGAGGAGGGAACAGTCCCTTTCGTATACGGTATAATTGCTGTTCGTTTTAAGTTTTAATGTCGCTCCTTACTTTCAGTTAAAAAAAAACTTGTTTTTATTACTTAATCTCATAAAGACGATACTTTTGCCAGCATATGAAGAACCGTGTATATTGCAATTATATCTGTGTGGTTTATATGCAAAGTAACACAAGAGACGAAAATTAACGTACAAGAGAGTAGTGAAGAAATATGGTATACAAAGGAATATTTGGCTGGGATAGTCACTAGTGATAAATTACTAGGGGTGGCAACATGATTGGATGATTTTCGGGGATTTGGGGAACCAAATTTTTTTTGGGGGGCGGCACATAGATTTTTGGGGAAATCCCCGAAAATTTGGGAATAGTGCAAGCACTGCTTGATTTCTAATCAGGAAAATCGAAATACTTAAACCACACGAAAAAAGAAAAGCTTCGACTTTGCGGTTGACGCAATAAAGAACTGCCACAAAATTAATTCAAAGTCAACCAAACACTGTCGCCTCTTCCGGCGGCAGTGGCGGTCAACCGAGCCTCTCGTTGGCAGCGTTCGGTCGATGCGCCGGCATGGTGCTGGGGTCTAGGTAAGACACAGAGCGCCAAGAACATCAGAATCGACTTTAGAGGACAAGTTATGTCATGGGAAGATTTTTTCGAAATCCTCCTCCCCCCAAACTCATAAATTTCTAAAAATCTACTTTAGAAGCTTTTTAAATATATCTAAAACACTAATAGATAGAGCGCTACAAATATCAGAATCGACTTCAGAGGACAAATTATGTTATGGGAAGATGTTTTGAAATCCCCCTTCCCCCCAAACTCAAAATTTTCCAAAATTTTGCTTTAGAAGCTTTTTTAAATATTTCTAAAGCGCTAAGACATAGAGCGCTACAAACATCAGAATTGACTTTAGAAGACGAGTTATGTCATGGAAGATGTTTTTGAAATACCCCTTCCCCCCCAAACTCAAAATTTTCAAAAATTCTACTTTAGAAGCTTTTAAAATATTTCTAAAGCACTAATAGATAGAGTGCTAAAAACATCAGAATCAACTTCAGAGGACTCGTTATATCACGGGAGAGGTTTTTAAAATCCCCCTTCCCCCCAAACTCAAAATTTTCTAAAATTCTACTTTAGAAGCTTTTTAAATATTTCTAAAGCAGTAAAGCAACCGAGCCTCTTGTTGGCGGCGTTCGGTCGATGCGTCGGCGTGGTGCTGGGGTCTAGGTAAGACACAGAGCGCCACAAACATCAGAATCGACTTTAGAGGACAAGTTATGTCATGGGAAGATTTTTTTGAAATTCTCCTCCCCCCAAACTCATAAATTTCTAAAATTCTACTTTAGAAGCTTTTTAAATATTTCTAAAGCACTAATAGATAGAGCGCTACAAATATCAGAATTGACTTTAGAGGACAAAATTATGTTATGGGAAGATGTTTTTGAAATCCCCCTTCCACCCAAACTCAAAATTTTCTAAAATTCTATTTTAGAAGCTTTTAAAATATTTCTAAAGCACTAATAGATAGAGTGCTAAAAACATCAGAATTGACTTTAGAGGACAAGTTATGTCATGGAAAGATGTTTTTGAAATCCCCCTTCCCCCCAAACTCAAAATTTTCAAAAATTCTACTTTAGAAGCTTTTAAAATATTTCTAAAGCACTAAGAGATAGAGTGCTAAAAACATCAGAATCAACTTCAGAGGACTCGTTATATCACGGGAGAGGTTTTTAAAATCCCCCTTCCCCCCAAACTCAAAATTTTCTAAAATTCTACTTTAGAAGCTTTTTAAATATTTCTAAAGCACTAATTGATAGAGCACTACAAACATCGGAATTGACTTTAGAAGACAAGTTATGTCATGGGTAGATGTTTTTGAAATCCCCCCTCCCCGAAACTCAAAAAGTTCTAAAATTCTACTTAAGAAGCTTTTTAAATATTTCTAAAGCACTAATAGATAGAGCGCTACAAATATCAGAATCGACTTCAGAGGACAAATTATGTTATGGGAAGATGTTTTGAAATCCCCCTTCCCCCCAAACTCAAAATTATCCAAAATTTTACTTTAGAAGCTTTTTTAAATATTTCTAAAGCGCTAAGACATAGAGCGCTACAAACATCAGAATTGACTTTAGAAGACAAGTTATGTCATGGAAGATGATTTTGAAATACCCATTACCCATTGAAATTTTGACAAAACAACATTTTACCTTAATTTTCAGTTATCAGTTTCTTTTTCTCTGGCCTTAATTCTGAAAACGCAATTTCAGCTATTTGAGCAGAATTTTAAGCCATATCAATGTTACAAGTTATGTCATGGGAAGATGTTTTTGAAATACCCATTACCCATTGAAATTTTGACAAAACAACATTTTACCTTAATTTTCAGTTATCAGTTTCTTTTTCTCTGGCTTTAGTTCTGAAAATGCAATTTCAGTTATTTGAGCAGAATTTTAAGCCATATCAATGTTTTATTTCCAAAATTTAGGAAATCCATTTGCATATATTTAAAACCATATAAGTTGGGATTGAGCAAAGTTTTGAAGCTGAAAACAATTTTGTTGTACTTCATTTAAACAGAAGACCTATTTTGCAAGGTTCCGTTGCTATAACTCACAGATTTTTAAAGGTCATTCAAAGTTTTTGAAATCCCCCTTACCATTTATCCCATTCCCCCTTCATACTCTAAAATCTGGTTGATAATTTGAAATTTGAAAAGCCTTATTTTCCACGGGGGTATTTTTTTTGGGGGGAGGGGGGATTTTCCGTGAGGGTATTTCCCGTGGAGGGGAGTATTTTCCGCGGGGAGGTATTTTCCGGGGGGTATTCGCCAAGAACCACAAATTTGATGGTATGAGTTTTATTAAAATCTTTGACTTTTAGGGGTTGTGTCCTCCTTTTACGAAACTCAGACAAATTTTTTAGACAGGCAAATTATCAACCAGATTTTAGAGTATGATTCCAGTGCAACACGTTGCAACGAAATGGTCAGCTTAGATTAGTATAAGCAGGGACAACGCGAGCAGGTTGCTGACCACAGCCCCCGCCCTCCCTCTCTCCCTGCTATCAAATCCCCTTGCAGCTAACCTTCCCACCCTCGAAAGAAAATTTTTATATAAGTTCCAGCATTTTTTACATATTTTCAATTGCGGATGTAAAAAAGAAAAGAAAAATTAAGCCTTTTCAAAGAAAAATAATCAAAACGAATATAGATTATTCGGTACTTGTGCATTATAAATAACCCACTGCTATAGACTGTACAAGGAAACCAGACAAACGGGTATTTGTTAGACAAATGGATCGCAAAGCGTGATTTCTTATTGTGTTTACAATATTTAAACTGTTGTTTTTTTGGGTTTAGGGAGGGAAAAAGATATCTAGGCTATTTTACGTATTTAATATATGCTATGATTTACCCCCCCCCCCCCCCCACCCACTAATGTGCAAATATATAGCTCAAATTTATTTCTAAACTATTATACTTTCATCCTATTTTATTTTATTTCATTTGCAGTAACCAAACTTAATTTCTTTCGTGTATAGTGGTGGGTTATTTATAATGCACAAGTATCGATTATTCTATAGTTAAATATGTACTTCCGCCCCCTTTCTCCCCCTCCCTATTTACACTTCAATAGCGTCTCGCAGCTTCGAGAATGAAGATTGCTACACTAAACTATTTGGAAAAAAAAACATTTGAATTGCTTTAAGAACAAATGGGGTTAGATACCGTAAATTGCCAAATTTTCTGTTACAACATTTTAAAAATTAATTAGTAAATAATACCCATGAAAAAACAAATTAGTTGGGGTTATAAAGCTCCGATATATGTTTCATGAAATGGTGCATTCTCGAGGAGATTGAATATTTTTGTTTTTGAAATAGTGCTCTGCCAGATATCCTTCCATATGTTCTTCTCTTCTGGTATATTTGGGTATGTTGTCTCGAACTTCACGCCAGTAAAAGGGAAAAAGGAGGATGCGGCACTAGACCCTTAAGGTCCAAATCGGCGGTGCTGATCTCCGTTTCGTGGCCCTTCAGCCAGGAAGTGCAATGGGGGGCTGGGGGCCAGCCAACCTATGCTTTCGCAAACCCTTCCTGTTTACCTTCCCCAGATTTCTCCAGGTACCCATTTAGAGCTGGGTTGACTCTGGCTAAGCTTACAGGGTCACACCACTGACCCGCGTCCCAAACTAAGAAACTGACCACACCAGGGATCGAACCCGAATTCACGGATTCTCAGCCCAGCGCGCGTCCACTTAGCCAGAACGGCTTTCACGCCAGTGCCTTTCGATGTTTTGTGTGTGAGCACCTGTTGCAGGGTCAACAAAATTTATGCTGTGGTTGACGCGTAAATGCTGGTAGCCCTGGCTAGCCAGGCAATCGTAGGCCCTCCAACATTCACTGATAATTGTTTTCCCTGGCAGGATTCGGTTTTGGACAATTCCCAACAACGTGGCACTACTTCTATCCGGCACAGAAACCATGAATGAATTACCAGTCCCTCGCTCTATTCCACCAAATACCCAAGCACCCACGACAAATCGACCACGATTATATTTACGCTACCCAAATTTGGCTTCATCTATCTCAACAATGACTTCTTCTCCTCCCAAAGGAGCGGAGTTTGAATGAAATATGTACATAAAAACCTCTCTGCAGAACTGGCTTCAATCCACAAAGGTTTTTTTTTACAACAAGTATCATTGTTGATCATGAAATCCTCCCTTGGAGGCGGTATTTGAAGCTAAATCATCAAAAAATGGAAATTTTGTAGCAGAGAAAGGTGTGAACGATCCATCCATGTTCTGTCATAGATCGATTTCAAAAAGTTACACTTTACCTGAGAATATTCGCGGCCACCTCGGATAGGTATAAGCCTAGACTTCTGGCAACGGAACGAATTTCTATATTTTACGCAAATCTGGCCACAGTTATCACAATTCCTGCTTCTCAATAACATGCCATGGTTATAATAAATCTCTAAAACTGCCTCAACAGTAGAAAATTGAATAATACCACCACGGAAATTTATTTCACAAAAATTGCAAGACATATTTCAATAATTGTCATTTTCAAACTGAAGCTAAAACTCGTAATATCAATTGCGGCTTTCATAATTGTTTCATTGTTAAACGGCGGGAATAGTCGAACAAAGATAACAGTGAATTGGGTTATGAATATATTGGAAAGATAGGTCAACTTAGTATGTGTTTTTCCTGCATTTGAAATAGTCGCTTCTTAACAGATGCACATATCCTAGTGTTGAGCCTGCATGGTTGACCCAACGATTCGGCTTGTTTAGTCCCAGGTTGCATAAATTTCACTTTGGCAGAAACCGTAATGCTTCCGGGTCGGCACTGATGTTTGTTCAAAAAATACTTAATTGAATGATTACATTTAGTTTATACAAGGATGTTTTTTTTTTAGTTAACAACATTTCCAGATTCCTCGCTATTCTTCTGTAATTTTTTAGTGGCTCTATTACCTAGAAATAATTATTTTCTGACTTCAAACTGTCCAACATCTTCAAATAACATAATTTTGCCTCTAAAGTCGATTCTGATGTTTGTAGCGCACTATCTATTAGTGCTTTAGAAATATCTAAAAAGCTTCTAGAGTAGAATTTTAGAAAATTTTAAGTTTGGGGGGAAGAGGGATTTCAAAATATCTTCCCATGACATAACTTGTCCTCTAAAGTCGATTCTGATGTTTGTAGCGCTCTATGTCTTAGCGATTTAGAAATGTTTAAAAAAGCTTCTAAAGTAGAATTTTTGAAAATTTTGAGTTTGGGGGGAAGGGGGATTTCAAAAACATCTTCCCATGACATAACTTGTCCTCTAAAGTCGATTCTGATGTTTGTAGCACTCTATGTCTTAGCGCTTTACAAATATTTAAAAAAGCTTCTAAAGTATAATTTTGGAAAATTTTGAGTTTTGGGCGAAGGGGGATTTCAAAAAAATTTTGAGTTTGGGGGAAGGTGGAATTATTATAGAATTAATTTGGTCTCTAAAGTCGATTCTGATGTTTTTAGCGCGCTATCTATTAGTGCTTTGGAAATATTTAAAAAGCTTTTAGAGTAGAATTTTAAAAAAAATTGAGTTTGGGGCAAAGGGGGATTTCAAAAAAATCTTCCCATGACACAAATTGTCCTCTAAATTCAATTCTGATGTTTGTAGCGCTCTATGTCTTAGCGCTTTAGAAATAATAAAAAAGGCTTCTAAAGTAAAATTTTGGAAAATTTTGAGTTTGGGGGGAAGGGGGATTTCAAAAACATCTTCCCATAACATAATTTGTCCTCTGAAGTCGATTCTGATATTTGTAGCGCTCTATCTATTAGTGCTTTAGAAATATTTAAAAAGCTTCTTAAGTAGAATTTTAGAAATTTTTTAGAGTTTTGGGGAGAGGGGATTTCAAAAACAACTACCCATGACATAACTTGTCTTCTAAAGTCAATTCTGATGTTTGTAGCGCTCTATCAATTAGTGCTTTAGAAATATTTAAAAAGCTTCTAAAGTAGAATTTTAGAATATTTTGAGTTTGGGGAAGGGAAAAACCTCTTCCCGTGATATAACGAGTCCTCTGAAGTTGATTCTGATGTTTTTAGCACTCTATCTATTAGTGCTTTAGAAATATTTTAAAATCTTCTAAAGTAGAATTTTAGAAAATAATGAGTTTGGGGGGAAGGGGGATTGCAAAAACATCTTCCCATGACATAACTTGTCCTCTAAAGTCGATTGTGATGTTTTTAGCGCTCTATGTCTTAGTGCTTTAGAAATATTTTAAAAGCTTCTAAAGTAGAATTTTAGAAAATTTTGTGTTTGGGGCAAAGGGGGATTTCAAAAACATCTTCCCATGACATTAACTTTCCTCTAAAGTCGATTCTGATGTTTTTAGCGCTCTATGTCTTAGCGCTTTACAAATATTTAAAAAAGCTTCTAAAGGAGAATTTTGGAAAATTTTGAGTTTGGGGCAAAGGGGGATTTCAAAAACATCTTCCCATGACACAAATTGTCCTCTAAAGTCGATTCTGATGTTTGTAGCGCTCTTTGTCTTAGCGCTTTAGAAATATTTAAAAAAGCTTCTAAAGTAAAATTTTAGAAAATTTTGAGTTTGGGGAGAAGGGGGATTTCAAAAACATCTTCCCATAACATAATTTGTCCTCTGAAGTCAATTCTGATATTTGTAGCGCTCTATCTATTAGTGCTTTAGAAATATTTAAAAAACTTCTTAAGTAGAATTTTAGAAATTTTTGAGTTTTGGGGAGGGGGGATTTCAAAAACATCTACCCATGACATAACTTGTCTTCTAAAGTCAATTCTGATGTTTGTAGTGCTCTATCAATTAGTGCTTTAAAAATATTTAAAAGGCTTCTAAAGTAGAATTTTAGAAAATTTTGAGTTTGGGGGGAAGGGGGATTTTAAAAACCTCTCCCGTGATATAACGAGTCCTCTGAAGTTGATTCTGGTGTTCTTAGCACTCTATCTATTAGTGATTTAGAAATATTTTAAAAGCTTCTAAAGTAGAATTTTAGAAAATTTTGAGTTTGGGGGGAAGCGGGATTTCAAAAAAATCTTTCCATGACATAACTTGTCCTCTAAAGTCGATTCTGATGTTTTTAGCACTCTATCTATTAGTGTGCTGCTGTGGGATTCCATTACCGCCGTTCTACTACAACGAAGAATTATCTCCCTTAAAATTCAAAAACAAGTCAAACCTATTCAGGCTGTACACCGAACACTGCAAGAAAACTTAGAAGCCCATACTTTTCGGGGGACTTTCACGCTCTCAAGGAGTTTGACTTTAGCTATCAAAAACCGAGGAAGGATAAATGTGTCCTCTGTGGAATTGTGCAGTCTGATCAGAATATGACAGAAATTGACAAGTTGGCATAGGGGAATCACATGATACAAAGGACAGCAACCAGGTGTTACGTGAAAGCCAGACACCTACGTAATGAAGCTGACCAGTGTTACGTTCATCCTTGCTTTAATCTAGAGAAATTACTTGGCACAACACACAGTGAGGGAATGTTGATTGAGTTTTCTCGAAAATTTGCTTGCTACAATCTTACAGTTAGCGAGAATGTAATTAAGAATGGATATTGCTTTTTTGGAAGAAGAAGAACGGTAACCAAGGGGCAGGTGAAATCACAACTTGTCTTTCACAGTGAATTACAGACGTTGATGGTAGAGACACTGTCAAGACTGTAAGCATGTCCTTTAACTGCGTTGATGGTCAAAACAGAAACCACCAATTGCTTGAGTTGCTTTTTCCAATTCTTCAGTACTGTAAAAGTATATAGACCATTGAGCTGACTTTCTTTCTTCGGGTCATTCACTAATGACCTTACGCATCATGCATTCTGTGCTTGAAAAAATATAGAAGGAACCACAGTGTATGCACCAAGTCAATGGATGACACTAATCCAAACCTCGAGAAAAAAAAAATCAGCTCCCTGCATTGTCGAAGTACTGACGTTAAAAGACTTTGTAGACTGGAAGGCAGCTCAAGACACCATCATCCCATCTATTGTCTGGGATACAAACAAACTTAAGTTCCATGGAGTAGACTGAGGTCAGTAAAATTTACTAGAAACTAATCAGTTGTGAGGTTACACAGCAGTCACGGAAATAGATGAATGGCGGTTTGAACTTTGCTGCAAGAAGCAATTACTGAAAGCAGCTTATAATGCAGAATTCCCTGTTTCAGAAGTGAAGAAGAGTCCTTACGGCCCTTTACAAGAAGGCGATCCCACATCTATTCTATCATGCATAGGAGAGTCTGAAAACTTCGAAGGGTACAAAGGAGACCCTTCTTGAGACTGATGAAGACAAAGAAGTTGCCGAAATGTCTAAAGAATGGCCTACTGATAAGGGATTTAAAATATGTATTTCTTATAATTGAGTTTTGATAAAAACAGTATAGCTGAATTGCATTATTTCTCGTGATACGTGTTTTCCGCTTGACACTCTACCATAGGCTATTAGGGAATTTGTCAGACGGAAACCTCGTATTGGCTTTTCTGTTAGGACTGTTTTATTCGAGCTGTTTCTGTTCTTTCCATGAGATCCGCCACAAAAAGTTGCCTATCTAATGCTAAGGTTTCAGCCGCATAACTACTAACAGGAAAAAATTGTTATGTATTTTTCACCTCCTGAAAGATTTTGAAAAAGGGAGATATGTGGTTTCCGCTTGACAACGACGACGTGGAGAGGTGGTAATTTTTGTTTGTTCACTAGGCTCTTATTTTGCTTTTGATCTACATTTATGTGCAGGTTATCTGATGTGCCGATTGTATTTTTTCCTCATTTTTCCCATTATAGTGCTATAATAGGCCATAAAAAGCATATAATAGGGTTGCTAGCTTGGGCTTTTTTTGAGCTAGCGATTGCGCCGTTTTGGGCTCTACGTTCTTTCTAAAATCTGGCAACCATTCACATAACTAGACCCTTGTTTGTGTGTGTGTCTCTAGTCATGCAAAATGATTAATTTGGAGTAAAGTGATGGGCACACGTAAAGTGTTATCAACACCTCAAAACAAAATGTACCACAAATTGCATGAAAAAGGTACCGAAGACAGAAAAAATGTATCATATCCCCAATTTTTTTCCGTCGGTGGAAAAATGATCGTCAGTGACGTAAAGTACTATCTATGAAAATTTTGCATAAAACATTTTCATTCACTTTCTTTTCCCATTCCTTTGTTTTTCTTTCTCTTCCAATACGGTATATTACTCCTGACAGCACTTGAAGAAATTGTTCGGAGTAACATATATTTCAACTGAAACATAGTACTATAGGCCAACAAAAATCATTGTTTTTGGTCATTTACGACCATTTATAAACTTGGCAAACATTAGCATACTGTTTCAAACTCAAAACGAGCAGGAATTTACATGAGTAGGGCTCAAAACCAATATGCCTTCCCAAGGCCAGAACATAACTTGCACTTTACTGAAAAAAATTAAATGTTTTTACTTTTATAACTTTAATAAATCAAATAATATTAACATTTTTATTACTAAAGATCAGTATATTTATATTAAACTGACACGCACATTCATTTGTATTTTTTTCAAAAAAGTGAAAATTATGTTCTGGTCTTGAGATGGCATAAGGGTTTTGAGCCCAACTCATGTTAATTTCTGCTCGTTTTGAGTTTTACTCGGTTATTTATTGTAATTTCTGTTTGTTTTGAGTTTCGTTTATTTATCGATGCTGATTTGTGGTAGTTTCACGCTTGGTAGATTATTTGATTTTATTTTTGTTTATTTTTGGTTTAATGGAGTTCTTTACGTTTTTTTGAAAAACTTATTTTGTGGAAATTTTTTTTTCTAATTAATTTCTGTTCATTTTATATTGACATAGACTTTTCAGGGAAAAAGAAAATAATACTTTAGATCTTTTCGTTTTTTTTAAGACTATAGTTTGGCCTGCTATTTGTATACTGGAGAAAAATTTTCAGCAATTTTTAACAACAGACACCCTTTTAAAAATCTGGACACAAATAGTTGTGTTTAATTTAGTTTCATACCTCCTCTAGTTGACCTGAAATAGAAAACTTGATACCATTCGCAAAAAAATATGTTTACTTTCTTTGATAGCTTTGATACACTTACACTATTTTGATTCGGTTAAATTTTAAGAGCAGAAGCAGCCCCAAAAGTTTGAACATAATGCCCTCAGTCGTTCTTGGGATACTGCTGGGATGCCTTATTGGGAATTAGCATTAACACAGTTCATTTTGACATATATATAAATATATATATATATATATATATATATATATATATATATATATATAGTTGAGCTAAATCCCCTTATTTTAAATTTCTACTTACTTTTAATTTCTCTTAGCAGGCTCCTTTTTCCTTAATAAAAATTTTCAAACTAAGGAGATTCACTTTGGGTAGTTGGCTTTTGTTTTTATTCCACTAGATTCCCAACCATCACTAATCTAAGTGTCATTATAGCTTCATTTTTAGTTTCTCATTTTCAATCGGCAAGACTTAATACACAGAAAGATGTTTTTGTTGACCTTTGGATGCCGGAAGTGAAGTGTCTGTTTACAAAAAAAGGGAAATAGGTGACTGCTTATCTGTCTCTTATTTTGACTATGCTGAACAAATCAGGGTGAAATAAAATATTTGTAGATGAAATAATACAAACATAGGTACAAAAATACTGAATTGTACCACATTGTACCATAATTTTGTAAAATGTACCATATTTTGTGGGATTATACTAAATTGTACCAGTAGAGGGGAAACGTACCAAAATGGTACAATTGTACCATGTTTGGTATCACTGCACACGTAGCTGATTTCGGGGACTGAGTTCAGCATCAGTGGACAAACGATAGCGGTAAGAAAAATTTGTTGAAAGAAAAATTTATTGTGCAAGATTTTCAAAAAAAAAAAATCATGGACACAAATAGTCAACTGGAGTTTATTAATAATTGCATGATTGATCTCAGCTTAGTTCTTAGTTTAAACCTTAGCTCAGTAGCGGGGTCTTTCCCCACAGACAGGTTTGGCTGACTATTTATTTGTATCCCTATTTCTTTTGTGATAATCATGATGAAAATCGGCGCTGATTTGGAAATCAGTTCCCGAAATCAGCTACGGGTGCCCCTGAAGTCAGTTTGGTCTCTTTTTAGATAGAAAAATTCGGTTGCTAGAAATGAAAATTGGGTAAAATTCTACTTTAGCTACTTTTGACTATCTTGGAAAGGGTTTAGGTTAGGAAAATGAAACTATCAGGGATGGGTCTATAGGCTAAAGTATGGCCTGGGAAATTACTTATAAGTATCTACCTCCACTCCTTCTCTCTCTAGAGCAGAGGTTCCCAAACCTGTGCCCGCGGGCGCCATGGCGCCCGTGGAACGATTTGTATGTGCCCTACTGCACATTACCAGTTGTTTTAGCTCACATTTCATCCTATATTACTATCATAATTATAAATCACTGCTTACCTTACACGACTTCAGCTTTTAACCTTGTTCATTAAAATATATTCCAAAATCCTATTTTCATTTAACAGTCCATCCCTTTAACTTATTTACTATCTAGCTGACATTGCTTATGGAACCCGTTTGTGATGTCACAACTTTGCTTATCATAACCCCTTTAACAGTAGCATGCAGGTGCCATGGGGTAGAAGACAGCTCTGTGTTGATAAGCCATTAAACTTTATTAATTAGGGAAAGGATTTCACAAGAGATAGACCAGTAGAAAAATCCGAATTGTTTTTAGAGGACAAATTATAGTATGAGAAGATGTTTTTATTTTTATAGGTCCATGCGCTCATGAAGCATTTTAAATATTTCTGAAACACTAATTGATAGAGCGCTACAAACATCAGAATTCACTTTAGAAGACAAGTTATGGGACTTCAGAGGACAAATTATGTTATGGGAATATGTTTTTGAAATCCCCCTTCCCCCCAAACTCAAAATTTTCCAAAATTCTACTTCAGAAGCCTTTTTAAATATTTCTAAAGCGCTAAGACATAGAACGCTACAAACAGCAGAATCGACTTTAGAGGACAATTTGTGTCATGGCAAGATGTTTTTGAAATCCCCCTTCCCCCCAAACTCAAAAGTTTCCAAAATTCTACTTTAGAAGCTTTTTAAATATTTCTAAAGCACTAATAGATAGAGCACTACAAATATCAGAATCGACTTCAGAGGACAAATTATGTTATGGGAAGATGTTCTTGAAATCCCCCTTCCCCCCAAATTCAAAGTTTTCCAAAATTTTACTTTAGAAGCTTTTTTAAATTTTTCTAAAGCGCTAAGACATAGAGCGCTACAAACATCAAAATCAACTTTAGAGGACAAATTATGTTATGGGAAGATGTTCTTGAAATCCCCCTTCCCCCCAAATTCAAAGTTTTCCAAAATTTTACTTTAGAAGCTTTTGTAAATTTTTCTAAAGCACTAAGACATAGAGCGCTACAAACATAAGAATAAACTTTAGAGGACAAGTTATGTCATGGGAAGATGTTTTTGAAATACCCATTACACATTGAAATTTTGACGAAACAACATTTTACCTTAATTTTCAGTTATCATTCTTTTTCTCTGGCTTTAGTTCTGAAAATCATTTGAGCAGCATTTTAAGGCATATCAATGTTTTATTTCCAAAATTTAGGAAATGTATTTGTATATATTTAAAACCTTATAAGTTGGGATTGAGCAAAGTTTTGAAGTTGTAATAATTTTGTTGTACTTCATTTAAACAGAAGATCTATTTTGCAAGGTTCCATTGCTAAACTCACAGATTTTTTAAGGTCATTCAAAGTTTTTGAAATCCTCCTTACCATTCATCCCATTCCCCCTTCATACTCTAAAATCTGGTTGATAATTTGAAATTTGAAAAGCCTTTTTTCCACTCGGGGGGGGGGGGGGGGGGGTATTTTCAGCGGGGAGGTATTTTCTGGCGGGTATTTGCCAAGAACCACAAATTTGATGGTATGAGTTTTATTAAAATCTTTGACGTTTAGTGGTTGTTTCCCCCTTTTACGAAACTCAGACAAATTTTTTATACAGGCAAATTATCAACCAGATTTTAGAGTGTGATTCCGGTGCAACACGTTGCAACGAAATGGTCAGCTTAGATTAGTATAAGCAGGGGCACCGCGAACAGGTTGCTGACCACCGCCCCCACCCTCCCCTCCCCCTGCTATCAAATCCCCTTGTAGCAGTAGCGTATCCAGGGGGGGGGGGATCGCCCCCCCCCCCGAAATTTCCTTTCTTCTTTTTTGTTAAGTGCCAATATAGTAAGTTCCGAAATATTCACGCTTTTAAGTTATTTGCAACACCCGTTCTTTTTTTTCATTTCTTGTTAAATGGCTATCCATTTCTCCAGCAAGCTTATATCATTATTTTATAATCAAACGTGCAATCGCCTCCTGTAATCAAACAAGATGTCAAGGAATTTTTCTCACTATTTAACCCCCGCAGCTATAAGCACTAGTTTCTCTGCAATGAATGAATTGTGATAAGGAATCGGACGAAGAGGCGATAGTTCATTCAAAGTTTCAAACGCTTCTATAATTCCAGTGTAAGCCAAGCATTGAAATGGAAAGGTCACGTGAGAGGAAAGAAAGAAAATTACCTTAAATTACCTTAAATCGCATGTCCAGCGAGATAAGGTGGTATTGAGCCTCCTGTAGAAACATCGCTGGTGGTGTTTCAAGGTTATGATTTGACATCCCAGTTCAGCCTCCATTCAGCGTTGGCCGAGTCTTGATCAACTCCTTTCTTGAAGGTATCTAGAGTCTTAGATTGGATGGTGGCTTTGGATAGGCTGTTCCAGAGTGGGACGGAACGGACTGAGAAGAACTGTTGGCGCTCTTGCTTGATGCAACGGGGGGCCTGCAGCTTCTTGGTGTGTCCTCTTGTGGTAGTTGAGAAGGACGGGGAAAAGACATGACAATAGGTCATTTTCTAGCAACTTACGAGTTGCTATATTGTCTCCTCTTTTCCTACGGTATACTAATGTAGGGAGTTTGAGTAAGGTGAGACGTTCCTTGTAAGATTTGTCTTGAAATGCAGAGATAAGCTTAGTTGCTCTTCTTTGGACACTCTCAAGTGCTTTCACATCCATCTTATAGTACAGAGAGGCTAGGGTCATGCCAAATTCCAGGTGAGGACGGACCATGGCTTTGTACAGTTTCGTAATCACTCCCGACTTCCTGGTGGTAAATGTTTGCTTTATGAGGCCAAGGGCTTGGTTTGCTTTTGCAACTTGAGCTCGTGTGTGGCAGTGAAACTTCAGCTCATTGTCAACAATAACCCCCAGGTCCTTCTCCTCACTGACTGCCTCAAGCTGGGCGTCTCCTATGTGATATGCAAGTTTTGGATTAGTGCGTCCAAGATGTAGAACTTTACATTTTAAGGCATTGAACTGTTGACACCAATCCGATGACCATCTAGATAGTCTGTCCAGATCTTCCTGCATAGTTGACAGATTTAGATCATTCTGGGCCAGTCCTAGGTGCTTGCAGTCATCAGCATATAGCATCAAAGGATTCTTCAGGTTCGTTGTACAGTTATTGATATACATGCTGACAAGCCTAATTAGTTCTAGTTAGTTCATGTAGTCAGATACTAATATGAAACTTGTGCTTTACTTGAAGAGCGGTTTCTCGGGTTTTCTGTTTGTGGAAATCTCACCGGCTCTGCAGTAGCAGAACAAATCATCGGCCAATGCGTTGCGTTTGGCTTAAAAATGGAGAAAGAAATTTGTGGGGGTTGGTTCTGATGGGGCCAGCAACATGTCAGACTGCTATTCTGGTGCACAGGCAGAAATTAGGAAAAAATATCCACATGTGATCTACACCCACTGTGCATTGCGCAGCTTAAATTTGGCTTTATGTAAAATTAGTAGGATAGGACTTGTTAGGTCAACCTTTGCTACTATACAGCAGATTATATCATTTTTATCATCCTCACCAAAAAGAACGAGTATGTTTGTAGAAGCGGTCACTGTCGTTTGTCCCGATAGTCCTGTGAGGAATCTTGTGAAGTTGTGCGAAACGAGATGGGTGGAGCGTCACGATTGCATTTTAGTTTTATGTCTATGTATTGTGCGATTATTTCCGTACTTGAGGAAATAGTTGGTAGCATATTGTGCGATATGGAAGTTATTTCAAAAGTGAATGCGTTGGTTTCAGCAGCAACCGAATTTAGTTTTATGTTCACAATAGCTATGCTAGAGTTTGTAAGTGCCATAATGCTTTCTGTCTCTAAGGCACTGCAATGCGAAGAATTAGACTTAGTTGAGTGCTGTCGGCATATTAAGCTATGTTCTGATACTTTACTGCAGTCTAAACAAAATAATTTTGAAACAATTTTTCAGAAAGCCTACGAACTTGCACAAGAGTTAAATGTGGGTCCGGCTGTTCCAAGGTCTATCCGCCGAAAGTCCATCAACGATAATGAGTCCATCAAGGTTTTTTTATCGCGAGTCATTGTTTGAACCTTACTTTGCTTCACCTATTGAAGAACTTGATCAAAGATTTTTGCGCCATCAGGAGGCATCTTTCAAAATCGGAAGGCTTTTGCCAGCTAACAGCGAGTCATTAAATATGAATGAATTTGTGATCGCTGTTGCTGTTTACGAGGGATTTCACGGGGGTAGACGTGCGCTCGAATGTGAATTAGTCCTTTGGAGACAGAAGTGGCTCGGAATGTCTGAGAAACCATCAACTGTTGCTTCGACTCTTGCGTCATGTGATGCAAAATTTTTTCCATGCATTCAAAGGCTTTTGGCGATTTTTCAGACATTACCAGTGACTACCGTTTCTGCTGAGAGGAGCTTTAGCTGTCTTAAGCGATTAAAAACCTATCTGCGGAGCTCAACGGGCAAGGAGGGTCTGAACGGACTAGCTCACATGACCCTGAACCACAATATCCAGGTCGATGCTGACCAAGTTTTTGATCGGTTTACAGCCAAAAAATACCGGCGGTTTTTACTGTGAGAGGCCAGGTCGTCTTTCGTTGCTCGTTTCTCAAAGTGCAGTTGATTCTGTTTTTTAAACTTTAATTGTGCTTCATCCTCTGTAAACAATGTTAATATCAATACATTTCTTGCTTTCATGGCTGCTATATTAGGTAGACTGAGGCCCCCACCCCTCCGAAACCAAATTCTGGGCAATTGTCTTTGATATAATATTATTTTTTATTTATTTGGTTCTCTAAAACAAAGGTCCCATAGGCAAATATAATGAATAATGCACTTTTTTTTTCTAAATTCTGCAACTTTGTGGCAGTTCCAAAACATCTACTCGCCCACAATAGAACTCTCACTGCTTCTAACTTTTATTTAAATTATGACTTTGTTGGCAAAATTTTGTCATCCATTCTCAAACAAAAAAAAGTCTACAACTAGAAATACTCATGACAAGTGTTTACTTTTCATTTCTTTACCTAGATACCCCCCATACCCCCCGCCTGAAATCTTGAACTATGATAGATAATTTTCTTGCTCACATGACTGCTATAAAAAGGTAGACTGAAGGCCCCCCCCAAAAAAATAAAATCCTGGATATGCTACTGCCTTGCATCTAACCCTTACACCCTCGAAAGAAAATTTTTATATAAGTTCCAGCATTTTTAACATATTTTAAATCGCGGATGTAAAAAAGAAAAGCGAAATTTTTCAACATTATAGGATTAAGCTATTTGAATATGTTTTATGTGGTTTCTGATATTCGATTCTGATATTTGTAGCGCTCTATCTATTAGTGCTTTAGAAATATTTAAAAAGCTTCTTAAGTAGAATTTTAGACATTTTTGAGTTTTGGGAAGGGGGGATTTCAAAAACACCTTCCCATGACATAACTTGTCTTCTAAAGTCGATTCTGATGTTTGTAGCGCTCTATGTCTTAGTGCTTTAGAAATATTTAAAAAGCTTCTAAAGCAGAATTTCGGAGAATTTTGAGTCTGGGGGGAAGGGGGATTTTAAAAACCTCTTCCCGTGATATAACGTGTCCTCTGAAGTCAATTCTGATGTTTTTAGCACTCTATCTATTAGTGCTTTAGAAATATTTTAAAAGCTTCTAAAGTAGAATTTTTGAAATTTTTGAGTTTGGGGGGAAGGGGGATTGCAAAAACATCTTCCCATGACATAACTTGTCCTCTAAAGTCGATTCTGATGTTTGCAGCGCTCTATGTCTTAGTGCTTTAGAAATATTTAAAAAGCTTCTAAAGTAGAATTTTGGAAAATTTTGAGTTTGGGGCAAAGGGGGATTTCAAAAACATCTTCCCATAACATAAATTGTCCTCTAAAGTCGATTCTGATGTTTGTAGCGCTCAATGTCTTGGCGCTTTAGAAATATTTAAAAAAGCTTCTAAAGTAGAATTTTGGAAAATTTTGAGTTTGGGGCGAAGAGGGATTTAAAAAAATTTGAGTTTGGGGGGAAGGGGGAATTATTGTAGAATTAATTTGGCATCTAAAGTCGATTCTGATGTTTTTAGCGCGCTATCTATTAGTGCTTTTGAAATATTTAAAAAGCTTCTAGAGCAGAATTTTAGAAAATTTTGAGTTTGGGGGGAAGGGGGATTTCAAAAACATCTTCCCATGACTTAACTTGTCCTCTAAAGTCGATTCTGATGTTTGTAGTGCTCTATGTCTTAGCGCTTTACAAATATTTAAAAAAGCTTCTAAAGTGGAATTTTGGAAAATTTTTAGTTTGGGGCGAAGGGGGATTTCAAAAAAATTTTGAGTTTGGGGAGAAGGGGGAATTATTTTAGAATTAATTTGAGTTTGGGGCAAAGGGGGATTTCAAAAACATCTTCCCATAACATAAATTGTCCTCTAAAGTCGATTCTGATGTTTGTAGCGCTCAATGTCTTGGCGCTTTAGAAATATTTAAAAAAGCTTCTAAAGTAGAATTTTGGAAAATTTTGAGTTTGGGGCGAAGGGGGATTTCAAAAAAAATTGAGTTTGGGGGGAAGGGGGAATTATGCTAGAATTAATTTGGCCTCTAAAGTCTATTCTGATGTTTTTAGCGCGCTATCTATTAGTGCTTTTGAAATATTTAAAAAGCTTCTAGAGTAGAATTTTAGAAAATTTTGAGTTTGGGGGGAAGGGGGATTTCAAAAACATCTTCTTATGACATAAATTGTCCTCTAAAGTCGATTGTGATGTTTGTAGCGCTCTATGTCTTAGCGCTTTAGAAATATTTAAAAAAGCTTCTAAAGTAGAATTTTGGAAAATTTTGAATTTGGGGGGAAGGGGGATTTCAAGAATATCTTCACATAACATAATTTGTCCTCTAAAGTTGATTCTGATGTTTGTAGCGCTCTATGTCTTAGCGCTTTAGAAATATTTAAAAAAACTTCTAAAGTAAAATTTTAGACATTTTTGAGTTTTGGGGAAAGGGGATTTCAAAAACATCTTCCCATAACATAATTTGTCCTCTGCAGTCGATTCTGATATTTGTAGCAGTCTATCTATTAGTGCTTTAAAAATATTTAAAAAGCTTCTTAAGTAGAATTTTAGACATTTTTGAGTTTTGGGGAAAGGGGATTTCAAAAACATCTTCCCATAACATAATTTGTCCTCTGAAGTCGATTCTTATATTTGTAGTGCTCTATCTATTAGTGCTTTAGAAATATTCAGAAAGCTTCTTATGTAGAATTTAAACATTTTTGAGTTTTGAAGAGGGGGGATTTCAAAAACATCTTCCCATGACATTACTTGTCTTCTAAAGTCAATTCTGATGTTTGTAGCCCTCTATCAATTAGTGCTTTAGAAATATTTTAAAAACTTCTAAAGTAGAATTTTAGAAATTTTGAGTTTGGGGGGAAGGGGGACTTTAAAAACCTCTTCCCGTGATATAACGTATCCTCTAAAGTCGATTCTGATGCTTTTAGCACTCTATCTATTAGTGCTTTAGAAATATTTTAAAAGCTTCTAAAGTAGAATTTTTGAAAATTTTGAGTTTGGGGGGAAGGGGGATTTCAAAAACATCTTCCCATGACATAACTTGTCCTCTAAAGTCGATTGTGATGTTTGTAGCGCTCTATGTCTTAGTGCTTTAGAAATATTTAAAAAGCTTCTAAAGTAGAATTTTGGAAAATTTTGATTTTGGGGCAAAGGGAGATTTGAAAAACATCTTCCCATGACATAAATTCTTCTCTAAAGTCGATTCTGATGTTTGTAGCGCTCTATGTCTTAGCGCTTTACAAATATTTACAAAAGCTTCTAATGTAGAATTTGGGGAAATTTTGAGTTTGGGGCAAAGGGGGATTTCAAAAACATCTTCCCATGACATAAATTGTCCTCTAGAGTCGATTCTGATGTTTGTAGCGCTCTATGTCTTGGCGCTTTAGAAATATTTAAAAAAGCTTCTGAAGTCGAATTTTGGAAAATTTTGAGTTTGGGGCGAAGGGGGATTTCAAAAAAATTGAGCTTGGGGGGAAGGGGAATTACTGTAGAATTAATTTGGCCTCTATCACCCCTTGTACACGTAGATTGCTCTGATTGCTTCGGCGATCATCGGCTCACTTTGGGTTCTCCGCGTGTACATGGAGTGATGCACAAAAAGAATTCCCCGCCTGGAACCGCGTTGTTTTCATTGTAATTGCTGCGGGTTGCAACAGTAAGATAAGAGACATGTTCGTCAGACAAAACACGAATTAGGAGCTTTCTATAAAAAAATTAACCGGCTAAAAGCAATGTGCGTTATTTTATTGTATTCATAAGCAATGGTTTTGAAAAAACTATTTTTTTGAGGAGATAGTTATAGTTCTTGTTATAATATAGTTATACATATAATGCAGAACAGACTTGTGCTATAACATTGATATTATATTGTAGTTTGATTATTATTTATTTTAGCTCTAAAATGAGTGGACCAAGTAAAAGACAACAAACTTATAATTTGAACGCTGACTGGGAGGAATCTATATTGTTTCATTAATTTGAAAAATAAATGCGTTTGTTTTTTGTGTGGTAGTAGTATTGCAGTGCCGAAAAAGCATAACATTGAACCACACTTTCAGACAAATCATGGCACTTTTAATGTGAATTATCCTCTTAAATCTGAAGTAAAAAAAAAAAAAAAATTGTAACCTAAAATCAAGTCTAACAGCACAACAGGCTGTTTTCACTAGACATGTGGAAAATTCTAAGAAAAACACTATTGCTTCTTTCAAAATATCTCACATGCTTGCAAAAAAGAAGAAACCTTTCATTGATGGTGAGTTGTTTAAGGAACTATTTTTAATTGATCCCGATTGTGTGTTTGATGGATTTTCTATTAAACATGAGATTGTCTCAGCAATAAAAGACTTACAGTTGTCAAATAAGACAGTCACACAAAGAATACATGCAATTTCAACCGACATACAAACTCAGTTAAAAACTGACTTGGAAATATGTGACTGGTTTTCGCTACAATTTGACGAGTCAACAGATATATCAGACATCGCACAGTTAGCAGTTACGGTGAGAATGGTGTTTAGTAACTTCACAGTAAAAGACGATATGTTACAAATATTACCTATGAAAGGACAGACAAGGGATGAGGATATTTATAATACATTCAAAACACATGCCAAGTCAATAAAAATGCCTTTGCACAAGTTGTCTGCAACAACCACTGATGGGGCGCCAGCAGTGATGGGTAAAAACAAAGGATTTATTGCCCTCTACATGAAGGATGATTCAGTTTCAAACTTTTTGTCCTACGATTGTATTATCCAGCAAGAAGCTCTGTGTTGTAAAATTTTGCCATTTGAAAACGTCGTGAAAATAGTTACAAAAATAACCAGTTCTATTCAAGCAGTTCCTTTGCAACGACTTTTTCAGACCCTGTTAGAAGATACTGAAGATAAAGAACGTTATCTTATTCTACATACTGAAGTACGTTGGCTCAGTAAAGCGGCGTTCACAAGCGTGTCTAGCTAGAATCCCATGTCTAGACACGTGTCCCAGATCCAATTTCCAAGCCAGAATCCAATTTCCAAGCAACGATCGTTCACATGTAAAATTCGGTGCTTAGCTAAAACTACAAACTAAGTTTCAAATTGTCATTTCTAGCCAATCAACAGAGCTTATGTGGGCAAAACTTTCAAATATTATAATCCCTACTTTTGCTGTCACAAGCTAATGGATGAGATAAGCAAAACAATTGCCTTAGTGTGCTTCATTATTATGTCTGGTGTTGTATAGTTGCCTAAAATGAAAAAAACAATTAATTAGAAAACAAAAATTAAATTTCAGTTTACAAATGTAAACAAAAATGATGAAAATAGTGGATCTTGACACATTCTGATTGGTTGTAATCGAAAATCCTAGACATTGAGTTCTAGAGGCTAGAACTCAATGTCTAGCCAAGCGCCTTGTCTAGCGTGTCTAGATAAGCGCAGAATTTTACTTGTGAACGGTCGTTGCCTAGACTTCGGATTCTGGCTAGACGCGTTTCTAGACATGGGATTCTAGCTAGACACGCTTGTGAACGCCGCTTAAAGGAAAGGTTCTTACAAGATTTGTGAGTTTTATTGAAGAAATAAAAACATTTATAAACGATAGAAAGGAATATTTCAGAAGAAAAGAAGAAAAATATTAAAAATAATTGTGTTAGAGAATTTGAAAATTTTGTGAAAACAGGACTATCAAGTGAAGTTTTCTTGATTATTTTTATTTGTACAAAGAGGGGAATTTATCTCAACCATGATCCCAATGAAATTACCCCCTGAGAAGGGAGATACCAATAACCAAGTGCTAGGCCCCATCTCCCCATTACCAAGTGACCTTTCTGAGGACTCAGACTCCAATGAAACCATGGTCACTGTCCACTCTGAGGACTCAAATCACCATGATGATGGCTTCAAAACAGTCACTCCTAAAAGATCCAAGAGAAAACGGTACACCAGTTTCTCCCCATTAAAGACAGTTTCTACCACACCCCCATCTTTTTTGGAAGAAGAGCACTTCGTCCACATTCTGCCTACCTCTCCTGAAACCATGTTCCAAATAAAAAACATCCAAACAATTCGACTTGAGCTCTTCAAAATTCTGAAAAATAATTTCAACCTCAACATCAACAGAGATGGTTCAATCTTAATATCTATTCAAGCAGGTTTTGAAAATGCAAAAACAACTCTTTTGTCACTTAACTCCCTTGGAGGCATTAAGGTCCATTCAAAGCAATGGAGTCGCCCTCCCCTGCCCAAACAAAAATTGTCATATACAATATCCCTAATGGTATTTCTGAAACTGACTTAAAGGATGGCCTTATAAACTGCAAACTACTACTACTACTAACAACAACTCATCGCAGCACCAAGCCGCCTGAGGCCAACACAGCTTATCCACCACAATTTTGCAATGGAATGTGAGATCATTAAATGTTTATAAAATTACTGACCTTCTTAAGTATACTTCTTCACACAACATAGACATACTATGCCTCCAAGAAACCCATTTAAACTCATCAGTTAATCTAAAAATTCCTGGTTATGATGTCCTAAGAAAAGACAGATCTTCCAATAGAATTGGTGGTGGAGTTGCCATCCTTGTACAATCAATTCTTAGCACATTTTTTTGAGAAGATATTTGAAAACACCCCTCATAATCCACCTCAGATCAGCCTAACACCCCAATTTGACTTGTCTGGGTCCCAGTATCTACTCCAAAATTTTACAATGATTGAGCTGAATAAAGCAATCAATTCAATCAAACCCAAAACATCTTGCAGCCACGACCAGATCCATCCATCTTTGCTCCAACACCTTCCAATAGAGTTTAAAAAAGCACTCTTATCTCTCTTCAACAATGCCTGGAGCAATTCCTTCTTCCCATCTGCTTGGAAAACATCACTCATCATCCCTATATTAAAACAAAATAAGCCCAAAGAGGACCCCAACTCCTTCAGACCCATTATGATCACCCCAGTTCTGGGAAAATTATATGAGAAGATAATTCACTCCCGATTGTATTGGTTTGCTGAGTCTAACCACCTCATCCCACATACCCAAACAGTATTTAGGAAATATCATTCTTCCATTGATGCATTTGTTTGCTTAACCAACGCCATATCTAAGTGTCTGAAAGACAACCAAATCCTAGTTGCAGCCTTCTTGGACTTCCAAAACGCATATGATAATATCCAACATCAACTCCTACTGCCAAAATTATCAAAAATGGGTTTTCCAATACCTGTAGTGAATTTCTTTAAAAGTTACCTATCTGAACGCTCTTTTGTTCTCCAAGTAAATTCCTACATCACTTCTAAAAAGTCTGTCTTCAAAGGCCTTCCGCAAGGTGCTGTCCTCAGCTGTCTCCTGTTTTCACTATATTTATGGGATCTGAACCTACCCCAAACAAATATTCAGTTTGCAGATGATATAGTCCTATGGTCTACCTCAAATAATTTTGAACTAGCCCAATCCAAGTTACAAAAGTTGCTTTATGCCTTTGAATTTTTCTCCAAGAATTCATGCCTACCCACCGCCCCATCAAAATCAGCTATAGTACAGTTTTATAATAAGAGAAATCCCCAATCTGCCCTACTAACCCTAAATGGTGTTGTCATCCAAGAGCAACAACACATCAAATATGTTGGCGTCACTTTAGACCAAAAACTAACTTTCAGGATCCACATTGAAAATGTGACAATAAAATGCCTCAGAAAAATGCACATCTTACAAAGGCTACTCAATACGCCTTGGGGTTGCCATGAAAAAACTCTAATAAATTTCTATAAGACTTATATCAGATCTCAGATTGATTATGGACTAATTGTCTATGGCTCATGCTCAAATACCCTACTATGCAGTCTGGAGACTGTCCAGAATACTATGATCCATGCTATACTTGGCCTCAGGAATCACACCAAAACCAACTTCCTCCTCAGTGAAAGTGGTCTCACCTCTATTGCCATGCGTAGAGACATCCTACTTGCCCGCTACTTTACAAAAATTGAAGGTAACAGTTCCCATAGATTACATGACTGGCTAAGAAACCCTGGAGCTTTTAGGGGCCTTGCATGGGAATTTGCAACCACCCAAATGACCTACCCCATACCTTCATCTTCTTTATTTCAAATATACCCCCAGATACCTTCCTGGGCTAACTATTACCCAGAAGTGAACCTTTTGTTTGCACCAGCTATTAAAGCAGACCTTTCCCTTGCCTGTGTAAAATCATTATTCCATGAATTTGAGTCTCAGATATATATCCACCACCTCCCAATTTTTGTGGATGGCTCAAAAACAGAATCCAGGACTGCTTGTGGAGTCCACTTCCCATCTTTAGGTATAGCAGCTGCAGAAAGGCTCCAAAATGATGTGAGTATCATGACAGCTGAAATAGCTGCCATCAACATTGCATTGGAAACCATCATAAAGATGCCAAACCCCCCAAGAAACACCCCTCTTATAATTTATTCAGACTCAAAATCAGTCCTTGCCTCAATATCACCAGAACATTCAGACTACCCAGACAATGATACCTCCACCACTCTTGTACTATTGAACCAACTACTTAAGCAAGGTATATCCACAAAATTCCAGTACATCCCAAGTCATATGGGTATTAAAGGGAACCACAAGGCAGATGAAATAGCTAAATCTGCCCTTCAGTTAGAAACAATTTCTGGAAGACCTATCCCAGTAAGAGATGTAAACCATTGGCGGCTCAAAATTTATCTAGCAAACCAATGTCCACCCAACCTTTCTCCATTTACATCCCGGAACGACTCAAAGATGTACCACAGAATACGATCAAATGCTACTGGCCTTAACAGCCAAACATATCACTATCAAAACACAACCATTCCAACAGTAATGAGCCCTCTTTGCTGCCTATGTCAAACCTATGATGAGACCATCAACCATGTTCTTTTTGGTTGCCCTGTGGCAACTCTCAACCATAAAAAGAATGGCTAACTTTATCTGCTATATTCAAGCGCCTTAAGCTAACCCCTAATATTGACCAACTAACACAAAGGAGACACTCTTCAACTGATGATGCAGAATTGTTCAAAACTGTCTTTAACTGCCTAAATATAGGTGGTTTCATCAATGATGTATAAATTCTATTATTGAATAATAATAGTCTAATTTCTATATTTGATTTCCCAGGACACCCCTGACATAATCAGACAATATGATAAAGGTTAAATGGATTCATCCGAAGCCTATAATTGAAGAAGAAGAAGAAGAATATTATGATGAACTAGCTGACTCTGGCTGGCTGATTGGTTTGGGATTTCTCACAGACATCATGGAAAAATTGAATTCTTTAAACTTGGAGTTGCAGGGTAAAGACAAAAGGGTAAATATATACCAAATCATATTATTGAGTTATGACTAAAGTGAATATACCATTCAATGCCTTTTTTTATGCTGATTACGAATATAATAATCATTTCTATCGGAAATGAATTTTATCCCCCCCTATATATGCCAATTCAGGGTATATATTTCTACGTTAAGGGGGGGGGAGGATGGTGACAAATTTTATTTATGATGTAGTTTTAAAATAAAAAAAAAACATGACAGAAAAAAAGTTTATTGATATTTAATTTTGTAGATTTTGTTGATGGGGTCTTTCATCTAAAAATGGTAGTGATTTGTTTTTTGTATATGTGGCACAGTTTTGAAATCTTCAGAAAGTTCTGGAAGCATTTTTGGGATAAATTGCTTTCCAAACTTACAAAAATTCCTTAGGAGTCACTTAGAAACATCATGGGAGGAATTTCTAGATATAATAATAATAATATAGATTTATTACCTGCCAAAACTGTAAAAGATACAATGGGCAGCAGAGTATAAAAAAGTGAAAAAAATGCAAAAAGAAAAAAAAAGACAAACAACAAAGTACGGTTTAACACTAATATATACAATGAAATAGGCCCTCAACATTGACATTCAAATAACACATTCAACTCAAGTCTGTCCCTGAAGAGTTACCCAAGGATGACCTAGAGTCATGAACTTTTTATGAAAACTCGCTACTCTGGCAGGAACTGCTAAGGCAGGGTCTATCAATCCAAATCTACTGATCAAGTACCGGTTTTCGGACCATGGTGGTAGTCCAAGCAGATACTTAGCATATTTAAAATAAATTGTGCGCAACTTTTTCTTCTCTGTGTGTGTGAAGCAACTCCAAAACGGAGAGATGTAGAGAAAACTCAGTAAAGCAAATGCATTATACAATCGGGCTAAAATATCATGACTAAATCTCGCCTTGCTCAGGACAAGCTTTCCATATGCAGAACAAACTTTTCTAAGGGTATCAGCGATATCTGGAAAGTGAAGAATCATACTAAATGTGCCTTTGCCAAAGCCTTGTCTAAGCACTGTAGAGACTTAATTGACAAATACAGCAAGAAAAGCAAGTCCGATCCCTAACTCCTTTGGCGGAATTTAGTGAAGCCTAAAGAATCGACCTCTGAGGTCCCCCTTCCAACAAAAGAGGCCTGGAATACTTACTTCACCGATCAGTTCAAAAGTCCTGACCAAGCACTACGGAATTCTTACTGGAGTGAGCTAGATGAAATGCTAATACATTTTTTTTGTATATGTTCATATTGGAGATGCAATTCTTGTGGCATATACGCAACACTGTGAAAAAAAGGAAAGTCATATAACCTAGATCAAATGATTACACTCCATATGATTATCCAAATTCCTTCCTATACTTGAGACAATTTTTCAGTTTTTGCTTCCAGTATCTGAATAGTGTTTTAAACATTTATGCATTAAACAAAGTTGAAAAGAAATGAAGAAATAAAGTAGACAGAATAGGCATGTCAAATGCACCAGGATCTGCCCACAGGCATTCCCCAAGTATTTTGACACATGTCAAATAGGGTTCCAACTTATGTCAAAAAGGTAATTTTTTTGTTCTGTCAAATTTGTAGGTGAAGACACTAATTTCAGAAAATCAGAGTTTTGTACTCTTTTCTGATAAAACTTCAAACTTCTAATCAAACAGTTAGATTTCTAGATGTTCCTTCCACACACTGAAACCCTTTTCAACCCAAACATCTTTAAATTAAGCTTTCAGAAGCAGAAAAAATAGTTTTTTACAAAACTTTTGAATCATTGGTGCTTTTACCCTACTATGAAATTGGCCAACTAGTTGGCTATTAAGGTCTCAGTAGGCTAATGTATGCACTGAAGCTTGAAATAGCACAATATCAATAAATTTCCTTATAAACAGTGGAAATAGTGGTAAAATTATAGTGTAGCTAGTTCTTTTAACTATCTTGGAAATAGGTTGGGATAGGAAAAATTAAACTTTCAGTTATGAATCCAGGGCCAAAAACATACTCTGGCAGGTTATTGCCAAGTTTCAATGTTAACTCTCTTCTGATTTCTAAGTATAAGAAATTTTCCAACTTGACAGGCCTATGTCTATTGACATTTTGACAAAACAACATTTTACCTTAGTTTTTTTTTCTCTGGTTTCAGTTCTGAAAATTGGAATTCCTTTTATTTGAGTAGAACTTTAAGCCATATAAATGGGTTTTGGTTTAATTGTGGATAGTGGACTCCACATAAAGAAACATGTTAAGAAAACCATTCTTACTTCATAATATGCAGAAAAATCATAGTTAACACACTTTGCAAGAGCAAAACCTTTGGTAAAATTCTAGTTTAGCTACTTTTTTGCTATCCTGGAAAGAGATTAGATTAGGAAAATGAAACTTTCCAAAATGAATTAAGGACCAAAGACAGACTCTGGAAAGGTATTGGCAAGCATCAATGTTACCCTCTTCTGGTTTCTAAGGTTTATTTTCTACATTATTAAGTTTTATTAGTTTTATTGATTTCTAAGTTATACCTGAAAGTTTCATTTTTCTAATCTAACCCCTTTCCAAGATAACAAAAATTAGCTAAACTAGAAGTTTACCAAATGAAGTATAAGAAAACTGTTTCAACTTCGCAACTTTACTCAATTCCAATTTATAAGGTTTCAAACATCTGCAAATGCATTTCCAAAATTTAGAAAAAACCTATTGATATGGCTTAAAATTGTACTCAAATAACAGGAATTGCATTTTCAGAACCAAAACCAGAGAAAAAGAAAATGATACCTGTAAATTAAGGTAAAATGTGGTTTTGACAAAATTTCAATATGCATTAGTTAAATTTATGGTAAAATTCTGGATTATGGTAAAATTTGGTAAAAAGGGGTTAGGTTAGGAAAATGAAACTTTCAGGGATGGGTCTACAGGCCAAAGTATGTCCTGGGATGGTATTTTGAATTACCTACCTCCACTCCTTCTCCCTCTAGAGGGTCCTGAAATTTGCCTACATGACAGGTTTTTGCCTGACGGGAAATTTGCCTACATGACCCATTGAAATTTTGACAAAACAACATTTTACCTTAATTTTCAGTTATCAGTTTCTTTTTCTCTGGGTTTAGCCTAGCTCTGAAAATGCAATTTCAGTTAGGCCTATCCAAGCAGAATTTTTAGCCATATCAAAGTTTTATTTCCAAAATTTAGGAAATGTATTTTCATATCTTTAAAACCTTATAAATTGGTATTGAGAAAAGTTGTGAAGCTGGAAACAATTTTGTTGCACTTCATTTAAGCAGAAGATCTATTTTGCAAGGTTTTGCTTCTATAACTCACAGATTTTTAAAGGTTATCAAAGGTCAGGACCCTCTAGAGCAGGGGTTCCCAACCTTTTTTTTACTCTAGAGAACATTCTAAAATACCGGTAGGGTGGCAGGCACCACCTATTTTAAATTAACAAACTCCTTCCATAACTTGTCATTTCCCCATAATTTATTTTCTTACAGTCATAATGTATTAATAAATAATAAACAAAAATGTTTCAAAATAAAAAAATTATTTTGCATTTTTTTCAAATTGCATACACAGAGAGAAATACATTTACAAAATGTAAAGAAAGTAAACAAAACACAAATACAAAGAAAACATTTAACTAAAAAATATAATAGGCTAAAGTCAATATGATCTATGGCATTGCATTTCATTGGACAGAGCTTCATAATTAAAGTGTATGACAATAATCCTGTTAGCAGACAATCACAAAGATGTTTATTGGTGAGTTGAGATCTATATCTTGATTTTATTAAGTTCATGTTTGAAAACAATGATTTGCATAAATATGTTGACCAAAAAATTATTCAATTTTATATGCCACTTTTTTCAACTAGGCCTATGGGAACTTTTCTCTATACACTGCATTCCAAAAGTCCTCTGATATTAATGATTTTAGCAAAATATCATTCTTAAGGTCCAAAATTTCTAACTCTAGTTCTTCTGTCTTACCTTGAACAAAATCTGCAATACATGCCCTTCTCACATAATTTGTGTTGAAGAATAGATTTATTTAATTGGAGTTGCCTTATAACATTATTACTAATTTTATGCTCTTTGCTTGGAAGCAAACAGCGTCATCTATCATAATTCTTAATAGCGGATTTAAGAGTGCGTTCATATTATGATATATATATACAGTCTTTGAATAGCGAATTTTACCTACAATTAAGTGAAGATCTGATGCTAGAGTAAAGAAACGTCTTCAGGACACGGTTCTCTGTTGTTCAAAATTAAAATACCCACCATTAACCAAAATTTCCAGTATCTCTACAACGCCAAACAATAACAACTTTAAGCACTTTTCTTCCGCATCGAAATCATTCCTGTTTCATTCACCTAAGGTACACCGCTCTTACAAAGGCCTACATCGGAGCGCCATCTAGAGGTCAAGGCACAAACCAGTATTTTATTGCATTAGCGGGATTTGGGTTTTTTGGGGGGAGGAAAACGAGCAGAAGAGGGGAGAGCACCTGTTGCAACGGCCGTAGAGGTACCTGCCGGGTCCTTTGACTCTTAAATTGCGGGGAATAGGTAGCGGGGCTCGACGCTTCCCTCGTTTTCCTTGACGTAAAAGCTCCAAAGAATTTCTCCCGTGCGCAGGGTTGCCGGTGACCATTTTGAAATTTTTGCCGAGCGACGTTGCCGGTGAATATTTTACGAGCGACTTCTTCCTTGGCCAAGATGACCACTCCAAAAAATTGGTCTGGAATGCTGTACTGAACTATGTGCTAAGATCAATGCTCAGTGGTGTACCGAAGATGAGATAGCTAAGACGTGCACCGACTTCTTTGGGAAAGAATCGATCAAGGAGGCTAAAATCCTCATCTACTCTATTGTTCATCCAAACGTACGCCCCTCCATAAACATATTGAAAGTGAAAATGTTCTCGACACAATGAAAATCTTAAAAGAATGTGATCTGAAAAATGTGGAGCTACCGACTTTTGTTATTGCCGAGCCCCAAGAAGTCCCGTCTTGCGGTAGCCAATCAGCGCATTTGTTACCAGAAACATTAACGAGATGAATACGAAGTTAGATTCACTGATTGTCCGAAATAAGGACTCAACAACGCATAGCCTGCCAACACAAGCACCGACAAGTTCCACCTATGCTGTCATTCTTAAGAAGCCGGCAAACCCGCCACCTTCCGCTGCTGGGAGAAAAGCTTTTATTGACAAACTATGTAACAACGATTCAAGCATAACAAATCATGTTGCTGAGCTGAAGCAAACCAAACTGAATGGCGTATAAACCTGAAAGACAAACAAGCGGCCGAAAAACTGAGTGTTGCTATTCTAAACGGTGATAATGCGACTTTGGACCCCAAAATGAAAACTCCTACCTTTTCTGGTATAGCTAGACTTGTACCCACAGAAATTGATGCTGATGCTCTATTAGCCGTGGTTCCGAATTGTGTTAAAGCAGAGCAAATCCGAGCAACCAGGTCCTTCAAACTGCAGTTTTCCCTTAAAAGTGATCTGCAACATGCAATGCGGAACCCGTCCTTGATAGGATACGAAAGAATCCATATTGATGAGTTTATTAATGTCCCACGCCGGTGCTTCAACTGTCAAAACTATGGACACCTAGCGTCGAAATGTGAAAACTCTAAACGTTGCGCTAGATGCGGCGAAGAAGGGCATGCTTCAAAAAAGGAGCATCCTTGCGAAAATCCTATTCGGTGCGCGCTTTGCAAATCCGATAAGCACCCCTGTTATAGCATCCGTTGTCCCGAAGTCCTGAAAGCAATGAAGAAACCGCAATGACAAGAGCCACCATTTCATCTCTTAAAGTAATATCTTGGAATATGAACGGAAATCTGCGTGATAAGGTGCCGATTATTAAAACAATTTGCCAAGGATCATGACATAGTTTGCATACAGAACACTTCTTAAGCAAGGATAGCTTGGATTTTATCAAGTTCTCTGACAAGCATTGGTTCTTTATTAGAGAAGCGAAATCAAGCTGTAGAGGAAGGCCATCTGGAGGCATTGCTATTGTAATTAAAGATCACATCTCCGCCAAACTTGTCGAGCAGCAAGACAGTTTTTATCGCAGTGGACGTCTATGGTATTGTTCTGATCTGTGTTTACCTTCCTACTAATTACAAGAATGATCGACCAGAGAGAAAATTCAACCTATCCTGCGAGAAACTTGCTAAATATGTGTTGAGAATAAAGCAGTCGGATCATGACTATTTAATTATTGGCGACTTCAACTGCGACCTTACTGACACTGACAGTCCCAGAACACAAATAGCCTTAGGAGTCTTACCAGATGGCTTCAAGGTGGTGGATAAAGATAAAAACTTCAGTTATTGTCATAACACTGGCTCTGTATCTAATCTCGACCGTGTTGTTACATCATTCAATGTCCAGAACGAATCTGTGTCGGTACTAATGGGTGGTACACTTAGCGATCACTTACCTATATCCTTGAGTTTCGCTTGCCCATTCTCTGAAGTAAAAAAAAGTGCAGCTCCAAAGCTCAAAGTTGTGCAAGATTGTAAGCTCGATGATGCTGCGATCCAACAGTATCAACAAGTGTGTAATAGTATTCTTGAAAAGATCCAAGTCCCTTTCCCGCTACTGATGTCCAAAAGTGACATCCCGGCCGAAGAGCAGAAACTTCTGTTGAACATTTACTCCGCCTCAATATGCCATGCCCTTCGGTGTGCCGAATAAGCAGCCGTACCCTCTCGAAAAGTTCAAGTAAACACTGAAATTAGAGGATGGTTCGCTAACCTAAATTTAACAGAAGCATGCCAGACTGCAAAGTTCTGGTTTCACCTATGGTGTGACAGTGGTAAGCCAAGATTTGGGCAGCTTACAATCTTGCACAACTTTGAGCTTTGGAGCTGCACTTTTTTTTACTTCAGAGAATGGGCAAGCGAAACTCAAGGATATAGGTAAGTGATCGCTAAGTGTACCACCCATTAGTACCGACACAGATTCGTTCTGGACATTGAATGATGTAACAACATGGTCGAGATTAGATACAGAGCCACTGTTATGACAATAACTGAAGTTTTTATCTTTATCCACCACCTTGAAGCCATCTGGTAAGACTCCTAAGGCTATTTGTGTTCTGGGACTGTCAGTGTCAGTAAGGTCGCAGTTGAAGTCGCCAATAATTAAATAGTCATGACCCGACTGCTTTATTCTCAACACATATTTAGCAAGTTTCTCGCAGGATAGGTTGAATTTTCTCTCTGATCGATCATTCTTGTAATTAGTAGGAAGGTAAACACAGATCAGAACAATACCATAGACGTCCACTGCGATAAAACTGTCTTGCTGCTCGACAAGTTTGGCGGAGATGTGATCTTTAATTACAATAGCAATGCCTCCAGATGGCCTTCCTCTACAGCTTGATTTCGCTTCTCTAATAAAGAACCGATGCTTGTCAGAGAACTTGATACAATCCAAGCTATCCTTGCTTAAGAAGTGTTCTTGTATGCAAACTATGTCATGATCCTTGGCAAATTGTTTAATAATCGGCACCTTATCACGCAGATTTCCGTTCATATTCCAAGATATTACTTTAAGAGATGAAATGGTGGCTCTTGTCATTGGGGTTTCTTCATTGCTTTCAGGACTTCGGGACAACGGATGCTATAACAGGGGTGCTTATCGGATTTGCTAAGCGCGCACCGAATAGGATTTTCGCAAGGATGCTCCTTTTTTGAAGCATGCCCTTCTTCACCGCATCTAGCGCAACGTTTAGAGTTTTCACATTTCGACGCTAGGTGTCCATAGTTTTTGACAGTTGAAGCACCGGCGTGGGACATTAATAAACTCATCAATATGAATTCTTTCGTATCCTATCAAGGGCGGGTTCCGCATTGCATGTTGCAGATCACTTTTAAGGGAAAACTGCAGTTTGAAGGACCTGGTTGCTCGGATTTGCTCTGCTTTAACACAATTCGGAACCACGGCTAATAGAGCATCAGCATCAATTTCTGTGGGTACAAGTCTAGCTATACCAGAAAAGGTAGGAGTTTTCATTTTGGGGTCCAAAGTCGCATTATCACCGTTTAGAATAGCAACACTCAGTTTTTCGGCCGCTTGTTTGTCTTTCAGGTTTATACGCCATTCAGTTTGGGTTTGCTTCAGCTCACCAACATGATCTGTTATGCTTGAATCGTTGTTACATAGTTTGTCAATAAAACCTTTTCTCCCAGCAGCGGAAGGTGGCGGGTTTGCCGGCTTCTTAAGAATGACAGCATAGGTGGAACTTGTCGGTGCTTGTGTTGGCAGGCTATGCGTTGTTGAGTCCTTATTTCGGGCAATCAGTGAATCTAACTTCGTATTCATCTCGTTAATGTTTCTGGTAACAAATGCGCTGATTTGGCTACCGCAAGACGGGACTTCTTGGGGCTCGGCAATAACAAAAGTCGGTAGCTCCACACTTTTCAGATCACATTCTTTTAAGATTTTCATTATGTCGAGAACATTTTCACTTTCAATATGTTTTATGGAGGGGCGTACGTTTGGATGAACAATAGAGTAGATGAGGATTTTAGCCTCCTTGATCGATTCTTTCCCAAAGAAGTCGGTGCACGTCTTAGCTATCTCATCTTTCGGTACACCACTGAGCATTGATCTTAGCGCATAGTTCAGTACAGCATTCCAGACCAATTTTTTTGGAGTGGTCATCTTGGCCAAGGAAGAAATCGCTCGTAAAATATTCACCGGCAACGTCGCTCGGCAAAAATTTCAAAATGGTCACCGGCAACCCTGCGCACGGGAGAAATTCTTTGGAGCTTTTACGTCAAGGAAAACGAGGGAAGCGTCGAGCCCCGCTACCTATTCCCCGCAATTTAAGAGTCAAAGGACCCGGCAGGTACCTCTACGGCCGTTGCAACAGGTGCTCTCCCCTCTTCTGCTCGTTTTCCTCCCCCCCAAAAAACCCAAATCCCGCTAATACTCTAAAATACTGGTTTGTGCCTTGACCTCTAGATGGCGCTCCGATGTAGGCCTTTGTAAGAGCGGTGTACCTTAGGTGAATGAAACAGGAATGATTTCGATGCGGAAGAAAAGTGCTTAAAGTTGTTATTGTTTGGCGTTGTAGAGATACTGGAAATTTTGGTTAATGGTGGGTATTTTATTTTGAACAACAGAGAACCGTGTCCTGAAGACGTTTCTTTACTCTAGCATCAGATCTTCACTTAATTGTAGGTAAAATTCGCTATTCAAAGACTCTGTATATATATATCATAATAGGAACGCACTCTTAAATCCGCTATTAAGAATTATGATAGATGACGCTGTTTTGCTTCCAAGCAAAGAGCATAAATTAGTAATAATGTTATAAGGCAACTCCAATTAAATAAATCTATTCTTCAACACAAATTATGTGAGAAGGGCATGTATTGCAGATTTTGTTCAAGGTAAGACAGAAGAACTAGAGTTAGAAATTTTGGACCTTAAGAATGATATTTTGCTAAAATCATTAATATCAGAGGACTTTTGGAATGCAGTGGATAGAGAAAAGTTCCCATAGGCCTAGTTGAAAAAAGTGGCATATAAAATTGAATAATTTTTTGGTCCAACATATTTATGCTAATCATTGTTTTCAAACTTGAACTTAATAAAATCAAGATATAGATCTCAACTCACCAATAAACATCTTTGTGATTGTCTGCTAACAGGATTATTGTCATACACTTTAATTATGAAGCTCTGTCCAATGAAATGCAATGCCATAGATCATATTGACTTTATTATATTTTTTAATTAAATGTTTTCTTTGTATTTGTGTTTTGTTTACTTTCTTTACATTTTGTAAATGCATTTCTCTCTGTGTATGCAATTTGAAAAAAAATGCCAAATAATTTTTTTATTTTGAAACATTTTTGTTTTATTATTTATTAATACATTATGACTATAAGAAAATAAAATTATGGGGAAATGACAAGTTATGGAAGGAGTTTGTTAATTTAAAATAGGTGGTGCCTGCCACCCTACCAGTATTTTAGAATGTTCTCTAGAGTAAAAAAAAGGTTGGAACCCCTGCTCTAGAGGGTCCTGACCTTTGATAACCTTTAAAAATCTGTGAGTTATAGAAGCAAAACCTTGCAAAATAGATCTTCTGCTTAAATGAAGTACAACAAAATTGTTTCCAGCTTCACAACTTTTCTCAATACCAATTTATAAGGTTTTAAAGATATGAAAAATACATTTCCTAAATTTTGGAAATAAAACTTTGATATGGCTAAAAATTCTGCTTGGATAGGCCTAACTGAAATTGCATTTTCAGAGCTAGGCTAAACCCAGAGAAAAAGAAACTGATAACTGAAAATTAAGGTAAAATGTTGTTTTGTCAAAATTTCAATGGGTCATGTAGGCAAATTTCCTGTCAGGCAAAAACCTGTCATGTAGGCAAATTTCAGGACCCTCTAGAGGGAGAAGGAGTGGAGGTAGGTAATTCAAAATACCATCCCAGGACATACTTTGGCCTGTAGACTCATCCCTGAAAGTTTCATTTTCCTAACCTAACCCCTTTTTACCAATTTTACCATAATCCAGAATTTTACCATAAATTTAACTAATGCATATTGAAATTTTGTCAAAACCACATTTTACCTTAATTTAAAGGTATCATTTTCTTTTTCTCTGGTTTTGGTTCTGAAAATGCAATTCCTGTTATTTGAGTACAATTTTAAGCCATATCAATAGGCTTTTTCTAAATTTTGGAAATGCATTTGCAGATGTTTGAAACCTTATAAATTGGGATTGAGTAAAGTTGCGAAGCTGAAAACAGTTTTCTTATACTTCATTTGGTAAACTTCTAGTTTAGCTAATTTTTGTTATCTTGGAAAGGGGTTAGATTAGAAAAATGAAACTTTCAGGTATAACTTAGAAATCAATAAAACTAATAAAACTTAATAATGTAGAAAATAAACCTTAGAAACCAGAAGAGGGTAACATTGATGCTTGCCAATAACTTTCAGAGTCTGTCTTTGGTCCTTAATTCATTTTGGAAAGTTTCATTTTCCTAATCTAATCTCTTTCCAGGATAGCAAAAAAGTAGCTAAACTAGAATTTTACCAAAGGTTTTGCTCTTGCAAAGTGTGTTAACTATGATTTTTCTGCATATTATGAAGTAAGAATGGTTTTCTTAACATGTTTCTTTATGTGGAGTCCACTATCCACAATTAAACCAAAACCCATTTATATGGCTTAAAGTTCTACTCAAATAAAAGGAATTTCATTTTTCAGAACTGAAACCAGAGAAAAAGAAACTAAGGTAAAATGTTGTTTTGTCAAAATGTCAATAGACATAGGCCTGTCAAGTTGGAAAATTTCTTATACTTAGAAATCAGAAGAGAGTTAACATTGAAACTTGGCAATAACCTGCCAGAGTATGTTTTTGGCCCTGGATTCATACTGAAAGTTTAATTTTTCCTATCCCAACCTATTTCCAAGATAGTTAAAAAAACTAGCTACACTATAATTTTACCACTATTTCCACTGTTTATAAGGAAATTTATTGATATTGTGCTATTTCAAGCTTCAGTGCATACATTAGCCTACTGAGACCTTAATAGCCAACTAGTTGGCCAATTTCATAGTAGGGTAAAAGCACCAATGATTCAAAAGTTTTTGTAAAAAACTACTTTTTCTGCTTCTGAAAGCTTAATTTAAAGATGTTTGGGTTGAAAAGGGTTTCAGTGTGTGGAAGGAACATCTAGAAATCTAACTGTTTGATTAGAAGTTTGAAGTTTTATCAGAAAAGAGTACAAAACTCTGATTTTCTGAATTTAGAGTGTCTTCACCTACAAATTTGACAGAACAAAAAAAAAATTACCTTTTGACATAAGTTGGAACCCTATTTGACATGTGTCAAAATACTTGGGGAATGCCTGTGGGCAGATCCTGGTGCATTTGACATGCCTATTCTGTCTACTTTATTTCTTCATTTCTTTTCAACTTTGTTTAATGCATAAATGTTTAAAACACTATTCAGATACTGGAAGCAAAAACTGAAAAATTGTCTCAAGTATAGGAAGGAATTTGGATAATCATATGGAGTGTAATCATTTGATCTAGGTTATATGACTTTCCTTTTTTTCACAGTGTTGCATATATGCCACAAGAATTGCATCTCCAATATGAACATATACAAAAAAAATGTACAAAATTTACTAAGATAGGGTCTGCTTCAAAGATGTCAGTGATAAATGAATTCAGGATGCTGTGATCAACCAAAACAAATGCTTAGAAATATGAACATGGTGTAAGGCTAAGTGGCAGTTCCTCAGATGTTGGAAAAATCTAGCATCAAATCAGTGAAACTACAATTAAAAGAAAAAACCTGTTTTATGTTTTTTTTTCATGAGAAATATTATTAGAAAATAACAATCATCAAAATCTCTTGTTGTTGATAAAGTGGCCTATCTGTTAATTTGACAACTATGTTTTTGTCAGAGGACTCTTGAATTTCAACACCAATTGTTTCTCATCTGTTTTACATGTTCAGCAAAGTTTTGACAGAGTCACCTATATTTTGACAGGAACTGTTGCTGTCTGTTAAAAGTTATGACAAGGTAACTACAAAATATTTTCAAAAGAAATGAATCTCAATAGAAGCAGTATCTATGCTTGAATTTGGCTGGAGGAACATTTTTAGTCATCCTGGTATCCTACTAGGTTAAAGGTACCAATGATTCAGCAGTTTTTGTAAAAAAAAAAAAACACTCTTTTTACTCCAGAAGGCTTAATTTAAAGACATGGTTTGAAAAAAAGGCTTCAGTATATAGAAAAAAACATCTACAAATATAACTGTCTGATTAGAAGTTTGAAGTTTTGTCAGAAAAGCATACAAAACTCCAATTTTCTTAAATTGCAGCGCTTTCACCTACAAATTTGACAGAACTAAAAAAAAAATAGGCTACATGTTTTCAACATCAGTTGAAACCTAATTTGATACATGTCAAAATACTTGGTGAATACTTATGGGCAGATCCAGGTGAATTTGACATGCCTTCTCTTTTTACTTTATTTCTTTGTTTCTCTTCAACTTTTTAAATGTGTAAAATGTATAAAATACTATTCAGATAGTGGAAGCAAAAAACTGAAAAAATTGCCTCAAGTATAGGGACAAAATTGGATAATCATTTTTTGTGTAATTGTGTGACCTAGTTCTCTATAATATAATGCATGATATAGATCTCTGTATAAATGCCATTTGGAATGGCCCACTTTCTCTCAGCTTCAATGGTCCAGCAAAGATTCTTTTACTGTTCACAGTTAAAGTGCTGTCAACATTTGGCCATTTCAAAGTTAATCTACCAGTTTAATCCCCTTTAAAAAATTTTAGTTTTGACTATCCTTTGTCTGGAAATCCTAGAATTCTTGAAATATGCATGTCCTACTTAAGATTATTAGAATTTGTGACACCAAGGAGTTTAATATGTTTCATAAATATTTTGGGTGAGATAGGATTATCACACTAATTAGGGAGGTGTTCAGAGAGAATATTCTGTATTTTACAGCTTGGGATCTATTTGAAGAAAAAATGTATAACATTTACTAAAGAGAGGGTGTACTTCAAATTTATTCAATGATAAATGAATTAAGGTGTTGTGATCAACCAAGTCAAATGCTTAGAAATATGAACATAGCGTGAGGCCAAGCGTCTGTTCCTCATATGATGGAGAAATCTAGCATCAAATCAGTGAAACTACAATTAAAAAAAACAACTTTTTTTAAAGTCTGTTTTACTTGTGAAATATTATTACAAATAATGATCATCAAAATCTCTTGTTGCTGAGAAAGTACCCATAAATTTACAACTATGTTTTTGTCAGAGGACCCTTGAATTTTGACACCAATTGTTTATCAGCTGTTTTACATGTTCACTGAAGTTTTGACTTACTTTTATCAAGAAAAAGCCAATATGGCTTAATTTTAGAGAAGATCAGATGTATCTTGCTGCATTGGTGCTGATCCCAACTTTTTGTTGCAAAGAAATAACCAAGTAATGACAGTTTGAACACTACATAGTAAACAAATTGTTGGGAGCTTGTTTTGTGTGGAAAACACGAAACTGATTCTTATCTGGGTCTTGATTTAGAGTCCATTGTGTAAAAACCTCTTTATGGATTTAACCTCTTTTTTAACTGACAAAGGATTATAGTCTCTTCCCAACCTACAGCTAATATATTGATGATAATTAATTCACTATACCTAAGGATTAAAATTTGAATAAGCAGATCATTTTTGTTTTGCCTCTTGATTGAGAATTCCCTTGAGAACTGGATATTATTACTGATAGCCCATACTGGGCAGATCTACCTTTCTTTTGATACATATTATTAGCTATTGTGAATTAGCAGGAAGACATTTAAAGTGGTTATAAATGGCTGTATAGGAAGTACCAATGCCTTACCTAGCCTAACCAGTTGGGTTTTTGGTTGAAGATTTTAATTGTTGAATTAGGCCTACACTCTGAGTCCTATTATTATCTGGCTTATCTCTGCTTATATCTTGAAAAAAAAAAACTTTGAATACCAATCTGAATATGAAGTTCTTCTGCCCCAAATGCAAAGAAAGAGCTGGCAGAGGACAGTTCAATGTAGCAAATGCAATCAGCGGCTCCATCCCAAATGTGCTGATATTACACTGCAACAAAGTTTAGAAAATGCTACTTGGTGTTTTTGGAACTATTGCACCTATTACCCCAGCTCTCCTCAAGCTCCATCACCAGTTATCCCAGTTGAGACAAGTTCCAGCAAGCCCTTAAGAGATTTCAAGTCGTACTCTTTCCCCATCCTTAGTGAAATCCACCAATTGTAGGGATCCTAAGAAATTAGAGGCATGTCACTTATTCAAAATTAAGGAGCAAGAGAAAATTAGTAAACTTTGCTCACCAATCAGGCTTTATTTCCCAATAAGTTATGAGGCTAACTTACTGAATGGAACTTACACACCTAAAGCAGCTCCTATTTCCTGCTTTTTGCTACCAACAAATGCTGCAACCCAAACTGAAGCACAGAATTAAATACCCCCCTTTACTGAACCATACTTTTGCAAAAAACTGCTCTAGTTATGTGTATGAACTTGATCAGATCAATGACCAATTAACCAGGTAGAATGCTGAAATTCAGCTTCTGACTGAAAAGCTAAAAAACACTGGCAAACATACCAATAAAGTGATATCTGATCTTAAACTAGAAATCTGTGGTAAAGACTACAAAATTGCTTGTTGGAAACACAAATGTGAGAGAATGAACAATCTAAAACTCCCATCTCCTGAGTCAGCAAAGCCGCCATAAATTAAAAGTGCCACCACCAATATCACCCCTGAACCCATGCCAATATTTAAACATTGTATAACTAATTTTAAAAATAGGTCTGATGCAAGCAAGTTTGTCCAACTGCCAAACAGTAATGACCCTTTTCCAAAGCAAGAAAATGTGTTAACATGATTTTCACAGGGAAGTGCAAACTAGGAGACAAATGTAATTTTGGACATGCATATAAATTGAGCAAGTTTGTTTGTGCAGTGAGTGCCAAGCTTGTAGATAAAATTCCAGCAACAAAATGACAAGAATGCCTCAGTGATTACTAAGTTTTTTTTATAAATCATCAGCAGATGATTATGTGTGTATTATTTTTGAGAAAAAAAGCAGAAAAGAAAATGTGATATGCAATACATAATAAAATGATATGTAATAAAACATGTGATATGTTTTATCATGTTTTGACAAATTGTGTAATTTTTCTCATGGATTGAATATGGTGGAGGATAGGCTTACAATTCAACCTTTTTTAGGGCAATGCAGAAAGCCCCAATGACCCTCTCCTCCCTCCAGTCTGGTTCCGTTTTATCGCCAGGTCCCTCCCCCTCCCATTTCCAATCCCAGCTGGTTTCATTCTCCTCCCTCTACTCCACCCTTATAATCCCCATTTTTACCCCCCCCCCCCTCCCATCTAGAAAGAAAGGTTCCCAGCTCACCCCTATCCCCCCAGCAACTATCTAGAAACTGTTGTTTAGAGCAGACATGGTGCTTTGCTTGCATTAGTGGATCTTGTGGTTGTGATCTGGGAGATCCACTTCCCTCTTCTTCTCTTCAAATTTTCTCAACTTGCGACAAGCCTATTAACATCAGTCCACAAAGAGACAAAGATTGAACAACACCGTCATCTGAATTTTCAATACCAAAGTTTTTCTACACTAATGCTGAAAGTCTCAACCCAGATAAGGTAGCTGAAATAGAAACCCTAGCACGCATCCTCAAACCAACTGTACTGGGGGTAACAGAAGTCCACCACCAAAACATTGATCTTCTGAATATCAATTTTCTTAATAAATATTTTAAACTTAGACCAGATGATCATCCCTTGGGAAAAAGAGGCGTTGGCGTTGGAATCTTTGCCCATGAAAAGTTAGCTACAAGTTTTTATTGATGTTCCATGTCTTGAAACCCGCAACAGAATAATCTGGCTAAGAATCCAACCTAAAAGACCTCTAAAGAGAATTAATGGTTTGACTGTGTGTGCTTTCTATTACCTTCCTAGCTTACCCTAAGAACAGATGAAAAGCTCCACCTGAGTGCCAACTACATTTCAGGTAAGTGGCCCGGATGTGCAATTTTTGTTCTTGGTGATTGTAAGGAGCTGAAACCGGAAATTTTTACAGGGCATTTGAGTTAAGTAATACTGTAAATTTCCCAACTACCGACGGAGGAACATCACTTGACATAATTGCTACAAATTAAACCAAATATTACAGAAGTCCCACAGACAGCCTGACCCTGGGTGGTTGTTACTATGTCTCAATTGAGCTAAACCCATTGAACAGCATAAAAATAACGTACACAACAAAAGAGATAACCAGCCAACCAATCACTGATACCAGTTTGTTCAAGTTTGGGAACTGGATAACTCAAGAAAGTTGGATAGATGTATCAAATGCCAGCACTGCCAATTCAAAAGCAGAAAGTCTTCAAAATAGTCTACTAGAAAAATTTTGCAGTTACTTTCCGAAGAGAAAAAACCAAGTCCTTCTCTACTGACCGTCTGTACATTTCAAAGGATGTTTAAAAGCTGATACGTGAGAAACAAAGATTGTTCAAGAAAGGGAAACGCCAGTAAGCTTTTCTTTTGAACACCAAAATTCACAAACTGAAAGGCCAGGTGGCAAAAGACTACTATCAAAGTAAAGTAAATGATTTGTTCTAATTCAAACGCTAGCAGTGGTATAAAGAAGTTAAAAAACTTGTAGGAAACGAAACTAAGTGTGTCAATTTCAACTTGGATGATACAGATACCAAATTGGCCAGCCAACTTAATGCCCCACTTGGCTAGTATTGTAAAAACCCTACCTACCTTGCGCCCAGATGAGATACCACTTCCAGACTATCAGGACCTCCCAATAATAACAGCCAAAAAAATACTGACCTAAAAACTTAGAATGCTAAAACAAACAAGTGTCCACACCAATTGACATTCCAATACAAATCATAAAAGCATTCCCAGAGAAACTTAGTCAACCACTTTCAAATTTATTTAACCACTTAACCATTTCTGGCAACTTCCCGTCTTTATGGAAGAAGGATATGTGTCAACAATACCTAAAAAAGATGCACCTAATGACTTCACTGGAGTTTGGCCGATCAGTCTTACACCAATATTTAGCAGAGTCTACAAGTAATTCCTCTCATCCTGGCTAAAGGAAAAAATCATCAGCATGGTGGATCCAAAGCAGTTTGGTAGTCTTCCCAAGACCCCAACAGCTCAATATTTGGTAAGCCTTCTGGACAAAATCCTCAAGAACCTAGACAACCCCAGCTACTGGATAAACCTCATACCAATAGATCGGAAAAAAAAGCTTTCAACCTGATCAACCACAGTAAACTCATCAAAAAGTTACTTACAAGGTATAGTATCACCCCTGCTTTAGTTTCAATCATTATCAGCTTTCTTTCGGATCAAAAGCAAAGCACTAAATATAAGAGCATGTTCTCAACCAAGGTTCAAATCAACTGTGGAATGCCGCAAGGAACAACCCTTGGTCCTCTTTGTTTCTTGTCTTGGTCAAAGAGCTGGCAGAGTCCTATCCTGAAAGACAGAAGTATGTCAATGATCTATCATTACCTGAAATTTTCTGCAAGGACTCCCAAGCAACGCGTATGGTATCATCAAGGACATTAAGAACCAGGCTGCCAGTAGCAACATGGCAGTGAATATGGACAAATCGGTTGTACTTTCAATTTCTTTCTTAAGGACCAAACCAACCTATTATCCTCTGCTACACCAACAGCAGATGGTGGCCCTAATTAAGCTGCTAGGTGTCCGTATTTCGTCAGATATGAAGTGGGACAAAGAAGTAGGAAGCAGAGTCAAACATGGAAATATGGGTATCTCTGCTATGAAGTTGCTATCTTTTTATGGTGTTCCTGTTGAGTATCTTCTGAGGTTCTATCTTTCTTTCATTAGACCTATCTTAGAATATTGTTGTCAGTATGGCATTTCTCCCTTACTCATGACCAGTTAGAGACATTGGAGCAAGTTCAGTACCATGTCCTGCTTGTTGCACCTAAATCTCATAAAGTCCCCCATATATTGCTCCAAGAATTTAAACTTGTTACCCTTGAAAAAAGAAGGCAACAACTTGGTCTCAAGTTGGGAAAGGGTATCTTGAAAAATCCCAACCTCTGTGATATACTTCCTCAGGATTTTTCCCCTTGTAGACAAAAGTTGCAAAGTTCTGCTGCTGAACCTATACCAAAAATACAACCAGTATTTACAACCCTTGCAAGATATGAAAACAAATTTTGTGCCTGGGTTTATTTGCTTTTATAACATAGATGCCTAATTTTATATATAGATGTATGTTATTTTAATTTTTTGTCTTTTTTTTTTTTAATTTTGTTGACTGTGCAAGCATTGTGAAAATTGTATTTATTTAGACTATGTCACTGAATGTGAAAATTGCATTTTGTATATGTAGACTTTTTGAATTGTTTACTATTGTCTTGACGAAAAAAAAACACGAATCACCCCAACCATGTAAGCGTTTTGAATTAAAGGAGATTTTTGATTTGATATTGGATATAGTGTCTATGTTTTGCATTGTCAATATATAACAAAGGCTTCAAGAGATGGATTTCCAAGTTATGACTAAGCAGCGCTATCCTGTTTTGAAGGAAATTTTGACAGTGGTTCCAAAATTGCACTGTCAAATGATTGGTGCCTTTTACATAGATCAGACAAGATTTCAACACTTGAAAGTTCAAGTGTTTTAATTTTTCAAGAAAAAGCCAAATGTGGCTACATTTTAGAGAAGATCAGATGTATCTTGACGCATTGGTGCTGATCCCAATTTTTTTTGCAAAAATATAATCAAGTAATGACAGTTTGAACATTACATATCTAAAAAAATGTCAGGAGCTCATTTTGTGTCAAAACAGAAAACTGATTAAATTGAATATTGTTTTCTAATCTGGGTATACAGGATATAGTGTTCACATTTCACATTGTCACAATATAACAACGGCTTCAAGAGATGGTGTTCCAAGTCACGATTAAGCAGAGTTATTTTGTTATGCAGGAAAATGTTGACATTGGTTCCAAAATTGCACTGTTAAATCATTGGTGCATTTACCCTATATATGGAATTTTATTGATAGCTGACTAGTTGGATATTTTCAACACAAGTTATATCTGGGATCTTAATTTTAAAGCTAGCCTAGTTAACTATTTGCAAAAGTGTAGGCTTATATGAAATTATGTTGATAGCTGACTATTTGGCTAAATCCTGGTGAAACTTATGTATAAGTGAGGTCTAATAGCCAACTACTTAGCTAGTCTAAACATTTTAGAACTGTTGCCTCCTTCCAAATATATTGGCTGGTGATACCTCTGGCCGGCTCCAGACCAAATCCTTGGGAAGTAAGATACTTTTATTTCTTAGTCCCAGGTTGCCAGTTACTGTTATTTCCATTGCCCCACCTTTTCCCCAGCCCTGCCCGCACCTGCCCAGACCCTGGATACTTCCTATAGTAAATACCAATTTTTTATTTTGTACAACAGAAAAAAATTGTTGAATCATATTAAATTACTTATAAAGAGTGGTTGCCACAAGCTATTGTTTGTGAGTAGTAACTCAAGTTATTATATGTGGGTAGTAAATAGTTTCCAAAAGTTATGAAAACTCTTTTTACAACTATCATAATAACTGAATTACATATTCTTAAGAAAAGCTTAATGAAGAAAAAAATATTGCTTAACTCAATATCCCCCCCCCTCTGATGGATAAACACAGTGATTTATAAATATTTATAATATTCATTTTGTTAATGTGACTTGTTTATTCTTGTTAATGGATTAGCATTTGGTGTAAGTTAATGGAGACAAAAAGATTTGCACTGTTAAAAACTATGGTTTGAATATATAGAGCAGCTGTATATTTGTCTATCAGGAGAGGGGGAGGGGTATAAAGTGAAGCAACACAGTCTTAGGAATGAAATGATTAAGTATTTATTAGTGCTTTGAGGTATTTTTCATAATTGCTTGTAACAGTTTTATGATCATTTACTTAAACCTAGATCTTCCAATTAGACCCCGGCGCCGCGCCGATGAGGGAAGGCCGGCGGTGGCGGGGCAAAAACAGCACGCCGTGCCGCGTCGCCGGTAAGACGTCGGTGGCGCGCCGCCGGCGTGATCAATGTTGACCACAAACATTAATGTTTTCATCAGTCTTTCTCAAATCACAGATTAAATTTACAACAGATTCGAGCCTATTCATGAGTTCAAAAATTCAAAGTCGCTGGCTGGAAACTGGTCTTCTTCGTTATTCATCAAGAGAAGTAGAAATCTGGTAGAAACGAAATGGCTGTGGCGTTTCAGAACCCTTGCATAATACGAGTAGTTGAAGTATCTATTAGCTATGTATTCTTAACATAAATAATTATCAAAATTAGTAGTTTTTTTCATCGAGCATTAATGCATATAAAACTTCAAATACCGTATCACAAAATTCGTCAGTTATCTGGGTAAAAACTTTGAATATAACTTTGAACTTAGAAGCTTAATTTTTTCATAATGCCCTTTGCCTATGTCTGTTTTGTCACCTTTAAAAGAATTGAAATGGGCGACTTTGATATTGATTGTTTTTTTTTTTGTTTTTTTTTTTTTTTTTTGCTCTTTTGGATTCCTAAGAAGCCTTCTTGTATTAAAAAATGGTTTTTTTAATAACAATTTAAAAAAATGCATTTTAAAGTTTTTTTTGGCTTCTTTATAGAATATATGTCATGTAGGCTAAGGCTGAACTGCTGCTTTTTATTGCTTTTGGCTGCTCTTTTGGATATTATTCATTTTCCCTTTTGGGGATTCATTCCAAATTATAAACTGATAGCCTAATATCAGTCAAATTATAAACTGCATCTAAAAGGAGTAAATTTATCAAATTGAAAAATACATGATGAACACTTCACATGAGAACAATTCAATTATAATGACACAAAAAACACTTAATAGTTTATTCGCTATAAAGAAAAATGAAGTGCCAGCTATTTTCTTAGGTAAAAAATGAAAAGCTCATCCGTTTTTAAGTGTAATTAAATGAAATAATATGCAGACTGAAGTAGCTCCAGGAAGATGTTGAAATTTTTCATCCTAGTTCGTCACTTTTAATCCAAGCAAAATGTTACGACATTTAGTATCAATTATTGAGTTTAAGCTTTGATTACCAAATGCTCGCAAGAATTACCAAATTTAAGAAAGTCGCAACTATAAGTCACCTGTGGTCAAAATACTCAAAGGTTCCTCTTTGATCCCCACCCAGGCTCAAAGCTTCTGCTATGGTCATTTCCATGGAAATCTCCAAAGAGTTTCTTTTTAAAATAGCTATCAAGCGTAGTTAGGGGTATTTAGACTTTTTTTTTTGCTTTTCTTCAAAGCTTTGAAAAAAGTGTTATAATATTCCAAATGTTATATTTGTGCATATTTTTGGTAATCATTTGTGGGGTGATCGAATTTTCTAAACCACTGTAGATACGTAAGAACGTTGCAACATCTAGTACCCTGAGGTCATAAGACTGTCAAAGACTCCTTCTTGAACCTCCCAAATTGAAAGCTTTTTATTATGAACTGGCCTTTTAATGTAACTTGGGCACTGGACCAAAGGCGCCATTGTTAATCGAGCGCAACGTTAGGTGGGGAAGTCGATATCACTTTCGTCACACCGATTCGTTTTAGTGTGAATCTGCCTGTGTTACTTATGAATGAATGTTTTCAAAGTAAACTGTTTCATCAGTAAGAAAAAAACATGGATTGGACGCATATGTCTCTTTCCCTTTGGACGATAAAACCAGGCAAGTGCTGTATCAAGTATAACTCACGAAAATTTTGTTAATTTTGTCAACTTTTCAACTTTTCGGCATCCCTGCTTTCAATAAAAAAAAAAAAAATCAAGGTACTATCACTTAAATATAATAACTCCCTATGCCCCCCTCCCTTCTGGATACCATCTTGATAGGATACCGTCTCTGCTTTAAATAAAAAAAAATAATTAAATTATTGGCACCCCTGCTTTTCAAAAAAAAATCGAGGTATTATCATTTAAATATGATAGCTCAATACCCCCCCCCTCCCCCCTCTGGATACCACCTTGATAGGATGCCGTCTCTGCTTTAAATAAAAAAAAAATCAACTTTTTGGGATCCCTGCTTTCAATAAATAAAATTTCGAGCTATTGTCATTTAAATGTAATACCTCCCTACCCCCCCCCCCCTCTGGATATCACCTTGATAGGATACCGTCTCAGCTTTCATTAGAAAAATAATTTACTTAATAATTAACTAGGTCACTATGTGGTTCAAACAAACACGAAAAATAACGTTAAACAGCTTAGTGTTCCTTGAAAAAAAAATTGAGGGTATGAGTAAAGGGGTACAAAGACAAAAACAAAAATGTCGAAATTATTCAGATATACCTCAAATTATTGGAAAACTGAGTGATAGATTTGCCATGGCGTTCCATAAGATCCAAAGAATCTAATTAAAAGGGAGCACAAACAAAAGCCAAATAAGGCCAGTAGCCTTATGGGAAATCGCAAAATACCCAAGACAATGAACAAGTCCTAATGGGGGGCCCTGAGTCTATCAAAATATTTCCTTGGTTTCCCAGGGAATTTGACATCATTTTTCTTCTGTCTCCACTTTGAATGAAAAAAATAATTATCTTTTTGGCATCCCTGCTTTCAATAAAAAAAATGAGGTATTATCATTTAAAATGATAGCCCCCTATCCCCCCTCCCTATAGCGATAATTTACAATTTATTTATGAATCATATTTTTGGGGTAACTTCCGGTTCAATCTTTAATTCCCCAACCGTGTACATAGCTAATCTACAGCTAAATTTTGTCTCAATCGAAGGTTTTTTTTTTTTTTTTTTTTTTTTTTTTTTTTTTGGGGGGGGAGGGGGGGGGCTAAAAATGTTCCAGAAAGAAGATTGTATTTTCTATCAGGCGTTCAATAATTGAGTATTAAACATTTAGAAAATCTTATCTAAAAACAGCAAAAAAAAAAAAAAAAAAATTGCAAACTTAAATTCAGCTGTAGAAACAATCTGTCGGCTGTCAATTTCAAAATCCAACAAAAGGCTGAAGCTGTATAGTAGTGAATGCGTTCTATAATTCTATTCAACTTGAAAATAAAATTCTTGACTACAAATGATGTAAGAAATAGCGATTGGGAAACTGCATCCGAAATGATTGAAAACTCATTTCATAAAGATGATACTTTTTTTTGTCAACATATGAAGAACTGTGTATATTGCAATATTTGCAATAGCATATTGCATCTGTCTGGTTTTTATGCAAAGTAACAAAAGAGACGACAATTCATGAACAAGAGAGTAGTGAAGAATTATGGTATGCAAAGTAATTTTTGGCAGGGAAAGTCACTGATGATAAAAGCGCTAGGGGTGGCGCCGTGATTGCGTGATTTTTGGGGATTCCGGGAACCAAATTTTTTTTCGGGGTGACGCATAGATTTTCGGGAAATACCCGAAAATTCGGGGATAGTGCAAGCCCTGCTTTATTTCTAATCAGGAAAATCGAAATACTAAACCACGCGAGAAGGAAAGCTCCGACTTTGTGGATGACGCAATAAAGAATTGCCGCAAAAATAATTTAAAGTTGACGGAACGCCGCCGCCTTTGCCGGCGGCGGTGTGCCTGTGGCGCGCCGGTGGCGTTACGACACTTCGACGGCGTTCGACCGGGCCTCTCGTCGGCGGCGTTCGGTCGATCCGCCGGCGCGGCGCCAGGGTCTACTTCCAATGCTTAATGCAATATAGAGTAGCACTCACATCTGCGCCAGGCAATCCTCAGATCAGAGCTCATTGAGTGATAATTGTAGAGCTTTGGCCTTCCGTTTAATGAAACAACCAATGGTGATCTATTGTCTACCAGTCTTCTTGATGCCCTGAGAGGTCCAGGACCAACATCACAGGTATTTTGTCCTTGTTTCATTTGGTACAACCCTGGTATCACTACTTTCTAAGTCAAACTTTGTATTTTTTCATGAGAAACCTGACCAAAGGGACCAAGGGCTCTTATCACCCCAACTAGTTGCAAGTACTCTTAGCAGGAAATTGTCCTTAAAATCTAATTGATCTTTTTTCTACAGAATTAAACATTTTCTCTGTATATATAATAAGGAGTAATTACAACTAAAAAGATTACTAAAAAGAAAAAAAGAAAGTAATTTCTAGGCCTATAGTCCCAGGTTGCCAGTTACTGTTATTTCAATTGCCCCAACTTTTCCCCAGCCCTGCCCTCACCTGCCCAGACCCTGGATACTTTCCTATAGTAAAATACCAATTTTTTATTTTGGACAACAGAAAAAAAACTGTTGAATCTTATTAAATTACTTATAAAAGAGTGGTTGCCACAAGCTATTGTTTGTGAGTAGTAACTCAAGTTATTATTTGTGGGTAGTAAATAGTTTCCAAAAATTATGAAAACTCTTTTACAGCTATCATAATAACTGAATTACATATTCTTAAGAAAAACTTTATTAAGAAAAAAATATTGCTTAACTTAATATCCTCTCCCTCAACCCTCTGATGGATAAAACACAGTGATTTATAATATTTAATATATTCATTGTTAATGTGACTCATTTATTCTTGTTAATGGATTAACATTTGTGTAAAATAATGGAGACAAAAAGATTTGCTCTGTTAAAAATATGGTTTGAATATATAGAGCAGACCTGTATATTTGTCTATCAGGAGAGGGGGGGGGATAAAGTGAAGCATTACAGTCTTAGGAATGAAATGAGTAAGTATTTATTAGTGCTTTAAGGGATTTTCCATAATTGCTTGTAAAACAGTTTTATGATCATTTACTTAGACCTAGATCTTCAATGCTTAATGCAATATAGAGTAGCACATACTCACATCTGCGTCAGGCAATCCTGAGATCACAGCTCATTGAGTGATAATTGTAGAGCTCTGGCCTTACGTTTAATGAAACAACCAATGGTGATCTGTTGTCTACCAGTCTTCTTAAGTCCCTGATAGGTCCCGGACCAAACATCACAGCGATGTTGTCCTCGTTTCATTGATACAACCCTGCATCACTACTTTCTAAGTCAAACTTTTATTTTTTTTTACTTTTTTTTTCATGAGAAACCTGATCGAAGGGCCAAGGACTCTTGTTACCCCAAGTAGTTGCAAGTACTCTTTGCACGAAATTGTTCTCAAATCTAATTGATCTTTTATCTATAGAAGTAAACATTTCTCTGTATATATGATAAGGAGCAATTACAGCTGAAAAGATTACTTAAAAAGAATGTAATTTCTAGGCCTATATTTTAAAAGCATGTGAACTGACAAATCAAGTGATAAGTTGACTATGTACCTGACTAAGTGCTGGACAATCTCCATATTACAAAACTGTAAACCTGAGCTTAAGAGTTTTAGACAGCAATAAATATATTGGTAAGATTTGTTTGTTATTTCCCTTGGATTTTGAGAAAGGACTTGATAGAGATACGAGCTACAAAACATCATATTGGACCCTAGTTTTAGACTGCAGTTTATTCTTGAACTGGTCAATCTTCTATTGGTCAAAAATTTCCAAGCAACAAAGAGCTATTATATCTGCAATTTTAATTCAAATGTTTTTTGGTACTGAAAAATAGGGCCTATAGACGTACAGTTGAATTTTATAGATACATTTTTTAAAACCTTTATTTCTTCCTCTTTAATAATGCAAAATGAAAAGCGAATATTATTCTAATGATGAGGACTGTATAACCAGTGACCTCATCCTTTTTCTTTATTAATATAATTAATTTTTTTTGCTTTACAGTTTACAACATCAGTTATTATAGATTGCCTAATTTCTAGGGACATTTTGATCTCCTGTGTAGGGAGGACTAATCCATGTATTGTTAGTAAGTGTATTCTACATTTTATAAGAGACTTTAAGTGTATTGGACGTATCTGTTACTGACTCACCTCTAATTCCAAATATAGGGCTGAAATTTCACTCTATCTGAAGCTTCTGATATTAAGAATGGTGAGTTATCTAATTATATTTCTGCTAAGAAAATAAGAAGGAAAATATTTCCTTCTATTTTGTTACTTAGGAAAATTTTAAGTAAAAAAATGAAAGTAAAAGTAACTGTATCTTTGCACATTTGTCTAACCTTCACAATTGAGGGAGGAAAAAATTGTTTTTTTTTTCTGAAAGTAAAAACATATTGAAACTTAGTTTCTAAATTTTAAGTTTATTCTAGTATATTCAGCTTGGAATTCTATGCGAACTCATTGGTTAGGATTATTTATTTGCCAAAGCAATAAAAATACAAATGTCACAAGGCGCCTTCCTATTGATGATTCTCCTGTAAACTTATACTGCTGTAAGAACAAACAGCAAAACAAATACCATTGAACAGCTCTTAGTTTCACGAAATATTAATTTATACTTATTTGAACAATAAACATCAAGAAAAAATTACTCTCTTATCTCTTTTATGCTCTCTTTTTCGAAATTCACTTTCAGAAATCAATCCACAGAAAATAATCTATGCATCAATATTTTGAATCGGCAAGTAATAGAAGACAGCTATTGCAATGATACTAAAGGGATGACGGAGTAGGCCCACTTATATCCTAATAGTTAGCGAAAGGAATGAATAATGCTCCGATAAACTAGGGACAGAAGTAATATTGGGGTAAAGATTACTCTTAGTAAAAAAAGACTATAGACATTACCACCTTGTTTCCAACTTGGTGATCTCTGGACAGCGCTTAATAGACCGTACCGAACACTGTGACAAGTGATGGGTTCAGGGATATGGGAAAGTAATCTTTTGCAGCCATAATATCTACTCGATTTAATTCTCCTAGCACCTCGAGTTTGGTAAACTTTTGGCATTTGTAACTAAAAAAACTATGAAATCAAAAGCGATTTGAGAAATGGGCTGTCAACAGAGATGAGTAATTCTTGAGAAGGGCTTTGACTTTGCTAGTTGGTACCTCAGAAAGCCAGATCTAGGGTGAAATCATCTACGGGCGTTAAGAAGTGGGGAAAGGGCTAGGATATAGATGAAGAGCGAGAAGGGAAGGTGATATTGTCTCGAGTTGACATCAAGGTAGAAATTTAGTGTTTACGGCAGGATAATTTGCAATTGCCGGAACTCGAGAGATAAAATGAACATGGGGGGCTCATGGGATAGGGTAAGAAGATGTAAAACTTGGAGGGATTATAGGAGGGGAGGGAAGATGGTACTGGAAAAGGGAAGTAGAATAGAGAGTGTCTGGGCAAGGAACTATCTATTTTGACAAATAGAGGATGAATGCCCAAAATAGTTGGCCACTGCCTATGCCTCGTAGATAGGATTAAAGTTGCAAGGGGAATGCTTCTGGGAGGTGAAACAAGCAAGAGGGTGTTGGGAAGGGTTGATTGGATTAAAATGGTCTGTGAGGGTGTGATGACGGAACAAGAGTATATTCCGTGGACGTAGAAAAACTTCTTTAGGCATATTGCATTGTCCCAACATCGGGCTGGGAGGAGGACATGATTGGAGGTAAAACGTTAAATGATCAGGATGAGAAGGGGGTTACGGAAGATTTCTACCTTGCCGTTAAAAAAGCGGGGTCTTATACTTACTCTCCACTATTGCTGATAGATGAGCAAAATTTCATGATTCATCAATACAATATAAAACAGAACAAAGGTCAACAAGGTAAAAACTGCACTTATCAGACACAGAAATACCTGAACTACAGATACGACAAATTCGTCTATATTAAAACTTTCAGTGTTTACGAAACTCGTAAAAAACACAATTAAAATAGCTACAAATCATATTTTCTTTTTTGATTATTCTCAATGTAAAACGAAACTGAAAACGAAATTTTGATGTCAATAGATGTATCAAAAGAATTGACTTATTATGATTCCTAATAAATAAGATTCATTAAGTTTAGTCTTACCAATCAAAAGCTACAAGCCTGAGAGAATTTGCCTGATTTTACAAAAAAGGAGGTAACAACCCTAAAGGGAGGTTTCGAGCTCACGTCTGCAAAAAATGTGATATTTTGTATTTTTTTTTGCCAGAAGCATCATGGGTGAGTGTTTTATTTTCAGGAGTGATCGTATCGCGCCAATAGTTTTAGAATATTGGGAGAGGGCTCATTCGAACGGAAATTAGAATGCCCTTTTTTTTCCAAAGTCGTCTGCTCAAAATTTGAAAATTACTCACTGAGATAATTTTTCTTTGGTGAATGAAGTTTGCGGGATTCGAGTTTCCACAGGAAGTTTTACACTGGGGCATGTTGCCAGAATATCTATTCAAAATTCTTTCTAATTGTCTCACTTTCTCTTTTCCGACTAAATATTACATGTGAAGATGTTAAGAGAAATGGTCCAGGGAAATTCTTACTGGGTTGGAATTGTTATGGTTGGCAAACTTATTAGCCAAATATAAACATTACAATAATTTTAAAGAATTGGGAGCCAAATCTTCTTCTTTGGTTAAATTTTTTTGGTACTTGTGTTTTATATGGTACGCACTCGAGAAGTGGAGTTAGGTTAATCCTGATGAAAATATACAAAATATAATAAAAACACAATACTTTATTTACAAATATGGGCTATATATTTGAAAATTAGGGAGGGGGGGGGGGGTTAAAATATTGCGGGTCTGCATGCAAAATGTGTTGCACATGTATAATTATGCGTATTCTGAGGTAAGAATTGTTTTCTAACCTCACGCTATCCAAATACTCTACCCCCCCCCTTGGTTTGCAAATATAAAGCCCAAATGATATAATTCCTATGTATTTTGTCACCCATCACTTGTTTTCTACTGAGGGTAAGGTAATTTTCTCTTAATACAGACATTTTAAATAGGTTTGTTCTCGGGTGTGTACCAGATAAGATGGTTATTAAATATTTTTAATGTAAACAATATACTTGCATCTCTTGTAAAGTTTGAGTCAGTCAGGTTTGAATTTTGCTGTTTTCTATTTTTTGCATTTGTTTTTTGTTTTTGACATGATTCAAGTTCCCATGGACTTGTCAGTATACTCTTGATAATGTTCATGTTTGAAAAATATTTTTTTTTGCATATGCTAAAAAGGGAAAAGAACAGGAAATACGAGCTTTTTCAGCTGATTGTAAGAGTCAGGAATGCTATTCCAATTCTTGAAACTGTTCATGTCTTCCTTCTTAAGGTCATTCAAAGCAAAAATGGTTAATTTTTTTCGAGTGTTATTGCTTCTTCTACTTTGTAGACACAAAAAAATTAAGTTTTCTTTCCCTTGTAGTTTACGATTAAGCTGATTTAGATAAAACGTATCATCTCCACCATGACATTAAACTGTTTGATCCACTGATCGTACAGTATTTGCGATACATTCTCACGGGTCTGACCTTTGAGTGGTTAAGCCGGCACCAGTTTGAGATCTTCAATATGCTGTGTTTGATATTCGAGTAAATTGTAATTTTTCTGTCTTTAATGTTTTGGAAGACACTGGTAACTTGAATTCTCTTCAAAATATCTGCTTTTGTTCTTAAAATCTGCCAAATTTAACAAAAAATTATACATGTTTTCGATTTATAGTAAAATTGAATTTATCAAAATAAAATGCAACTTTTTCTTGCGAATTTTTTTTTTTATTTGAAATATTAATATAGGCTCCGGAGCCTATGTTTTCTAATTTTGAACCTGAGTCTCAAGAATTTGGTTTCACATCTATTCTGATCAAGGTGAAAATTTCAGAGTTCTGGATAAACTAAATAGAATAATAATGGCTAAAAATTTGACTTGAAAAAAGTAAAATCTTAAACTCTAGCTTGAATACTACTACTTACGACTGAATGCAGAACCAAGCTGCCCTAAGCCAAGAGACGTACAAATGTCTCTTTGCGTGGGACACTACTCACAGTACAGTCTGATTAGTATATTCAAAAGTTTGGACCTTCCAAGTTTTCATACTTTTCTAGGGATCAAGTAAAAAAAAAAGGTAAAAATATTCTGTCAGCGGACACTTGAAGTTAAAGGCTAAGGGAAACTGGGAATATCTTCAGAAATAGAGTACCATTGCTAGACCTGGTAGATGATTACTATTCGGTATTAACTAGGGTCGTGTCTAGGAGGACAAGAATACTAGGTTTGAAACCCCCTCCCGAAATAATTCGTGGATTCGTAAAATGGTCTTAAAATACATGAATAAATAAACAATTTTAATCCTCCATTCCCAAAACGATTGGGGGTTTTTGAGCAGATAAAATCTTAAGTTTACTTTGCATCTTCAGTTTTTTTTAGCTTCGCTAAACGATCTTGAGGTCTCACTTGATAATCTATAATTAAAACGACGTGTAAGCTTGAAGAAAAGTACCTAGAAAAAGAGGAAGATTTTAGAGCAAGCGAAGAGAGAAAGTTATGTATTATATCCTCCTCCATTGAGAAAACCAACTGAATAACTTAGAAATCAAGAAATTTGAAATTTGATGAAAGGAAAAGAAACAAGTTTTTTTTTTTTTCCAAATAATTTAGATCTGGATGTAACCATTTTTCGTATAGCTTTCTGGTTGAAATAAGATCAGTCGGACGGGTGCCCAAAAGAATCCGTTAACAGTTTCCTCCAATTTTCTAATCTTGGTTTGCAAGCATATCTTTCTATTCTTCCATACTTTTTTAATTTTCGTAAAAATGTCCTGGCGTCGAGACTATTCTGCTTTAAATTTTCATTACATACACCATCTTAGTAATAATAATACCTAGGTAAGTGAAGTTTGACGAATCTTCTCGTTACCCAGTATTACTCTTCACTTTCGACCTAATTTTTATTTAATGTGTTTTAGTTTCTCTAACATTAATTTTCAAAATTATTTTTGCACCATTAACTCTCAGAACCTTACAAAAATCTTTCATTTGCTTACTTTTCAACTAGGACAGTCAAATCATCAACATAATCTATGTTTGGACAAGTTTTACTTTCTCTTTTTGATTCCATGCTCTCTTATAGATTTTACAGGTTTTGACAAAGTCCATCACGTATCACAACTGATCTGTTATAGATGAGCTTTAAAACGTAACCCCACTTGACCCTCCTGATTAAGTACGAACCACAACAATATTATCAGAGGCAATGTTTCATTGTTGTCTATAGAAAAGGTCAAAAGGCTTCAATTTTTTTCCAGAGGCACTTCATATAGGAAGGTTTGGTCTTATAAACTTGAGGGGCTGACTTTCAGTTGGACAAAAATCGGAAGTTCTAGTGCCATTTTTTAAGAATGAAAAGAGATTGGAGTGCAACTTGTCCCCGTGGCCCCCCTCACGCTGTCTTTTCCACAAATGCATCCAATCAAAACTGTGTGATAGCCATTTTGTTCAGAATAGTTCTAAATCAAATAAAAAAAAACTCTGGGGTCACAAAGTTCCCCAGAGCCCAGAGGGACGCGTTGAAAGTTATTCCCTGGGTGTATATAAGGTTTATATGGAAGGGTTGGGTCGTATAAACTTTGGAGGGGCTCATTTGATTGGAAAATTGAAGTCCTTTTTTGCTTTTTAAGAGTCAAAAGCTATAGGAGGGGAGTAGTATGTACATATTGAATTCTGGACCTTTATATTCCCTGGCAAGCTTTCATGGTTGATTACCAGACTGATTTATTGCTATTGATGTCAATTGAATATGGAATTATACAAAACACTACCCAGACAGGTTTCCGGGCCAACCAGGCATGTTTCTGGGCCAACCAGACAAGTTTCTGGGCCAACCAGACAAGTATCTGGGCCAACCAGACAAGTTTCTGGGGCAATCAGACAGGTTTCTGGGCTAATAGGTGTATGGAAATACTGTGGGTACACCATATACGGCAAACCTAACCCTTTCGTTCCCACTGACCACAATTGAGGACAAATCTTTTATCTTTCATCCCAGAACCCAGTGAAAATATAATGGAAATCACTGACATGCCATCTGTTAGAGAAGTGTCTTTCAAGTTTTTCACCTGTACACAGTATCGCCATCTAAGGTAAAGCCATGCGTTCTAGCCCGATAGAAAGTCTCAGGTAGGTCAAACATCAGAAAGGTAAGAAATTCTTCCTTTTATAAATTTTTTTACTCTGATAAGGGCTGGATTTGGAAGTCTGGGATTTTTGCTGTAGAAAATTATGTCATTAAACTTCCTTAGACAAAACTGTTACATCATCTTTGCAACTCTGGGTTATCAGCACATCGCCATTGCGTTTTGTCCCCGTTTGTGGACGCTGGGAAACAAGGTAGTTGGACCGATGACACTGTAGTAGTGAATGTCAAAGGGACATCTAGGGGTCTCTTGTTGTTTTTACGATTTCTGTTGCTAGAGGGCACCAAGGTATTCGATAAGACATGTCCTTGTTTGTGGACAATGGGAAATTCAGAGTCCATGCACGGTAAGACCGGAAAAACAAGTACAATCGTATCCATGGGATCGCATCATCTCGAACGAATAAATTTCCAAATGGGGATAAATGCATTTATTTAGACAGTGAAAAAAACAGGTACAAAAAGTCCAGATATTTTGTATTACATATACAGCAATCGTCATCAGTAGAATTACTAAAATAATATAACTGAAACTAGCATATTTATATACAAAAAAAAGTAACTTTTCAGGTCACTCACAAAATAATTAATTTCCGGCTTATTCACTGGATTATTTTCAGAGAAAAGTCCACTGACAGAGTTCATTCAAAGTCTCGATGTAAATTTTCTTCTTTAATATTGCCCAAACGTAAAATAAATTGTAATAAAAGATGGCAAAGTCTTCTGTGTCTTCTAATTGCAAAAGAAATGTTGAGTTTATAGTTGTGTACTTGGTAGGTCTTATTTCCCCATATGTACGACGCATCGTGACGTAACACCTTTAAGTAGGCATCCCTCTTAGACCACACTGCCGTTCTATCACAAAACGAATAAATTTCCAAATGGGGATAAATCCATTTATTTAGACAGTGAAAAAAACACTGTCAAAAAAATGTTTTTTTCACTGTCTAAATAAATGGATTTATCCCCATTTGGAAATTTCTTCGTTTGTGATAGAACGGCAGTGTGGTCTAAGAAGGGAATGCCTACTTAAGGTGTTACGTCACGATACGCATCATCTCGGAAATCCGAAATCTGTGAATAATCGGCATAGTGTTTCTTTCAGGATGGAAAGACGAAAAAAAACTCAGTTCTGCAGATTGCCTTGTCGTCTTTGACGATCTCGATGTTACTGATCTTTCAAAGCGAAGAAGATGACAGCGATCCCACATGGGATCCATCTGACTTTCAGGAAATGCGGAAACCTTCTACGAGCTGCTTGACGATCAAGAAACGGAACTCGGCTGTGAATTCGACGTTGCAAGTGAAAGCGATACAAATCGCTGCTGTTATTGAGGATGTTATTTATGGATCTGCAAGTGCTCATAATGTTCTGAGACCCCAGCTGTAAGTTCTAACAATGGAAGCAAGCGAAAGGTGTTTGGAGAGTTCTGATCTGCCATCCATTATCCCATTCTGCGTCTTAGGAGCGCGACCGACCTTCCAAGCAGACCGACTGTTCCCAAGACAGATGAATTGCTGCCAGACATTCTATTGCTGAAGGAGCCAGTAGAGTTTTTCCTCAGGGACTGTTCCCAGATGCCTTGATCGAGAAAATTGCTTTCGAATCTACCCGCTATGCTGTTTCACAAGGTAACAGTTTCAGCGTTTCTGTAAATGAAATGAAGCTCTTCCTGGGGGATAAACCTAGTAATCACTTACCTCAAATACCCGCGCCTGAAGTGGTACTGGAAATCTGACGAAGCAATGCGGATTCCGATTGTTGCTATTCAATGTCTCGCAATCGTTTTGACGAAATTCCAAATACCTTCATTTCAATGAAGCTCAGAGTGGGGAAAATGATAAATTTTTCAAAGTAAGACCGGTTCTTGACGTTTTGAAGAGTACATTCTTACAAAATGGTCCTCTCGAAGAACACCACAGCATAGACGAAATGATGATACCTTCAAAGGTCGCTCCCAAATGAAGCAGTACATCAAATCCAACCCAAACCTTGGGGTTTCAAATGTTGGGCTCGAGCTAGTTCTTCCAGGATACATCCACGAGTTCGAAATGTATGAAGGAGCTGCGGTAGGGAAAGAAACGTTTGGATTAGGCGTTGGTGGTGATGTCGTTGCTCGTCTTTCCCAGAAAATTGACTGGAAGAGGTTATAAAATCTATGCTGATTTTAACTTCTTCACCTCAGTTTCGCTAGCTGAGTATCTCGCTGGAAAATCAGATTCACTCGTTGGGGACAGTCAGACAGAATCGAATCGCAGAAGCAGCTTCCAAGCTGAAGCCAGAAAGAGAGTTGAAGATTGAGGGTCGTGGAGCAAGTTCTGTCGTCAACAAATAACAAGTCACAATTGCGCTTGGTTTGATAACAAGATCGTCCCACACCATTTCCACCTACGCTGGTGTCGAACCTCAAGATGAAGTCAAAAGGTGGTCAAGAAAGACCGAATGCAAGTACCAGTGAGGCGTCCATATGCCATTCAAGAATATAAAAAAATCAATGGGATGTGTCGATCTCATGGACTATTTCATTGCTTTGTACGCCATAACCGGAGAGGGAAAAAATACTACATGAAGGTCTTTGGAACTTCGTTGACGTTGCAGTTGTAAATGCGTGGATTCTGTATCGTAAGGCAAAAAAGGCAGGGATGGAAAAGCACGATTTAGGACGCTGGACTGAAAGAGCTTGGGCCTATGGAGTTCGAGGCCAGTGTAGCAAGAAACTTTGATCAACACCGGGAAAACTGGTTTTGCAGCATCTGCTAGACCTCACGGAGACCTTCCCAGTCACCGTCGTTTCTCAGACACGAAAACGAAAGTATAATTGCATGCTGCACCGAGATTCGCTATGACGGACTGACTGGCCACTGGCCTACCAAGACGAATGCCGCCAACGCAGGACGCTGTTCGCTAGAGTCGTGTACTAGCAAGTCGCGCATCAAGTGTGTGTGAAATGTGAAAAGGTTTTGTGCCTTGAATGTTTTGAGAGTTTTCACACGCGCTAAGTGTCAGTTTTTTGTAATGAAAATAAATAGATGATACTTTTGTTCGCAAATAATTCTGCTGGAAATTGTGAAAAATTAGAAACCTTAGTTCCCACCGTCCACATATGAGGACATATTTTTTCTGCACCACCAAGCGGTGATGCAAAGATGCAAGTTACACCACTAGAAAGAGCGCATTTTTCTCTCTCAGAAATGACTATTAAAAAAAATCCTACCAACTTTCTTAAAATTCGGGACCTGAAAGGGCTAAATGGATTTGAGGGTCGATAAAGTGAAAATTATGTCACTATTCTAGTTTTTTTTTATCTAAACCAGTATTGCCTATAGCTTAATATATTCAAAATATTTTTTGATACCTCTAATAGTGTATGTGTCTTCCGTGTCAGAAAAACAGTGGTAAATCCCGTATCAGAAAACCGGTGGTCTTGTTTAGCTGCCAATATATATCAATTATTTTTTTTGTATATATTCAGTTTCAGATTATAATTTTCTACAGTTTAAATAGTTCATTCAATCTACTAGTATCAATATTTTTTGCAATCATTTACATAGATATGGAATATTCTAAGCGACTTCTGGTGAGTAAAAAATTTTCTCATTATTATAATAAAAAAAGAAATGTATTTTTTTGTCTCGTCATTAAGTTAGGGAAGAATTTCCTTTACATTCCTTTCTTACGCTTTTTTCACCGTGTTGTTAGCTCTTTTAAAAAAGCATTTCACTAAATATTCAAAAAACAGGGGTCAGTCAGTTTCGCTATAATAAAAAAGAATCTATTTTTTTTTGTCTCGTTATTAAGTTTAGGGAAGAATTTCCTTCCTTTCTACGCTTTTTTTCTACTGTGTTGTTAGCTCTTTTCCAAAAAAAAGCATTTGCTAAAATATTCAAAAAACAGGATCAGTCAGTTTCGCTTAATAAAAAGAAATCTATTTTTTTTTGTCTCGTTATTAACTTAGGGAAGAATTTCCTTCCTTTCTTATGCTTTTTTTTTCACCGTGTTGTTACCTCTTTTTTAAAAAAAAGCATTTCGCTAAATATTCAAAACAGGGGTCAGTCAGTTTCGGCTATAATAAAAAAGAAATCTATTTTTGTCTCGTCATTAAGTTAGGGAAGAATTTCCTTCCTTTCTTACGCTTTTTTTTCACTGTGTTGTTAGCTCTTTTAAAAGCCTTTCGCTAAATATTCAAAAAAAACAAGGTCGGTCAGGTTTCGCTATAATAAAAAAAAAGAAAACCTATTTTTTGTCTCGTCATTAAGTGGCTTTTTTTTTCAAATTGAGTTATGAATTAACTTACGAACTATGCCTGAACTGGGCACTTTAATTGTTACGAACTGGGCACTTTTATTTGTGATATGGAAGGAGAAAAAAAGTTCTTTGCTTTACAATGATTATTTAGTCCAGGTTATCTGCTTGTGTCATTTTTTTTCAACTTTTGGGAGTTTAGTACTGTGATATTTCGTAATTTAGATATTTAAGTTTTAAAAAGCTTTGCATAAAAAAAAATATATAATTGTCAACTTTTCGTGTTTGATACTATGGAATTGAATGCCTAACGCCCTCCGTTAATATCTGAATAATTAAGAAGTGAGCTAGCTAATTAAATTGCGTCATTTTTTTCAACTTTTGGGGTTTGATATTAAAGGAGTAGTACCCTCCCGTAAGCTAAATAGTTTTGAAAACTGAAAATGATTTTATATTTTAGAATGCGTTGATCAATCATCGCAGCAAAAACGTGCAAAATTGAATGAAGCCCACGACAACGCTGAGACAGGAGTAATCAAGCCAAGTGCCAGCTCTGCGCAAACCTCTATGCAACCTGGTAGAAAATTTAAGAGGGAATGGATGCTTCAATATAATGCTTCAGTCTCATCCAATCAAGATCGGGGGACACTCCTCTTCATGCTTTGCCAGGGACTTCAGATGTACAAGCGCAGCCAGAATTTGTAAATGTATATATTTTTTTTTCTTTTCCGTATTTTCAAAAAATAAGGCAAATTTTCTCAAGCGCATAACTTTGATGAGTAAAACTTAAATTTGTTTCTAAACTATTCTATAATAATCCTATTTCATTTTTTTCATTAACCAAATTAGCAGTATATAAAAGAATGATTATAACACGGAAGTAGCAAATAGCTTATCATACTTTCTATAGATTTATAAAACCTTACCTCTAATTTCTCTTTTAAGCAAGATGTTTTCTAATACAAAAATCCAATTATTTCTTTAAACCAAACTAACTATATAAACAAATAACTATTTCACAGTGACAATCGAACAATCATTCTTAAACTGGGTTATCTTTGCACTAAGCTTTGTGCGTATCCGGTTCTTATCAAATATCCCGTCAGGAAGGTTGAAAATTATCCGACGGGTATAAATTGAATATTAATCGTTCGTTATAAAGTGGTTTTCAAATAACAGGATGTTTATCTCAGATAAGATGTTAACACAGGAAAAAGGTTTTTAATAGGTTTCCAAATATGTCATTGCAGTGATGGTCAAAAAAAACATTATTTGGGCGAAACCGTTTTGGACAGTTCAAGCAATTATTTCGACGAAACAGTTAGAGACATTTTAAAATATGTTTTCGAAAAGGATTTGAGGCTGAAACTCTAGGGTCGTTATAATACACAAGTTCTATTTGAACGGTGTTGTGAAGTCCTCTACCCTCCAACTCGAAAGGGGCTCCGATCCTCCTACCCAAAGGAAGCTCCAGGTCCCCAAAGGTCCCCCGGGGTTTAAAAAGGATCATCCAGCTCTCATTCAGGTAAACATACAACTAAAATGAACATGATTTTTCAACTTTATGAAATAATGCTTATTTCACATAAAAAATAAAACCTTTTTTCTACAGATTAATGAAATAGCGACGCTATTGGATGATGAAACATCGGAATTTTACAGGACCAATTCTGTCACACCAATGGAATTCAGAGACGAACCTACATTAGTTGTAGATAATATGAATGGCAAGGGGGTTTCCTTAACGATGTTTTTGGGGAAATAGCAGCCTAGACGATTTATTTGTGATATTGATATAAAAGAGGATCGGAACTGGGTAGATAGATTTATGCATGAACATTTAGGCGATTGTTACTAGTGCAAGTGAAACCGGGTCCTCGTATAGAAATTTACGTCGCAGGACAAATACAGGCTGGCTTGATCAATTGTCCCAAACACTTGGAACATGTACTAGGGGACCTCATGTCATCTCCACCCACTGCAGGATGAACAGACTGGGGTATGGACAATTCTGAGTCACCCTCCACCATTCCGCTTGATGATACAACAATGCAAATTGTTGGGCCTCATTTTTCCGGGGACACTTTTTAACGAAAACTACTATTAGTGAATTGGATCCTGTACAAATAGGCGCAGGATATGAAAATAGTGCTATGTGTCCCGGAATTGCGTGAATTTTATTTGTTAGAGTCTGCTCTAAGTCACTTACAAACATATAGGGTAGATTTTAACCCTCCCGAGGAAAACGCGATTTGACGGAGGCATTATTTTAACTGACCCTGTGAATGTTCTTCATAGCTACATCGACAGAATTCGAGCGCAAATTGAGATTCAGATTCAGAAATGGGGGGCGGGGGAGTGGGAGGTGGATTCTGGGTCAAGGGCTGTGGGGGAGTTAAAGCATCAGTTATCAAAAGTTTATGTACAAAAGGGAACATTCTGGGGATATTTTTTATTTTCATTTTTCAACTGGCAACCAGACTTTTTACCCAGGTCTAAATGAATTTGAAGACAACTTTTTTAACTGGGTAAATAAATTGATATCAACTTTGGACACGTTTAATGAGAGGGGAAGTGGGTCCACCATTTTATACATTGAACACATGGATCTGAATCTCAGTAGATTTAAAAAAAAACTTTATTTTAAAGGGAGCGGGTAATCTAAAAGTAAAATGCCACCCAGATTTGTCGGCTACCAAAGGGGTTCAGGGTTTCTATTTGACACAGGGCTCCAGTGCTTTAAATATGCATTTTAGCAGCAGCCCATAAAACATTAAGAATAGATTCATCAATGAAAAAATCTCGACGGACTTGCACGTAACGGTGGAAAATATTTCCCTAAAGTAAATTTTGATTGTTTAGAGGGGAAGTATCCGGTGTCCTTGAAAGAAATAAGCATATTCGAGAAAGCAAATGAAAATCTTGGGGGGGGGTGGTTGTTCTCCAGTATGACACTGAATTTGTATTTGTAGATGGGGGAAAAAAACAAATAAAAAAGGGGTTTTGTATTCAGTGAGGACACCGATGGTGGATATTGTTAAAAATTGGGTATAGGTTATTACGAACCTCCCAAAGATGTAAATTCCTATGGTCATTTTTTCCCGTTACAGCAATAAGTCGACTCCTATCCCAAAGCAAGAACAAAGGAGAATGTCTCTATTGCCCCATGTGCCTTTCCTCATTTAGATCTGAGCGAACATTCTCGGATCACATGGGCATTGCAAAATTCATGGGAATCAAAACGAATTGAAAAATGCCGGCAGAAGGCAAAGATACTTTACAATTTAAAAATTTCCAAAATTCCCTGCTACAAGTTGATAAAGTGTCTCTTGGATTGTGAAACAAGACTGATTGAGGTATCAGACCCATCAAGGCCAAATATAGTCAAGGAAACACAAACTAGTTGCGTGTTCCTGACGCACACGCCCGTCGCGATTCCAACAATAAAATGCAGTTTTGGAAGAGTTTTTTTTGAGCTATGGATGAGGAGGGTAGCATGGAAAAGTTATTAGTATCTTTAATAAAAACAGCAAAATGGCGCAATTGCACGATTACGTCACACCAAACTACCAAGGACATTGTCAGATAAAGAGCAACTGGCATTAGAAAAGGGGACGATTTGCTGGGTTGTGTAGAGGTGCTCTTGCCCAAAAGACGCGGTTCAGGATCATAATCACCTTATGATCCCAATTCAACGGGAAAAAAGTAACTTTCGGGGGGTGGGCTCACAATTCATGTAATTTAAAATTAAACAGCAACTTTTTCTTCCGTTTTTATACATAACTCTAACTATGATCTGAAGTATGTGCTACCAGCATTGGCACATCTTCAAAGAAATGGAACAGTGGATGATGATGCATGGGTGATAGACAGCTTTACCTACAAAATCATACCTAAATCATCGGAAAAGTTGCTTTTGTTTGGAATTATGTGGAAATTTGTTGAAGCCGACGTTGAGTACACGAATAAAATTCGCTTTTTAGATTCCTACAGTTTTTTCCCCAAATCATTGATTAAATTAATTCAAGTGCAGAAAAACGATGACGGTTGCAATGCTTTTTCCCCTTCTCAAGCAACAATTTCCAAATGATTTATATGATTGTGACGGTCAAGGCATATATCCTTATGATTAGTATTGTTCCATGTCGAGATTCGCCGAGGAAACTATTCCTCCAATTGAATCGTTTTACGACAGTCTTCACGATCGTAGTTGCACCCCCGAGGAATACAGTTTTGCTAAAAAAGTTTGGGCAGAGGGAGGGTGTAAAAATGGGTTTGACTCCTGCAAGCTGTATTTGTCGAGTGACGTGTTAACTCTGTTAGACATTATGTGTAAAAAATACGGACAAAATCTATGAGAATTTAATCTTGATTTGGGCTATTATTTTTCATCTCATCTAGTGATGGACCTCATCCTAAAAATTAGTGGGGAAAAAATTGGGCTAATCACAGACATCATCAGCACCTGTTCATCGAAAAGTCAATGAGGGGTGGATTTGTTTTTCACGGGGATCGTATCTTGGAAACTGATCCAACAGGAGAGAAGACGGGGACAAAATCGGATGTAGTTTCCTTGATATGAATTCTCTCTACCCTCGGCCATGTCCCATTATGCGCTACCTTGCGGTGGACTATAAATGGCTCAATGACCCTCAAGCTCCCCATTTCCCCAACATTGGCGACAGTGTTGAGGAGAAATGGACCGGTTGGATGGTTTTTTGAAATTGATGGAGAGATACCAGTCGAGCTTCACGATTCAGTAAAGGATTTTGTTTTCCCGTGCATCAATAGACCTGTGACTAAGGACTCTTTGAGCCCTCGCAATAGGTGTGTTTAGTCGAGGTGGACGGATTGCATTGGACAACCTTCAAAACAAAAACTTATTGCTGATCTTCTGCCGAAAAAAAAAAACATAGTTGTACATCATGTAGCTTTAAATGGATGTGCAACAACGGTTTCAACGTCACAAAGGTTCACAGAGCACTCCAGTTTAGTCAAAAACCCTATCTGAAAACGTTTGTTGACACTTTTGTCAACAAACGTTCTGCAGCGCAGACGAAAGCCGAAAAAAAAATTTATAAAACTCATTTTGAATTCGGCTTTCGGCAAAATGTGTGAGAGTGTTCGCAATAGGAATCGTTTGTGACGTCGTGACGATCCCGAACAATGTGCTCGAATTATTTGCCGATCCAAATTACACTTCCTTCACAATCATTGGCCCGGACATGGTACTTTTGAATAGGAAAAAAAGACGCATTGTCTTGAATAAAAATAATTGCTGCAGGCAGTGCGATCTTGGAGATCTCTAAAAAGCTCATGTTGGAATCTACTACAATGTGGCTAGGGGTACAGTGGCCGGAAAAGGGGCAAGTAGAGGTCTGCTACGGGGACACGGATTCTCTACTGTTAAAAGTAAAAAAACCCCAAATCTAATTGATGATTTGGCGCACGGTGAAATTATCAACTCACGGATGGGACTACTCCAATTGAGTAGTCTTTACCCAGAGCTAGTGAAACGTCGGGCACCAAATCAGCTTTATTTTTTAAATCTGAAACAGGAAGCGAAGACTCCAAATTGCTGATTTTCCCGTGGTATTTGTGTGGTATGTTTGTAAGTCCGAAGGTGTACTTTATACAAACCACTCGACGAGGAAATCAAGAAACGTTGCAAGGAGTACCCACGCGCTATGTGGATAAGAATTTCGAACCTGGACATTTATAGGAATTGTATTGTTGAAAATACAATTCCACGAGCCAAATTGCTGGCCAATTCGTTCTCTCAACTACAGAAACTTTACTGTAAATGTAGAAAAATTTGCCATGAGTACCATCTCCGACAAGGTATGTTTGTCAAGATGGTGTGACCACCCTCCCCCTTGGACACTATTAACTTCAGACCGGGCCGAATGTGTTATCCATAGGGAAAGTACTCGTTTAAATAAAGTCCCTGTAAATTATTTCCTAAAAACCTTTAGGGGGGGGGGCCTCGCGGCCCGGGGGGGGGGGGGGCTGGCCGCCAGCGGGGGGGTGCACCGCCACTATCAAAAGTTATCTTTTTTTTTTACTTAGAGAGCAGATTTTTTTTTGTAAGTGTTTCATTCAAAAAAAAGTGATATTATTTTCAAGTGCTTTTAATCTAATGTTGTATTTTTTGTCTATAAATAAACAAAAAAAAGTATTTTTTAAGTGTTTTTTCTCTGTGTGCCTATTAAATGTTGTATTTTTTTTTATTATAAATAAATTTAAAAAAGTGTATTTTTCATGTTTAATGTGCTTTTTTCAATGTATTGTTACTTTTTTTTATGCATATAATAAAAGAAAAATATGATTCTTTATTCGTCTTCTTCTTTTCTTCTTGAACAGAGTAGTAGTAGTAGGAAATTATTTAGTCATTAGACAATTATGGTCTACAGTTAGTTGTCCAGGTGAACTGTGAAGGGAACATGTATCAATTTAAAACACCATTCAGATCAGTTCTGTGTGGACCGTCAATGTCGGGCAAAACAACACTCTTAACTAAAATAATTAAAAATTGCTATAAAATGTTTGTGGAAAAGCCGAAAAAAATCTACTATTGTTACAGTATTTGGCAGGAGTCATACGATAAAATAAAAAACAATTGCTGCCACACCATGGGATTGGTGCAGATACAATTCCATACAGGGACTTGATGTTTTCAACATTAGTGAACCAAACTCTTGGCTGATCATTGACGATCTGGCTGAATCTTTTGAACAATAGGTCCCAGCAAATGCTGCAATTTGTTCACTGTTCGCTCTCATCATGAACAGATTTCCGTTACTCTAGTTCTACACAATCTCTTTCATCAGAGCAAATGTATGCGAACACTTGCTTTGAACTGCACCTACTATATCATCTACAGATGATATAGTACACAGATGTTACAGCTCGCTAATAACCCTCAATAAACAAATCTATCCAGGTGCCCCTACATTTCTGCTCTCAGCATACAATCAGGCAACTAATAAACCCACGGTTATATCCTATTGGATCTTAATCAAAATACACCGAGGATCTGCGTTTGTAGTCACAGATATTTTCGACAATGAAATTACAGATATCTCCCCGTGAACACTAAAAAGACCTATTAGTCGCTATCATGACACTGAAGAAACTACATGAAAATAGACATTTGTTTTCAGTTCTAAGCACTTCAAAAACCGTCGCTTAGGAAAGCAATACTCAAACACGGTATTGACAATGATTTCATTAATCTAATATCTGAACTTTGTTTAAATTTGACCGAGGTAATGTTCAACTGCCAGAAGTAGTTAAGCAACAGGCAAAGCAACATCGTTCCATTGTACGTACATTGGCCTCTAAAAAGAAAGGAAAGAATTTTAAAAGGAAACGACTTCTTCAGGCGGGCGGTAGCTTTTTCACACTTTTTTTTACTGCCAATAATTGCAGGACTTGTAAACAGTTTTCTCTAGAGAATGGCAAAACCCTATAAATTGACTCCAATAGAACTCGCTCTCTCACCCGTGGAACACTTTGAGAAACAATCTGAGTAAATTCCTTGACAATGAAAATATTGAGGATGATAAAAAACTGCTTTTACTTCAAGATGCACTTCGCCGAGTGGACAAACACAGGTCCTATCGGTCGAAGCCCACTGCTGCTGCTGCTGATCGCAAAAAAGAATCATCTTCTCAAGAGTGCTCTGCTGGAACACAATTAAAGAAGGAGGAATTGGATTCAATTGTATTGAAAATTGGAAATCTAATGCCCCACTCATATCGTGAACAAAGTAAACGACTCCTAACCTATCTCTTGGAAAGTGGTCATATTCAAGTTGAGAGCAATGGGGAAGGGATTATAATTCAGGGCAAGAGCTATAATCTACTTGATTTAATCTATGACATGGTTACAAATCGTAAAGGACTCATTTGACGCTCATCTATACAATTTTCTAAATACATTAAACTTCCCCAAAAGTCTTATTAGCAATAGACAAATTCTACTAAAAAAAATTAAATGAACATGCATCATCATCATCATCATACAACATTGACACCATTAAAATATGAAGAAGAAGATTTTAAATCAATTTTGGAAAATACTAGCACACCACTGATAGCTAGACAAAAGTGAAGACGTATCAAGTCAACGTCACCATTACCTCCACCATCACCACCAACAGCCAGTATACAAAAGGGTAGCGGACGTTACACAACGTGTTTACGTTCAAAATGGTTGAAGTTCTGAAAGGTGTTATGAAAATATTGGTGAGGCGGGGAGTTTAAGTTCCCCCACCACTCTTTCCCAAAGTCACTGGTGTTCACACTAAAAGTGTACAAGACTATCTACAAAATGAATCAAGTTACACTCTGCATAGAAATCATAGACTTCGTGCCAATCAATATCGAAAAACTAAAGCCTTTTACCCATTGCATATAATGCAAGCAAATCTCCTGACTCTAGATGAGCTTCAAAGACGTCACAATACACCGTACAAGTACATTTTACTTGCAATCAGTGTTTTTAGTCGCTATGCATATGCAATTCCATTGCAATCAAAGAGAGGTGTTGAAGTTGCTCGGGCCATTGAAAGTATTCTCGAACAGGATTCATATAAAAAAATTCAAACGGATCGCGGTAGTGAATTTGTTAATCCCCATGTTGCAAAAGTACTAGAGAAATATAGTACACTGCTCTATCATAGTCACAGTCCTATAAAGGCTGCATTGGCCGAACGATTGATAAGAACTATTCGACTTTTAATTTCAAGATATTGTACATTGAAAAAATACACCGGCTTTTATTCATGATCTAGATAAAATCATGTGATTTATAATCAACGACCTCATCGATCATTGTCCAACTCTACGCCAAACGGAAGTTCATCATTCTGATCATGATACAATTGACACCTTTCTTAAAACAGTATTCCAATGAAACGATTGTCAAGAAGAAAAATAAATTCAATGTTGGTGATACTGTTCGAATTAATAGAACAACTAATGTTTTTGAAAAGGGGAATTACTTGTGGTCCACCGAACTTTTTAAAGTGGCAAAAATCCTAGACACTAAACCCATATAACTTATCGCCTGCGTGGATACCAAAGATGAAGAGATTCTCGGTGGCTTTATGACTATGAATTGCACAAAAAGTTAAAAATGCTAGTGAAATCTATCAAATTGAAAAAGATATTAAAGACACGTACTCGCAGGGGTAAGAAACAGTTACTTGTTCGGTGGCTAGGATACAACTCTGATTTTGATTCTTGGATCGGTGTTGAAAGATATTGACAATGCCCAATGATTTCTATGTAACTTTCATGTCCAACGTTTCCGATCCTCTCTACAATGACTTGAATAGAACACGTGATTTTTTGGACAAAACTCTCCCCCGCCATTCAAATTTGACGGTGCGTATGAAGTGGCTCTTGTCGACTGTATTCTCAAAAATACCTATGACATCCTGAGAAAGGATCGTGAATATGAAATAAAAATTAGACCCCATGATTGGCCACTCATTAGCGATCAACATGATGATTGGCCATCGTTAACGATCATTAAAAAAATTGAAAAGATCACATGTCATTTGAAATCCATACGTTGTATTACCCTACGAGGAGCTACCTGTATGACATGATTTATGTCGTACTATCAATAAAAGAATTTCGCTCGTAAAAGGAGCTTTTCATTTCAACTATTCAAAGGAGGAGGGCAAGATCTACATTAGCTTCCACCTGGTTGCCACGAGAGAAAAGGTTATTTCAATGATAACCTAAAGGATGTTCTTGGCTTTAAGCTCAAGAATATGATCAATGGGATAAAAGTGCCGGAAACACTAATTCATTTTTGCTGACGTTACCCACCTGCCTTTCCACAGACACTCTTATATTTCTCTATGCATCCTTTGTGGAAAACGTTCGAGAGTCGGTAATTCAAATGTTCCCCCTCTACGTGTTCTTGAACGAAAAAAAAATCAAGAACTGTTCATCACTATAATATAAAGCATCTTCAGTTGTTCCTGTAAAAACACTTCGTATTTGGAACTCTGTCAGTTAACACTAAGAACTGAAGTAGGTGATCCTCTAGCAAATAACAAAAGGCTTAGCAGTGATTACATGTCATTTTCGACCATTGTCAACGACAGCACAATCACCTAAAATGAACAATAGAGAATTCCATTTGTCTGTCCCGATATCGATTGCTATGTTGGTGCTTTGAGTCCACGTCAAATAGGCAATGGATTGGACTACTACAAGGGTCGTACTACAATGTCTGGCTATGGTCTTGGTAGCTGGTTTGCTAGGCTATTTTCGTTTCTGCACTACCCATTGCCAGAAAATATCTTGTACCTGCTGCATCAAATTTTGCTGCCTCCACACTACAGGACTGGGGGTCGGGCCAAGAATTTCAAGGAGAGTGTTAAGGAAAATATTAGATCTTCAGCAAGAGCCGTTGGTGAGCAACAAAAATCTCGACTAAAAAATGGGGAGAGGATTGAAAAGGATGCGTTCGTGTCATTCACTCATCAGTCTCCACCCAGGCAGGAAGCAAAGGACATCAACAAGGAATTTGAGGAATAAAACAAGGAAGACCAATAAGCAGAAGAAGAAAAAAGAAAAGATTGTTAGATCAAAAAGAAGGATTTCTTCTCTTAAGATGACTTATCTCCACCCACAAGGAATCATATCCATCAATCAGTTCCTCATTGAATCTATTCAATGCTGAAAATGTTGATGTCAGTGTCAAGTATGGCTACTATGAACAATTTCACCCCAACAACCCCTCTCGGAAAATATACATTTCAAATATTTCCAATGAAGACTATTTCATTGATTTGTCGTCAACATTTATTGATTTAAAATGTTGTGGTGAAGGAAAAGTCAGATAATACAAACTCCAAATGCCGGCGATGGTCTCTCCTATGAAAAATGTATTCTACACAACCTATTCAAACAAATTAATGTATTATTTAATGGAACATTGGTGAGCACTAGCAATAATTTATCAAATTATGCAAGCTACATACAATTTATGATGATGACGCCAAAGCAACAAGGAGTTGAGAGGACAATCATTAGGCTATGAATATCGATCAGGTGTTGATACTGACGGTAAGTTGACTACTCCCCCAGTGACCAGGAGTATCATGTAGTGGGAAAATTAAATCATGAGATATCAATATATCCAATGGCTACCCCCCAATGTCAAGATTGACATAAAGTTACAGATGGCACCATCGAATTTCATTTTGAGAAAAACACTCTCCTGCAGCACCCGATGCACAATGGCATTATCACATCGGCAATTCTCACGTCCGAAAAACAACAGGTATGAGCTCTGTTGCATTGGCAGTGGAAAAGCTAAGAGCCAATGGTAACAACATTAAACTTCTTGTTCCCCATACAATCACCAATCAACGTCACATTGCCACCCGGCTCTCGTAGCTATAGCGATCATCATTTATCAATGGAGAAATCCCATCAAATTGGCTTTGGCCTTTGTGAAGAGTGGCAGTTGCCGTTGGATCCTGGACGAATCCCCCATGATTTTAATTTTTTCGGTCTATCTAGCCTTGTGTGCAAAGTGAATGTATTCCACTGTACCACTCTATCATTGACAAAAAAATCCTATAGAACTCTGTACGAGCGTTGACTATGCAATCCCTAGATCATGACTCTCAACTATTTGAAAATGGAATAAACCGATTCAATGTTTTCAAAAAATCATGGGGGTTGGGTTAGTGTTTTGGACTTGTCAGGGCACATAGGAATGAGTATAGTACGAACAGGGAATGTACGTTTAGAGGTACATGTGCCGATGCTCATGACTGAGAGTATCACGCTAATATCACTGAGTCAATTTGAAACCTATTGGGAAATCACACCGACGGCAGTGTTCTACTAGACCTAGCACCATGAACACAAACCAAAATATCAATGTATTTAGTAGGATCCATACATGTCCCAGTACAAGTCCTATTGCCATACCTTCGGACTTCATTGAAAAAATTCCAAGTGTTAACAATACCCTAAATCATGTTAATAGCAGTCCATCGACTTTGAAGACCGGTCATTGGCTATGATGCCTCTTCAAACAGCGAAGAATATTGAATTTTTTGATACTCTTGGCCTAATCGTTTAAAATTCTACGCTCCCATAAATCAGGCAACTTTATTGAAAGCAGTGGAAAACCATTATTCAAAATCTAACGAAGAGCTACAGGATTTTAACGACTAAGACATGTGGCTTTCATGCACTACTCTTTTCATGTTCAGATGTCGTGGCTACACCTACAAGCAGTTTCTCAACATCTACGTTGACTTACCTCGATTGAAAGACTTTCTAGTGGAGAATATACTTACAAGTGTATTTAATATTGATTTTAGTGCCCTAAGAATAAAATGGTTCTAAAGATGTATGTGAAATGTTTATTAATAAAAAAAAATTATATACATGATTAAAACGACGTTTTACTACGCTTTAGAGTTCATCCACTACTAGGTATTTGTCGACAACAACTAGTGCAGGTAGATTATCTGAATTCACAGTGTACTGATCCTGATGCTACTGCAATGTCAGGGTCACATTTTCTACAGTAGAGCGTGACTTCACTCTTGTCATATCTTCTTTGTATAGTCAATGATACTATTCTCATTCATTCTATAGAATTCACATCGTTTCAATTGCTTTATTTGAAGCAAATTCACAAAAACAGTGTCCTCAAGTGTCGAATCACATTCCGTCACAGCCCAAATAAAAATCAGTGGGCTTATAATCATAACACCCAGTGTCTCACAACGAGACGTAGAAGAAACCATATCTTTGTTGTTCCAACAGGTTGAATCGTTGACCCGGTTCCTCCTCCCAGAACAATCTCTAAAACCAACGACGATACCAATCTCGTAAGCAATAGACTTAAATCACGGTTAGGATTCTTTCCAATCATACGGGATATGTATTCTCCACTGATTACATTTATCATAGTGACAATTGGAGCATAGGTGACCTCTAGGATGAGAGTCACACACCTCTTCAAGACCAGGAATTACAACCTTAATTTGTACAGCCTATCCTTTATGCAATTTACACGGGGTTGCATTAATCTACACTTTCATCCATACTCATCACAATCATTGTGCAATTCTCACATGATGACCAGCTGCCCTGTGTTGTACATACAGAACGGACATGTATGGTAAACATTTTGTCATGTGTTGACGCTCTCACTGCCACAATGAAACTGAGAGCTAGCAACAACAAAAAAGTTGTCTGACTGAGATAGAGAGAGATGAGAGAGGAGTAAATCATCCTGAGCACATCTTTCTATGAAAAAAAAAGTCCTAAATTTTCTAAACTAATGGTTTAAAAGCATATTCCACAATATCATTTTGCCGTGTTGGGATCAAGATATAAATAAATTGTGTAAATGCAATTTGGACCACGACGTAGAAGTTTCATACAATAGTCTAATGATGGAGAATCAGTTTTTCATTATATCGACAAGCATTCCCGAGAAAATCTTCCTTTGAATAGACAGCTCTAGAAAATTGTCATCTAGAATCAAACGTTTTCCATAAGAACTAGATTCCTCATGATTCGCTCTATA
>CM051273.1:19408135-19545635 GCA_027921565.1 Artemia sinica
GGAAGGCCATCTGGAGGCATTGCTATGTAATTAAAGATCAATCTCCGCCAAACTTGTCGAGCAGCAAGACAGTTTTATCGCAGTGGACGTCTATGGTATTGGTATGATCTGGGTAACTTCTACTAATTGCAAAGAATGATCGATCAGATGAGAAAATTTCAACCTATCCTGCCGAGAAACTTGCTAAAATGTGTTGAGAATATAAAGCAGTCGGATGATGACTATTTAAGTTTGGCGACTTCAACTGCGACCTTACTGAAGACTGATAGTCCAGAACACAAATAGCCCTTAGGAGTCTTACCAGAGGCTTCAGGTGGTGGATAAAGATAAAAACTTCAGTTATTGTCATAAAAGTGGCTCTGTATCTAATATCGGACCATGTTGTTTACATCATTCAAGTCCAGAACGAATCTGTGTCGGTACTAATGGGTGTACACTTAGCGATCACTTACCTATTATCCTATGAGTTTCGCTTGACAATTCTCTTCACTGTAAAAAAAAAGTGCACCCTGCGCACTGGAGAAATTCTTTGGAGCTTTTAAGTCAAGGAAAAAGAAGGGAAGCGTCGAGCCCCGCTACCTATTCCCCGCAATATAAGAGTCAAAGGACCCGGCAGGCTCCCTCTACGGCCGTTGCAACAGGTGCTCTCCCCTCTTCTGCTCGTTTTCCTTCCCCCCAAAAAACCCAAATCCCGCCTAATACAATAAAATACTGGTTTGTTAGCTTGACCTCTAGGATGGCGCTCCGATGTAGGGCCTGTCAAGAGCGGTTACCTTAGCGGAATGAAACAGGAATGATTCGATGCGGAAGAAAAGGCGTAAAGTTGTTATTGTGGAGTTGCTAGAGATACTGGAAATGTTGGTTAATGGTGGGTATGTTTCATTTTGAACAACAGAGAACCGTGGCCTGAGACGTTTCTTTACTTAGCATTCAGATCTTCACTTAATTGTAGGTAAATTCGCTATCGAAAGAACTATGTATAAATATATATCATATATGAACGCACTTTAAATCGCATATAAGAATTACGATTGATGACGCGGTTTGTCCAAGCAAAGAGCATAAAAATTAGTAATAATGTTATAAGGCCAACTCCAATTAAATAAATCTATTCTTCAACACAAATTATTGTGAGAAGGGCATGTATTGCAGATTTTGTTCAAGGTAAGACAGAATAACTAGATTTAGAAAATTTTTGGATCCTTAAGATGAATTTTGCTAAAGTCATTAATATCAGAGGACTTTGGAATGCAGTGGATAGAGAAAAGTTTCCCATAGCCTATTGAAAAAAGCAGCATATAAAATCTCTTGAATAATTTTTGGGGTCAACACTATTTATGCAATCATTGTTTTCAAACATGAACTTAATAAAATCAAGATATAGATCTCAACTCACCAATGAAGCATCTTTGTGATTGTCTGCTAACAGGATTATCATCATACACTTTAATTATGAAGCTCTCAGTCAATGATATGCAATGCCATAGATCACATTGACTTTATTATATTTTTTTTAATTAAATGTTTTTCTTTGTATTTGTGTTTGGTTTACTTTCTTTACATTTTGTATACATTTTCTCTCTGTGTATGCAAATTTGAAAAAAATGTCAAATAATTTTTTGATTTTGAAACATTTTTGTTTATTATTTATTAATACATTCTGACTATAAGAAAAAATAAATTATGGGGAAATGACAAGTTATGGAAGGAGTTTGTTCATTTAAATAGGTGGTGCCTTTCACACCCTACCGGTATTTAGAATGCGTCTCTAGAGTAAAAAAAAGGTTGGGAACCCCTGCTCTAGAGGGTCCTGACCTTGATAACCTTTAAAAATCTGTAGTTATAGAAGCAAAACCTTGCAAAATAGATCTTCTGCTTAAATGAGTTACACAAAATTGTTTCAGCTTCACAACTTTTCTCATATCACCAATTTATAAGGTTTTAAAGATATGCAATACATTTCCTAAATTTTGGAAATAAAACTTTGATATGGCTAAAAATCTGCTTGGATAGGCCTAACTGAAATTGTAATTTTCGGAGCTAGGCTAAAGCCAGAGAAAAGAAACTGATAACTGGAAATTAAGGTAAAATGTTGGTTTTTTCAAAATTTCAATGGGCATGTAGGCAAATTTCCTGTCAGGCAAAAACCTGTCATGTAGGCCAAATTTCAGGACCCTCTAGAGGGAAGGAGTGGAGGTAGGTAATTCAAAATACCATCCCAGTACATACTTGGCCTGTAGACCCATCCCTGAAAGTTTTCATTTTTCCTAACCTAACCCCATTCCAAGATAGCCCAAAAGTAGCTAAATTTTTACCCCTTTGGTAAATTCTAGTTTAAGCTACTTTTTGCTATCTCAGAAATTTAGACTTAGATGCAGTAAAATGAAATTTTGTCAAAACCACCATTTTTACCTTAATTGCTAAGTATCATTTCTTTTTCTCTGGTTTTGCGTTCTGGTTGCTAAGGTTTCCTGTTATTTGAGTACAATTTTAAGCCATATCAATAGATTTTTTCTTAATTTTGAAATGCATTTGCAGATGTTTGAAACCTTTAAATAACGACAAATGGATTGAGTAAAGTTGCGTGAAGCTGAAAAACAGTTTTCCAGCCTTATACTTCATTTGGTAAACTTCCAGTTTAGCTAATGTTGTTATCTTGGAAAGGGGTTAGATTAGAAAAATGAAACTTTCAGGCTTATAACAATTAGAAATCAATAAAACTAATAAAACTTAATAGCATAGAAAATAAACCTTAGAAACCAGAAGAGGGTAACATTGATGCTTGCCAATACCTTTCCAGAGTCTGTCTTTGGCCTTAATTCATTTTGGAAAGTTTCATTTTCCTAATCTAATCTCTTTCCAGGATAGCAAAAAAAGTAGCTAAACTAGAATTTACCAAAGGTTTTGCTCTTGCAAAGTGTGTTAACTATGATTTTTCTGCATATTATGAAGTAAGAATGGTTTTCTTAACATGTTTCTTTATGTGGAGCCCACTATCCACAATTAAACCAAAAACCCATTTATATGGCTTAAAGTTCTACTCAAATAAAAGGAATTTCATTTTTCAGAACTGAAACCAGAGAAAAAGAAACTAAGGTAAAATGTTGTTTTGTCAAAATGTCAATAGACATAGGCCTGTCAAGTTGGAAAATTTCTTATACTTAGAAATCAGAAGAGAGTTAACATTGAAACTTGGCAATAAACCTGCCAGAGTATGTTTTTGGCCCTGGATTCATAACTGAAAGTTTAATTTTTCCTATCCCAACCTATTTCCAAGATAGTTAAAAGAACTAGCTACACTATAATTTTACCACTATTTCCACTGTTTTTATAAGGAATTTTATTGATATTGTGCTATTTCAAGCTTCAGTGCATACATTAGCCTACTGAGACCTTAATAGCCAACTAGTTGGCCAATTTCATAGTAGGGTAAAGGCACCAATGATTCAACATTTTTTGTAAAAAAAACTACTTTTTCTGCTTCTGAAGGCTTAATTTAAAGATGTTTGGGTTTGAAAAGGGTTTCAGTGTGTGGAAGGAACATCTAGAAATCTAACTGTTTGATTAGAAGTTTGAAGTTTTATCAGAAAAGAGTACAAAACTCTGATTTTCTGAACTTAGAGTGTCTTCACCTACAAATTTGACAGAACAAAAAAATTACCTTTTTGACATAAGTTGGAACCCATTTGACATGTGTCAAAATACTTGGGGAATGCTTTTGGGCAGATCCTGGTGCATTTGACATGCCTATTCTGTCTACTTTATTTCTTCATTTCTTTTCAACTTTGTTTAATGCATAAATGATAAAACACTATTCAGATACTGGAAGCAAAAACTGAAAAATTGTCTCAAGTAGTATAGGAAGGAATTTGGATAATCATATGGAGTGTAATCATTTGACCTAGGTTATATGACTTTCCTTTTTTTTCACAGTGTTGCATATATGCCACAAGAATTGCATCTCCAATATGAACATATACAAAAAAAAATGTACAAAATTTACTAAGATAGGGTCTGCTTCAAAGATGTCAGTGATAAATGAATTAGGATGCTGTGATCAACCAAGACAAATGCTTAGAAATATGAACATGGTGTAAGGCTAAGTGGCAGTTCCTCAGATGTTGGAAAAATCTAGCATCAAATCAGTAAAACTACAATTAAAAAAAAACCTATTTTATGTTTTTTTTCATGAGAAATATTATTAGAAATAACAATCATCAAAAATCTCTTGTTGTGTTGATAAAGTACCTGTTAATTTGACAACTATGTTTTTGTCAGAGGACTCTTGAATTTCAACACCAATTGTTTCTCATCTGTTTTACATGTTCAGCAAAGTTTTGACAGAGTCACCTATATTTTGACAGGACCTGTTGCTGTCTGTTAAAAGTTAGTGACAAGGTAACTACAAAATATTTTCAAAAAAATGAATCTCAATAGAAGGCAGTATCTATGCTTGAATTTGGCTGGAGGAAACATTTTTAGTCAGCCTGGTATTCTACTAGGTTAAAGTACCAATGATTCAGCAGTTTTTGTAAAAAAAAAAAAAACACTCTTTTTACTCCAGAAGGCTTAATTTAAAGACATGGTTTGAAAAAGGCTTCAGTATATAGAAAAAATATCTACAAATATAACTGTCTGATTAGAAGTTTGAAAGTTTGTCACAGAAAAAGGGTACAAAACTCCAATTTTCTTAAATTGGAGCGCTTTCACCTACAAATTTGACAGAACTAAAAAAAAATAGGCTACCTGTTTTCAACATAAGTTGAAACCTAATTTGATACATGTCAAAATACTTGGGGAATACTTATGGGCAGATCCAGGTGAATTTGACATGCCTTTTCTCTTTTTACTTTATTTCTTTGTTTCTCTTCAACTTTTTAATGTGTAAATGTATAAAATACTATTCAGATAGTGGAAGCAAAAAACTGAAAAAATTGCCTCAAGTATAGGGACAAAATTGGATAATCATGTTTTGTGTAATTTTGTGTGACCTAGTTCTCTATAATATAATGCATGATATAGATCTCTGTATAAATGCTATCTGGAATGGCCCACTTTCTCTCAGCTTCAATGGTCCAGCAAAGATTTTTTACTGTTCACAGTTAAAGTGCTGTCAACATTTGGCCATTTCAAAGTTAATCTACCAGTTTAATCCCTTTAAAAATTTTTAGTTTTGACTCCTTTGTCTGGAAATCTAGAATTCTTGAAATATGCATGTCCTACTTAAGATTATTAGAAATTGTGACACCAAGGAGTTTAATATGTTTCATAAATATTTTGGGTGAGATAGGATTATCACACTAATTAGGGAGGTGTTCAGAGAGAATATTCTGTATTTTACAGCTTGGGATCTATTTGAAAGAAAAAATGTATAACATTTACTAAGAGGAGGGTGTACTTCAAATTTATTCAATGATAAATGAATTAAGGTGTTGTGATCAACCAAGTCAAATGCTTAGAAATATGAACATAGCGTGAGGCCAAGCGTCTGTTCCTCATATGATGGAGAAATCTAGCATCAAATCAGTAAAACTACAATTAAAAAAAACAACTTTTTTTTAAATCTGTTTTACTTGTGAAATATTATTACAAATAATGATCATCAAAATCTCTTGTTGCTGAGAAAGTACCCATAAAATTTACAACTATGTTTTTGTCAGAGGACCCTTGAATTTTGACACCAATTGTTTATCATCTGTTTTTACATGTTCACTGAAGTTTTGACTTACTTTTATCAAGAAAAAGCCAATATGGCTTAATTTTAGAGAAGATCAGATGTATCTTGTTGCATTGGTGCTGATCCCAACTTTTTGTTGCAAAGAAATAACCAAGTAATGACAGTTTGAACACTACATAGTAAACAAATTGTTGGGAGCTTGTTTTGTGTGGAAAACACGAAACTGATTCTTATCTGGGTCTTGATTTAGAGTCCATTGTGTAAAAACCTCTTTTTGGATTTAACCTCTTTTTTAACTGACAAAAGGATTATAGTCTCTTCCCAACCTACAGCTAATATATTGATGATAATTAATTCACTATACCTAAGGATTAAAATTTGAATAAGCAGATCATTTTTGTTTTGCCTCTGATTGAGAATTCCCTTGAGAACTGGATATTATTACTGATAGCCCATACTGGGCAGATCTACCTTTCTTTGATACATATATTAGCTATTGTGAATTAGCAGGAAGACATTTAAAGTGGTTATAAATGGCTGTATAGGAAGTACCAATGCCTTACCTAGCCTAACCAGTTGGGTTTTTGGTTTTGAAGATTTTAATTGTTGAATTAGGCCTACACTCTGAGTCCTGTTATTATCTGGCTTATCTCTGCTTATATCTTGAAAAAAAAAACTTTGAATACCAATCTGAATATGAAGTTCTTCTGCCCCAAATGCAAAGAAAGAGCTGGCAGAGGACAGTTCAATGTAGCAAATGCAATCAGCGGCTCCATCCCAAATGTGCTGATATTACACTGCAACAAAGGTTAGAAAATGCTACTTGGTGTTTTTGGAACTATTGCACCTATTACCCCAGCTCTCCTCAAGCTCCATCACCAGTTATCCCAGTTGAGACAAGTTCCAGCAAGCCCTTAAGAGATTTCAAGTCGTACTCTTTCCCCCATCCTCCTTAGTGAAATCCACCAATTGTAGGGATCCTAAGAAATTAGAGGCATGTCACTTATTCAAAATTAAGGAGCAAGAGAAAATTAGTAAACTTTGCTCACCAATCAGGCTTATTTCCCAATAAGTTATGAGGCTAACTTACTGAATGGAACTTACACACCTAAAGCAGCTCCTATTTCCTGCTTTTTGCTACCAACAAATGCTGCAACCCAAACTGAAGCACAGAATTAAATACCCCCTTTACTGAAAACCATACTTGTGCAAAAACTGCTCTAGTTATGTGTATGAACTTGATCAGATCAATGACCAATTAACCAGGTAGAATGCTGAAATTCAGCTTCTGACTGAAAAGCTAAAAAAAACACTGGCAAACATACCAATAAAGTGATATCTGATCTTAAACTAGAAATCTGTGGTAAAGACTACAAAATTGCTTGTTGGAAACACAAATGTGAGAGAATGAACAATCTAAAACTCCCATCTCCTGGGTCAGCAAAGCCGCCATAAATTAAAAGTGCCACCACCAATATCACCCCTGAACCATGCCAATATTTAAACATTGTATTAACTAATTTTAAAAATAGGTCTGATGCAAGCAAGTTTGTCCAACTGCCAAACAGTAATGACCCTTTTCCAAAGCAAGAAAATGTGTTAACATGATTTTCACAGGGAAGTGCAAACTAGGAGACAAATGTAATTTTGGACATGCATATAAATTGAGCAAGTTTGTTTGTGCAGTGAGTGCCAAGCTTGTAGATAAAATTCCAGCAACAAATGACAAAGAATGCCTCAGTGATTACTAAGTTTTTTTTTTTTATAAATCATCAGCAGATGATTATGTGTGTATTATTTTTTGAGAAAAAGCAGAAAAGAAAATGTGATATGCAATACATAATAAAATGATATGTAATAAAACATGTGATATGTTTTATCATGTTTTGACAAATTGTGTAATTTTTCTCATGGATTGAATATGGTGGAGGATAGGCTTACAATTCAACCTTTTTTAGGGCAATGCAGAAAGCCCCCAATGACCCTCTCCTCCCTCCAGTTCTGGTTCCGTTTTATCGCCAGGTCCCTCCCCCTCCCATTTCCAATCCCAGCTGGTTTCATTCTCCTCCCTCTACTCCACCCTTATAATCCCCATTTTACCCCCCCCCTCCCATCTAGAAAGAAAGGTTCCCAGCTCACCCCTATCCCCCCAGCAACTATCTAGAAACTGTTGTTTAGAGCAGACATGGTGCTTTGCTTGCATTAGTGGATCTTGTGGTTGTGATCTGGGAGATCCACTTCCCTCTTCTTCTCTTCAAATTTCTAAACTTGCGACAAGCCTATAACATCAGTCCACAAAGAGGACAAAGATTGAACAACACCCGTCATCTGAATTTTCAATACAAAGTTTTTCTACACTAATGCTGAAAGTCTCAACCCAGATAAGGTAGCTGAAATAGAAACCCTAGCACGCATCCTCAAACCAGCAACTGTACTGGGGGGGGTAACAGAAGTCCACCACCAAAACATTGATCTTCTGAATATCAATTTCTTAATAAAATATTTTAAACTTAGACCAGATGATCATCCCTTGGGAAAAAGAGGCGTTGGCGTTGGAATCTTTGCCCATGAAAAGTTAGCTACAAGTTTTATTGATGTTCCATGTCTTGAAACCCGCAACAGAATAATCTGGCTAAGAATCCAACCTAAAAGACCTCTAAAGAGAATTAATGGTTTTGACTGTGTGTGCTTTCTATTACCTTCCTAGCTTTACCCTAAAACAGATGAAAAGCTCCACCTGAGTGCCAACTACATTTCAGGTAAGTGGCCCGGATGTGCAATGTTTGTTCTTGGTGATTGTAAGGAGCTGAAACCGGAAAATTTTTACAGGGCATTTGAGTTAAGTAATACTGTAAATTTCCCAACTACCGACGGAGGAACATCACTTGACATAATTGCTACAAATTAAACCAAATATTACAGAAGTCCCCACAGACAGCCTGACCCTGGGTGGTTGTTACTATGTGGCCCTTCAATTGAGCTAAAACCATTGAACAGCATAAAAATAACGTACACAACAAAAGAGATAACCAGCCAACCAATCACTGATACCAGTTTGTTCAAGTTTGGGAACTGGATAACTCAAGAAAGTTGGATAGATGTATCAAATGCCAGCACTGCCAATTCAAAAGCAGAAAGTCTTCAAAATAGTCTACTAGAAAAATTTTGCAGTTACTTTCCGAAGAGAAAAACCAAGTCCTTCTCTACTGACCGTCTGTACATTTCAAAGGATGTTTAAAAGCTGATACGTGAGAAACAAAGATTGTTCAAGAAAGGGAAACGCCAGTAAGCTTTTCTTTTGAACACCAAAATTCACAAACTGAAAGGCCAGGTGGCAAAAGACTACTATCAAAGTAAAGTAAATGATTTGTTCTAATTCAAACGCTAGCAGTGGTATAAAGAAGTTAAAAAACTTGTAGGAAACGAAACTAAGTGTGTCAATTTCAACTTGGATGATACAGATACCAAATTGGCCAGCCAACTTAATGCCCACTTGGCTAGTATTGTAAAAACCCTACCTACCTTGCGCCCAGATGAGATACCACTTCCAGACTATCAGGACCTCCCAATATAACAGCCAAAATACTGACCTAAAAACTTAGAATGCTAAAACAAACAAGTGTCACACCAATTGACATTCCAATACAAATCATAAAAGCATTCCAGAGAAACTTAGTCAACCACTTTCAAATTTATTTAACCACTTAACCATTTCTGGCAACTTCCCGTCTTTATGGAAGAAGGATATGTGTCAACAATACCTAAAAAAGATGCACCTAATGACTTCACTGGAGTTTGGCCGATCAGTCTTACACCAATATTTAGCAGAGTCTACAAGTAATTCCTCTCATCCTGGCTAAAGGAAAAAAAATCATCAGCATGGTGGATCCAAAGCAGTTTGGTAGTCTTCCCAAGACCCCAACAGCTCAATATTTGGTAAGCCTTCTGGACAAAATCCTCAAGAACCTAGACAACCCCAGCTACTGGATAAACCTCATACCAATAGATCGGAAAAAAAAGCTTTCAACCTGATCAACCACAGTAAACTCATCAAAAAGTTACTTACAAGGTATAGTATCACCCCTGCTTTAGTTTCAATCATTATCAGCTTTCTTTCGGATCAAAAGCAAAGCACTAAATATAAGAGCATGTTCTCAACCAAGGTTCAAATCAACTGTGGAATGCCGCAAGGAACAACCCTTGGTCCTCTTTGTTTCTTGTCTTGGTCAAAGAGCTGGCAGAGTCCTATCCTGAAAGACAGAAGTATGTCAATGATCTATCATTACCTGAAATTTTCTGCAAGGACTCCCCAAGCAACGCGTATGGTATCATCAAGGACATTAAGAACCAGGCTGCCAGTAGCAACATGGCAGTGAATATGGACAAATCGGTTGTACTTTCAATTTCTTTCTTAAGGACCAAACCAACCTATTATCCTCTGCTACACCAACAGCAGATGGTGGCCCTAATTAAGCTGCTAGGTGTCCGTATTTCGTCAGATATGAAGTGGGACAAAGAAGTAGGAAGCAGAGTCAAACATGGAAATATGGGTATCTCTGCTATGAAGTTGCTATCTTTTTATGGTGTTCCTGTTGAGTATCTTCTGAGGTTCTATCTTTCTTTCATTAGACCTATCTTAGAATATTGTTGTCAAGTATGGCATTTCTCCCTTACTCATGACCAGTTAGAGACATTGGAGCAAGTTCAGTACCATGTCCTGCTTGTTGCACCTAAATCTCATAAAGTCCCCCATATATTGCTCCAAGAATTTAAACTTGTTACCCTTGAAAAAAGAAGGCAACAACTTGGTCTCAAGTTGGGAAAGGGTATCTTGAAAAATCCCAACCTCTGTGATATACTTCCTCAGGATTTTTCCCTTGTAGACAAAAAGTTGCAAAGTTCTGCTGCTGAACCTATACCAAAAATACAACCAGTATTTACAACCCTTGCAAGATATGAAACATAAACAAATTTTGTGCCTGGGTTTATTTGCTTTTATAACATAGATGCCTAATTTTATATATAGATGTATGTTATTTTAATTTTTGTCTTTTTTTTTTTTTAATTTTGTTGACTGTGCAAGCATTGTGAAAATTGTATTTATTTAGACTATGTCACTGAATGTGAAAATTGCATTTTGTATATGTAGACTTTTTTGAATTGTTTACTATTGTCTTGACGAAAAAAAAACACGAATCACCCCAACCATGTAAGCGTTTTTTGAATTAAAGGAGATTTTGATTTGATATTGGATATAGTGTCTATTGTTTTGCATTGTCAATATATAACAAAGGCTTCAAGAGATGGATTTCCAAGTTATGACTAAGCAGCGCTATCCTGTTTTGAAGGGAAATTTTGACAGTGGTTCCAAAATTGCACTGTCAAATGATTGGTGCCTTTTACATAGATCAGACAAGATTTCAACACTTGAAAGTTCAAGTGTTTTATTTTTCAAGAAAAAGCCAATGTGGCTACATTTTAGAGAAGATCAGATGTATCTTGACGCATTGGTGCTGATCCCAATTTTTTTTTGCAAAAATATAATCAAGTAATGACAGTTTGAACATTACATATCTAAAAAAATGTCAGGAGCTCATTTTGTGTCAAAACAGAAAACTGATTAAATTGAATATTGTTTTCTAATCTGGGTATACAGGATATAGTGTTCACATTTCACATTGTCACAATATAACAACGGCTTCAAGAGATGGTGTTCCAAGTCACGATTAAGCAGAGTTATTTTGTTATGCAGGAAAATGTTGACATTGGTTCCAAAATTGCACTGTTAAATCATTGGTGCATTTACCCTATATATGGAATTTTATTGATAGCTGACTAGTTGGATATTTTCAACACAAGTTATATCTGGGATCTTAATTTTAAGCTAGCCTAGTTAACTATTTGCAAAGTGTAGGCTTATATGAAATTATGTTGATAGCTGACTATTTGGCTAAATCCTGGTGAAACTTATGTATAAGTGAGGTCTAATAGCCAACTACTTAGCTAGTCTAAACATTTTAGAACTGTTGCCTCCTTCCAAATATATTGGCTGGTGATACCTCTGGCCGGCTCCAGACCAAATCCTTGGGAAGTAAGATACTTTTATTTCTTAGTCCCAGGTTGCCAGTTACTGTTATTTCCATTGCCCCACCTTTTCCCCAGCCCTGCCCGCACCTGCCCAGACCCTGGATACTTCCTATAGTAAATACCAATTTTTTATTTTGTACAACAGAAAAAAATTGTTGAATCATATTAAATTACTTATAAAGAGTGGTTGCCACAAGCTATTGTTTGTGAGTAGTAACTCAAGTTATTATATGTGGGTAGTAAATAGTTTCCAAAAGTTATGAAAACTCTTTTACAACTATCATAATAACTGAATTACATATTCTTAAGAAAAGCTTAATGAAGAAAAAAATATTGCTTAACTCAATATCCCCCCCCCTCTGATGGATAAACACAGTGATTTATAAATATTTATAATATTCATTTTGTTAATGTGACTTGTTTATTCTTGTTAATGGATTAGCATTTGGTGTAAGTTAATGGAGACAAAAAGATTTGCACTGTTAAAAACTATGGTTTGAATATATAGAGCAGCCTGTATATTTGTCTATCAGGAGAGGGGGAGGGGTAAAGTGAAGCAACACAGTCTTAGGAATGAAATGATTAAGTATTTATTAGTGCTTTGAGGTATTTTTCATAATTGCTTGTAACAGTTTTATGATCATTTACTTAAACCTAGATCTTCCAATTAGACCCCGGCGCCGCGCCGATGAGGGAAGGCCGGCGGTGGCGGGGCAAAAACAGCACGCCGTGCCGCGTCGCCGGTAAGACGTCGGTGGCGCGCCGCCGGCGTGATCAATGTTGACCACAAACATTAATGTTTTCATCAGTCTTTCTCAAATCACAGATTAAATTTACAACAGATTCGAGCCTATTCATGAGTTCAAAAATTCACAAAGTCGCTGGCTGGAAACTGGTCTTTTCGTTATTCATCAAGAGAAGTAGAAATCTGGTAGAAACGAAAATGGCTGTGGCGTTTCAGAACCCTTGCATAATACGAGTAGTTGAAAGTATCTATTAGCTATGTATTCTTAACATAAATAATTATCAAAATTAGTAGTTTTTTTCATCGAGCATTACTGCATATAAAACTTCAAATACCGTATCACAAAATTCGTCAGTTATCTGGGTAAAAACTTTGAATATAACTTTGAACTTAGAAGCTTAATTTTTTCATAATGCCCTTTGCCTATGTCTGTTTTGTCACCTTTAAAAGAATTGAAATGGCGACTTTGATATTGATTGTTTTTTTTTTGTTTTTTTTTTTTGCTCTTTTGGATTCCTAAGAAGCCTTCTTGTATTAAAAAATGGTTTTTTAATAACAATTTAAAAAAATGCATTTTAAAGTTTTTTTTGGCTTCTTTATAGAATATATGTCATGTAGGCTAAGGCTGAACTGCTGCTTTTTTATTGCTTTTGGCTGCTCTTTTGGATATTATTCATTTTCCCTTTTGGGGATTCATTCCAAAATTATAAACTGATAGCCTAATATCAGTCAAATTATAAACTGCATCTAAAAGGAGTAAATTTATCAAATTGAAAAATACATGATGAACACTTCACATGAGAACAATTCAATTATAATGACACAAAAAACACTTAATAGTTTATTCGCTATAAAGAAAAATGAAGTGCCAGCTATTTTCTTAGGTAAAAAATGAAAAGCTCATCCGTTTTAAGTGTAATTAAATGAAATAATATGCAGACTGAAGTAGCTCCAGGAAGATGTTGAAATTTTCATCCTAGTTCGTCACTTTTAATCCAAGCAAAATGTTACGACATTTAGTATCAATTATTGAGTTTAAGCTTGATTACCAAATGCTCGCAAGAATTACCAAATTTAAGAAAGTCGCAACTATAAGTCACCTGTGGTCAAAATACTCAAAGGTTCCTCTTTGATCCCCACCCAGGCTCAAAGCTTCTGCTATGGTCATTTCCATGGAAATCTCCAAAGAGTTTCTTTTTAAAATAGCTATCAAGCGTAGTTAGGGGTATTTAGACTTTTTTTGCTTTTCTTCAAAGCTTTGAAAAAAGTGTTATAATATTCCAAATGTTATATTTGTGCATATTTTTGGTAATCATTTGTGGGGTGATCGAATTTCTAAACCACTGTAGATACGTAAGAACGTTGCAACATCTAGTACCCTGAGGTCATAAGACTGTCAAAGACTCCTTCTTGAACCTCCCAAATTGAAAGCTTTTATTATGAACTGGCCTTTTAATGTAACTTGGGCACTGGACCAAAGGCGCCATTGTTAATCGAGCGCAACGTTAGGTGGGGAAGTCGATATCACTTTCGTCACACCGATTCGTTTTAGTGTGAATCTGCCTGTTACTTATGAATGAATGTTTTCAAAGTAAACCTGTTTCATCAGTAAGAAAAAAAACATGGATTGGACGCATATGTCTCTTTCCCTTTGGACGATAAAACCAGGCAAGTGCTGTATCAAGTATAACTCACGAAAATTTTGTTAATTTTGTCAACTTTTCAACTTTTCGGCATCCCTGCTTTCAATAAAAAAAAAAAAAAAATCAAGGTACTATCACTTAAATATAATAACTCCCTATGCCCCCCTCCCTTCTGGATACCATCTTGATAGGATACCGTCTCTGCTTTAAATAAAAAAAAAAATAATTAAATTATTGGCACCCCTGCTTTAAAAAAATCGAGGTATTATCATTTAAATATGATAGCTCAATACCCCCCCCCCTCCCCCCTCTGGATACCACCTTGATAGGATGCCGTCTCTGCTTTAAATAAAAAAAAATCAACTTTTTGGGATCCCTGCTTTCAATAAATAAAATTTCGAGCTATTGTCATTTAAATGTAATACCTCCCTACCCCCCCCCCCCTCTGGATATCACCTTGATAGGATACCGTCTCAGCTTTCATTAGAAAATAATTTACTTAATAATTAACTAGGTCACTATGTGGTTCAAACAAACACGAAAAATAACGTTAAACAGCTTAGTGTTCCTTGAAAAAAAAATTGAGGGTATGAGTAAAGGGGTACAAAGACAAAAACAAAAATGTCGAAATTATTCAGATATACCTCAAATTATTGGAAAACTGAGTGATAGATTTTGCCATGGCGTTCCATAAGATCCAAAGAATCTAATTAAAAGGGAGCACAAACAAAAGCCAAATAAGGCCAGTAGCCTTATGGGAAATCGCAAAATACCCAAGACAATGAACAAGTCCTAATGGGGGGCCCTGAGTCTATCAAAATATTTCCTTGGTTTCCCAGGGAATTTGACATCATTTTCTTCTGTCTCCACTTTGAATGAAAAAAATAATTATCTTTTTGGCATCCCTGCTTTCAATAAAAAAATGAGGTATTATCATTTAAAAATGATAGCCCCCTATCCCCCCCCCCTATAGCGATAATTTACAATTTATTTATGAATCATATATTTTGGGGTAACTTCCGGTTCAATCTTTAATTCCCCAACCGTGTACATAGCTTAATCTACAGCTAAATTTTGTCTCAATCGAAGGTTTTTTTTTTTTGTTTTTTTTGTTTTTTTTTTTTTTTTGGGGGGGGGGGGCTAAAAATGTTCCAGAAAGAAGATTGTATTTTCTATCAGGCGTTCAATAATTGAGTATTAAACATTTAGAAAATCTTATCTAAAAACAGCAAAAAAAAAAAAAAATTGCAAACTTAAAAATTCAGCTGTAGAAACAATCTGTCGGCTGTCAATTTCAAAATCCAACAAAAGGCTGAAGCTGTATAGTAGTGAATGCGTTCTATAATTCTATTCAACTTGAAAATAAAATTCTTGACTACAAATGATGTAAGAAATAGCGATTGGGAAACTGCATCCGAAATGATTGAAACTCATTTCATAAAGATGATACTTTTTTTTGTCAACATATGAAGAACTGTGTATATTGCAATATTTGCAATAGCATATTGCATCTGTCTGGTTTTTATGCAAAGTAACAAAAGAGACGACAATTCATGAACAAGAGAGTAGTGAAGAATTATGGTATGCAAAGTAATTTTTGGCAGGGAAAGTCACTGATGATAAAGCGCTAGGGGTGGCGCCGTGATTGCGTGATTTTTGGGGATTCCGGGAACCAAATTTTTTTTCGGGGTGACGCATAGATTTTCGGGAAATACCCGAAAATTCGGGGATAGTGCAAGCCCTGCTTTATTTCTAATCAGGAAAATCGAAATACTAAACCACGCGAGAAGGAAAAGCTCCGACTTTGTGGATGACGCAATAAAGAATTGCCGCAAAAATAATTTAAAGTTGACGGAACGCCGCCGCCTTTGCCGGCGGCGGTGTGCCTGTGGCGCGCCGGTGGCGTTACGACACTTCGACGGCGTTCGACCGGGCCTCTCGTCGGCGGCGTTCGGTCGATCCGCCGGCGCGGCGCCAGGGTCTACTTCCAATGCTTAATGCAATATAGAGTAGCACTCACATCTGCGCCAGGCAATCCTCAGATCAGAGCTCATTGAGTGATAATTGTAGAGCTTTGGCCTTCCGTTTAATGAAACAACCAATGGTGATCTATTGTCTACCAGTCTTCTTGATGCCCTGAGAGGTCCAGGACCAAACATCACAGGTATTTTGTCCTTGTTTCATTTGGTACAACCCTGGTATCACTACTTTCTAAGTCAAACTTTGTATTTTTTCATGAGAAACCTGACCAAAGGACCAAGGGCTCTTATCACCCCAACTAGTTGCAAGTACTCTTAGCAGGAAATTGTCCTTAAATCTAATTGATCTTTTTTCTACAGAATTAAACATTTTCTCTGTATATATAATAAGGAGTAATTACAACTAAAAAGATTACTTAAAAAGAAAGTAATTTCTAGGCCTATAGTCCCAGGTTGCCAGTTACTGTTATTTCAATTGCCCCAACTTTTCCCCAGCCCTGCCCTCACCTGCCCAGACCCTGGATACTTCCTATAGTAAATACCAATTTTTTATTTTGGACAACAGAAAAAAACTGTTGAATCTTATTAAATTACTTATAAAGAGTGGTTGCCACAAGCTATTGTTTGTGAGTAGTAACTCAAGTTATTATTTGTGGGTAGTAAATAGTTTCCAAAAATTATGAAAACTCTTTTACAGCTATCATAATAACTGAATTACATATTCTTAAGAAAAACTTTATTAAGAAAAAAATATTGCTTAACTTAATATCCTCTCCCTCACCCCTCTGATGGATAAACACAGTGATTTATAAATATTTAATATATTCATTGTCAATGTGACTCATTTATTCTTGTTAATGGATTAACATTTGGTGTAAAATAATGGAGACAAAAAGATTTGCTCTGTTAAAAAATATGGTTTGAATATATAGAGCAGCCTGTATATTTGTCTATCAGGAGAGGGGGGGGGATAGATAAAGTGAAGCATTACAGTCTTAGGAATGAAATGAGTAAGTATTTATTAGTGCTTTAAGGGATTTTCCATAATTGCTTGTAACAGTTTTATGATCATTTACTTAGACCTAGATCTTCCAATGCTTAATGCAATATAGAGTAGCACATACTCACATCTGCGTCAGGCAATCCTGAGATCACAGCTCATTGAGTGATAATTGTAGAGCTCTGGCCTTACGTTTAATGAAACAACCAATGGTGATCTGTTGTCTACCAGTCTTCTTAAGTCCCTGATAGGTCCAGGACCAAACATCACAGCGATGTTGTCCTCGTTTCATTTGATACAACCCTGGCATCACTACTTTCTAAGTCAAACTTTTATTTTTTTTACTTTTTTTTCATGAGAAACCTGATCGAAGGCCAAGGACTCTTGTTACCCCAAGTAGTTGCAAGTACTCTTTGCACGAAATTGTTCTCAAATCTAATTGATCTTTTATCTATAGAAGTAAAACATTTCTCTGTATATATGATAAGGAGCAATTACAGCTGAAAAGATTACTTAAAAAGAATGTAATTTCTAGGCCTATATTTTAAAAGCATGTGAACTGACAAATCAAGTGATAAGTTGACTATGTACCTGACTAAGTGCTGGACAATCTCCATATTACAAACTGTAACCCTGAGCTTAAGAGTTTTAGACAGCAATAAATATATTGGTAAGATTTGTTTGTTATTTCCCTTGGATTTTGAGAAAGGACTTGATAGAGATACGAGCTACAAAACATCATATTGGACCCTAGTTTAGACTGCAGTTTATTCTTGAACTGTCAATCTTCTATTGGTCAAAAATTTCCAAGCAACAAAGAGCTATTATATCTGCAATTTTAATTCAAATGTTTTTTGGTACTGAAAATAGGGCCTATAGACGTACAGTTGAATTTTATAGATACATTTTTTAAACCTTTATTTCTTCCTCTTTAATAATGCAAAATGAAAAGCGAATATTATTCTAATGATGAGGACTGTATAACCAGTGACCTCATCCTTTTTCTTTATTAATATAATTTTTGCTTTACAGTTTACAACATCAGTTATTATAGATTGCCTAATTTCTAGGGACATTTTGATCTCCTGTGTAGGGAGGACTAATTCCATGTATTGTTAGTAGTATTCTACATTTTATAAGAGACTTTAAGTGTATTGGACGTATCTGTTACTGACTCACCTCTAATTCCAAATATGGCTGAAAATTTCACTCTATCTGAAGCTTCTGATATTAAGAATGGTGAGTTATCTAATTATATTTCTGCTAAGAAAATAGAAGGAAAATATTTCCTTCTATTTTGTTACTTAGGAAAATTTTAAGTAAAAAAATGAAAGTAAAAGTAACTGTATCTTTGCACATTTGTCTAACCTTCACAATTGAGGGAGGAAAAAATTGTTTTTTTTTCTGAAAGTAAAAACATATTGAAACTTAGTTTCTAAATTTTAAGTTTATTCTAGTATATTCAGCTTGGAATTCTATGCGAACTCATTGGTTAGGATTATTTATTTGCCAAAGCAATAAAAATACAAATGTCACAAGGCGCCTTCCTATTGATGATTCTCCTGTAAACTTATACTGCTGTAAGAACAAACAGCAAAACAAATACCATTGAACAGCTCTTAGTTCACGAAATATTAATTTATACTTATTTGAACAATAAACATCAAGAAAAAATTACTCTCTTATCTCTTTTATGCTCTCTTTTTCGAAATTCACTTTCAGAAATCAATCCACAGAAAATAATCTATGCATCAATATTTTGAATCGGCAAGTAATAGAAGACAGCTATTGCAATGATACTAAAGGGATGACGGAGTAGGCCCACTTATATCCTAATAGTTAGCGAAAGGAATGAATAATGCTCCGATAAACTAGGGACAGAAGTAATATTGGGGTAAAGATTACTCTTAGTAAAAAAAGACTATAGACATTACCACCTTGTTTCCAACTTGGTGATCTCTGGACAGCGCTTAATAGACCGAACACTGTGACAAGTGATGGGTTCAGGATATGGGAAAGTAATCTTTTGCAGCCATAATATCTACTCGATTTAATTCTCCTAGCACCTCGAGTTTGGTAAACTTTTGGCATTTGTAACTAAAAAACTATGAAATCAAAAGCGATTTGAGAAATGTGGCTGTCAACAGAGATGAGTAATTCTTGAGAAGGGCTTTGACTTTGCTAGTTGGTACCTCAGAAAGCCAGATCTAGGGGTGAAATCATCTACGGCGTTAAGAAGTGGGGAAAGGGCTAGGATATAGATGAAGAGCGAGAAGGAAGGTGATATTGTCTCGAGTTGACATCAAGGTAGAAAATTTAGTGTTTACGGCAGGATAATTTGCAATTGCCGGAACTCGAGAGATAAAATGAACATGGGGGGCTCATGGGGATAGGGTAAGAAGATGTAAAACTTGGAGGGATTATAGGAGGGGAGGGAAGATGGTACTGGAAAAGGGAAGTAGAATAGAGAGTGTCTGGGCAAGGAACTATCTATTTTGACAAATAGAGGATGAATGCCCAAAATAGTTGGCCACTGCCTATGCCTCGTAGATAGGATTAAAGTTGCAAGGGGAATGCTTCTGGGAGGTGAACAAGCAAGAGGGTGTTGGGAAGGGTTGATTGGATTAAAATGGTCTGTGAGGGTGTGATGACGGAACAAGAGTATATTCCGTGGACGTAGAAAAACTTCTTTAGGCATATTGCATTGTCCAACATCGGGCTGGGAGGAGGACATGATTGGAGGTAAAACGTTAAATGATCAGGATGAGAAGGGGGTTACGGAAGATTTCTACCTTGCCGTTAAAAAAGCGGGGTCTTATACTTACTCTCCACTATTGCTGATAGATGAGCAAAATTTCATGATTCATCAATACAATATAAAACAGAACAAAGGTCAACAAGGTAAAAACTGCACTTATCAGACACAGAAATACCTGAACTACAGATACGACAAATTCGTCTATATTAAAACTTTCAGTGTTTACGAAACTCGTAAAAAACACAATTAAAATAGCTACAAATCATATTTTCTTTTTTGATTATTCTCAATGTAAAACGAAACTGAAAACGAAATTTTGATGTCAATAGATGTATCAAAAGAAATGACTTATTATGATTCCTAATAAATAAGATTCATTAAGTTTAGTCTTACCAATCAAAAGCTACAAGCCTGAGAGAATTTGCCTGATTTTACAAAAAAAGGAGGTAACAACCCTAAAGGGAGGTTTCGAGCTCACGTCTGCAAAAATGTGATATTTTGTATTTTTTTGCCAGAAGCATCATGGGTGAGTGTTTTATTTTCAGGAGTGATCGTATCGCGCCAATAGTTTTAGAATATTGGGAGAGGGCTCATTCGAACGGAAATTAGAATGCCCTTTTTTTTCCAAAGTCGTCTGCTCAAAATTTGAAAATTACTCACTGAGATAATTTTTCTTTGGTGAATGAAGTTTGCGGGGATTCGAGTTTCCACAGGAAGTTTTACACTGGGGCATGTTGCCAGAATATCTATTCAAAATTCTTTCTAATTGTCTCACTTTCTCTTTTCCGACTAAATATTACATGTGAAGATGTTAAGAGAAATGGTCCAAGGGAAATTCTTACTGGGTTGGAATTGTTATGGTTGGCAAACTTATTAGCCAAATATAAACATTACAATAATTTTTAAAGATTGGGAGCCAAATCTTCTTCTTTGGTTAAATTTTTTTGGTACTTGTGTTTTATATGGTACGCACTCGAGAAGTGGAGTTAGGTTAATCCTGATGAAATATACCAAATATATAATAAAAACACAATACTTTATTTACAAATATGGGCTATATATTTGAAAATTAGGGAGGGGGGGGGGGGTAAAATATTGCGGGTCTGCATGCAAAATGTGTTGCACATGTATAATTATGCGTATTCTGAGGTAAGAATTGTTTTCTAACCTCACGCTATCCAAATACTCTAACCCCCCCCCTTGGTTTGCAAATATAAAGCCCAAATGATATAATTCCTATGTATTTTGTCACCCATCACTTGTTTTCTACTGAGGGTAAGGTAATTTTCTCTTAATACAGACATTTTAAATAGGTTTGTTCTCGGGTGTGTACCAGATAAGATGGTTATTAAATATTTTTTAATGTAAACAATATACTTGCATCTCCTTGTAAAGTTTGAGTCAGTCAGGTTTGAATTTTGCTGTTTTCTATTTTTTGCATTTGTTTTTTTTGTTTTTGACATGATTCCAAGTTCCCATGGACTTGTCAGTATACTCTTGATAATGTTCATGTTTGAAAAATATTTTTTTGCATATGCTAAAAAGGGAAAGAACAGGAAATACGAGCTTTTTCAGCTGATTGTAAGAGTCAGGAATGCTATTCCAATTCTTGAAACTGTTCATGTCTTCCTTCTTAAGGTCATTCAAAGCAAAAATGGTTAATTTTTTTTCGAGTGTTATTGCTTCTTCTACCTTTGAAAAAATTAAGTTTTCTTTCCCTTGTAGTTTACGATTAAGCTGATTTAGATAAAACGTATCATCTCCACCATGACATTAAACTGTTTGATCCACTGATCGTACAGTATTTGCGATACCTTCTCACGGGTCTGACCTTTGAGTGGTTAAGCCGGCACCAGTTTGAGATCTTCAATATGCTGTGTTTTGATATTCGAGTAAATTGTAATTTTTCTGTCTTTAATGGTTTTGGAAGACACTGGTAACTTGAATTCTCTTCAAAATATCTGCTTTTGTTCTTAAAATCTGCCAACTTTAACAAAAAATTATACATGTTTTCGATTTATAGTAAAATTGAATTTATCAAAATAAAATGCAACTTTTTCTTGCGAATTTTTTTTTTATTTGAAATATTAATATAGGCTCCGGAGCCTATGTTTTCTAATTTTGAACCTGAGTCTCAAGAATTTGGTTTCACATCTATTACTGATCAAGGTGAAAATTTCAGAGTTTCTGGATAAACTAAATAGAATAATAATGGCTAAAAATTTGACTTGAAAAAGTAAAATCTTAAACTCTAGCTTGAATACTACTACTTACGACTGAATGCAGAAACCAAGCTGCCCTAAGCCAAGAGACGTACAAATGTCTCTTTGCGTGGGACACTACTCACAGTACAGTCTGATTAGTATATTCAAAAGTTTGGACCTTCCAAGTTTTCATACTTTTCTAGGGATCAAGTAAAAAAAAAGGTAAAAATATTTCTGTCAGCGGACACTTGAAGTTAAAGGCTAAGGGAAACTGGGAATATCTTCAGAAATAGAGTACCATTGCTAGACCTGGTAGATGATTACTATTCGGTATTAACTAGGGTCGTGTCTAGGAGGAAAAGAATACTAGGTTTGAAACCCCCTCCCGAAATAATTCGTGGATTCGTAAAATGGTCTTAAAATACATGAATAAATAAACAATTTTAATCCTCCATTCCCCAAAACGATTGGGGGTTTTGAGCAGATAAAATCTTAAGTTTACTTTGCATCTTCAGTTTTTTTTAGCTTCGCTAAACGATCTTGAGGTCTCACTTGATAATCTATAATTAAACGACGTGTAAGCTTGAAGAAAAGTACCTAGAAAAAGAGGAAGATTTTAGAGCAAGCGAAAGAGAAAGTTATGTATTATATCCTCCTCCATTGAGAAAAAAAACCAACTGAATAACTTAGAAATCAAGAAATTTGAAATTTGATGAAAGGAAAAGAAACAAGTTTTTTTTTTTTCCAAATAATTTAGATCTGGATGTAACCATTTTTCGTATAGCTTTCTGGTTGAAATAAGATCAGTCGGACGGGTGCCCAAAAGAATCCGTTAACAGTTTTCCTCCAATTTTCTAATCTTGGTTTGCAAGCATATCTTTCTATTCTTCCATACTTTTTTAATTTTCGTAAAAATGTCCTGGGTCGAGACTATCTGCTTTAACATTTTCATTACATACACCATCTTTAGTAATAATAATACCTAGGTAAGTGAAGTTTGACGAATCTTCTCGTTACCCAGTATTACTCTTCACTTTCACTAATTTTTATTTAATGTGTTTTAGTCTTCTTAACATTAATTTTCAAAATTATTTTTGCACCATTAACTCTCAGAACCTTACAAAAATCTTTCATTTTGCTTACTTTTTTTCAACTAGGACAGTCAAATCATCAACATAATCTATGTTTGGGACAAGTTTTACTTTCTCTTTTTGATTCCATGCTCTCTTATAGATTTTACAGGTTTTGACAAAGTCCATCACGTATCACAACTGATCTGTATAGATGAGCTTTAAAACGTAACCCCACTTGACTCCTGATTAAGTACGAACCACAACAATATTATCAGAGGCAATGTTTCATTGTTGTCTATAGAAAAGGTCAAAAAGGCTTCAATTTTTTTTCCAGAGGCACTTCATATGGAAGGTTTGGTCTTATAAACTTGGAGGGGCTGATTCAGTTGGAAATCGGAAGTTCTAGTGCCATTTTTAAGAATGAAAAGAGATTGGAGTGCAACTTGTCCCCTGCCCCCCTCACGCTGTCTTTTCCACAAATGCATCCAATCAAAACTGTGTGATAGCCATTTTGTTCAGAATAGTTCTAAATCAAATAAAAAAAAACTCTGGGGTCAACAAAGTTCCCCAGAGCCCAGAGGGACGCGTTGAAAGTTATTCCCTGGGTGTATATAAGGTTTATATGGAAGGGTTGGTCGTATAAACTTTGGAGGGGCTCATTTGATTGGAAATTGAAAGTCCTTTTTTGCTTTTTAAGAGTCAAAAGCTATAGGAGGGGAGTAGTATGTACATATTGAATTCTGGACCTTTATATTCCCTGGCAGCTTTCCATGGTTGATTACCAGACTGATTATTGCTATTGATGTCAATTGAATATGGAATTATACAAAACCTACCAGACAGGTTTCCGGGCCAACCAGGCATGTTTCTGGGCCAACCAGACAAGTTTCTGGGCCAACCAGACAAGTATCTGGGCCAACCAGACAAGTTTCTGGGGCAATCAGACAGGTTTCTGGGCTAATAGGTGTATGGAAATACTGTGGGTACACCATATACGGCAACCTAACCCTTTCGTTCCCACTGACCACAATTGAGGACAAATCTTTTATCTTTCATCCCAGAACCCAGTGAAAATATAATGAAATCACTGACATGCCATCTGTTAGAGAAGTGTCTTTCAAGTTTTTCACCTGTACACAGTATCGCCATCTAAGGTAAGCCATGCGTTCTAGCCCGATAGAAAGTCTCAGGTAGGTCAAACATCAGAAAGGTAAGAATTCTTCCTTTTATAAATTTTTTTACTCTGATAAGGGCTGGATTTGGAAGTCTGGGATTTTTGCTGTAGAAAATTATGTCATTAAACTTTCCTTAGACAACTGTTACATCATCTTTGCAACTCTGGGTTATCAGCACATCGCCATTGCGTTTTGTCCCCGTTTGTGGACGCTGGGAAACAAGGGTAGTTGGACCGATGACACTGTAGTAGTGAATGTCAAAGGGACATCTAGGGGTCTCTTGTTGTTTTTACGATTTCTGTTGCTAGAGGGCACCAAGGTATTCGATAAGCACATGTCCTTGTTTGTGGACAATGGGAAATTCAGAGTTCCATGCACGGTAAGACCGGAAAAACAAGTACAATCGTATCCATGGGATCGCATCATCTCGAACGAATAAATTTCCAAATGGGGATAAATGCATTTATTTAGACAGTGAAAAAAACAGGTACAAAAGTCCAGATATTTTGATTACATATACAGCAATCGTCATCAGTAGAATTACTAAAATAATATAACTGAAACTAGCATATTTATATACAAAAAAAAGTAACTTTTCAGGTCACTCACAAAATAATTAATTTCCGGCTTATTCACTGGATTATTTTCAGAGAAAAGTCACTGACAGAGTTCATTCAAAGTCTCGATGTAAATTTTCTTCTTTAATATTGCCCAAACGTAAAATAAATTTGTAATAAAGATGGCAAAGTCTTCTGTGTCTTCTAATTGCAAAAGAAATGTTGAGTTTATAGTTGTGTACTTGGTAGGTCTTATTTCCCCATATGTACGACGCATCGTGACGTAACACCTTTAAGTAGGCATTCCCTTCTTAGACCACACTGCCGTTCTATCACAAACGAATAAATTTCCAAATGGGGATAAATCCATTTATTTAGACAGTGAAAAGAACACTGTCAAAAAAATGTTTTTTTTTTACTGTCTAAATAAATGGATTTATCCCCATTTGGAAATTTATTCGTTTGTGATAGAACGGCAGTGTGGTCTAAGAAGGGAATGCCTACTTAAAGGTGTTACGTCACGATACGCATCATCTCGGAAATCCGAAATCTGTGAATAATCGGCATAGTGTTTTCTTTCAGGAATGGAAAGACGAAAAAAACTCAGTTCTGCAGATTGCCTTGTCGTCTTTGACGATCTCGATGTTACTGATCTTTCAAGCGAAGAAGATGACAGCGATCCCACATGGGATCCATCTGACTTTCCAGGAAATGCGGAAACCTTCTACGAGCTGCTTGACGATCAAGAAACGGAACTCGGCTGTGAATTCGACGTTGCAAGTGAAAGCGATACAATCGCTGCTGTTATTGAGGATGTTATTTATGGATCTGCAAGTGCTCATATTTCTGAGACCCCAGCTGTAAGTTCTAACAATGGAAGCAAGCGAAAGGGTGTTTTTGGAGAGCTTCTGACCATCCATTAGCAGGAGCGCGACCGACTTTCCAAGCAGACCGTGATGAATTGCTGCCAGACATTCTATTGCTGAAGGAGCCAGTAGAGTTTTTCCTCAGACTGTTCCCAGATGCCTTGATCGAGAAAATTGCTTTCGAATCTACCCGCTATGCTGTTTCACAAGGTAACAGTTTCAGCGTTTCTGTAAATGAAATGAAGCTCTCCTGGGGATAAACCTAGTAATCACTTACCTCAAATACCCGCGCCTGAAGTGGTACTGGAAATCTGACGAAGCAATGCGGATTCCGATTGTTGCTTATTCAATGTCTCGCAATCGTTTTGACGAAATTTCCAAATACCTTCATTTCAATGAAGCTCAGAGTGGGGAAAATGATAAATTTTTCAAAGTAAGACCGGTTCTTGACGTTTTGAAGAGTACATTCTTACAAAATGGTCCTCTCGAAGAACACCACAGCATAGACGAAATGATGATACCCTTCAAAGGTCGCTCCCAAATGAAGCAGTACATCAAATCCAAACCCAAACCTTGGGGTTTCAAATGTTGGGCTCGAGCTAGTTCTTCAGGATACATCCACGAGTTCGAAATGTATGAAGGAGCTGCGGTAGGGAAAGAAACGTTTGGATTAGGCGTTGGTGGTGATGTCGTTGCTCGTCTTTCCCAGAAATTGACTGGAAGAGGTTATAAAATCTATGCTGATTTTAACTTCTTCACCTCAGTTTCGCTAGCTGAGTATCTCGCTGGAAATCAGATTCATCTCGTTGGGACAGTCAGACAGAATCGAATCGCAGAAGCAGCTTCCAAGCTGAAGCCAGAAAGAGAGTTGAAGATTGAGGGTCGTGGAGCAAGTTCTGTCGTCACAAATAACAATGTCACAATTTTGCGCTGGTTTGATAACAAGATCGTCCACACCATTTCCACCTACGCTGGTGTCGAACCTCAAGATGAAGTCAAAAGGTGGTCAAAGAAAGACCGAATGCAAGTACCAGTGAGGCGTCCATATGCCATTCAAGAATATAACAAATCAATGGGAGGTGTCGATCTCATGGACTATTTCATTGCTTTGTACCGCCATAACCGGAGAGGGAAAAAATACTACATGAAGGTCTTTTGGAACTTCGTTGACGTTGCAGTTGTAAATGCGTGGATTCTGTATCGTAAGGCAAAAAAGGCAGGGATGGAAAAGCACGATTTAGACGCTGGACTGAAAGAGCTTGGCCTATTGGAGTTCGAGGCCAGTGTAGCAAGAACTTTGATCAACACCGGGAAAACTGGTTTTGCAGCATCTGCTAGACCTCACGGGAGACCTTCCCAGTCACCGTCGGTTTCTCAGACACGAAAACGAAAGTATAATTGCATTGCTGCACCCGAAATTTGCTATGACGGACTGACTGGCCACTGGCCTACCAAGACGAATGCCGCCAACGCAGGACGCTGTTCGCTAGAGTCGTGTACTAGCAAGTCGCGCATCAAGTGTGTGAAATGTGAAAAGGTTTTGTGCCTTGAATGTTTTGAGAGTTTTCACACGCGCTAAGTGTCAGTTTTTTGTAATTGAAAATAAATAGATGATACTTTTGTTCGCAAATAATTCTGCTGGAAATTGTGAAAAATTAGAAACCTTAGTTCCCACCGTCCACATATGAGGACATATTTTTTCTGCACCACCAAGCGGTGATGCAAAGATGCAAGTTTACACCACTAGAAAGAGCGCATTTTTCTCTCTCAGAAATGACTATTAAAAAAATCCTACCAACTTCTTAAAATTCGGGACTGAAAGGGCTAAATGGAATTTGAGGGTCGATAAAGTGAAATTATGTCACTATTCTAGTTTTTTTTTTCTAAACCAGTATTGCCTATAGCTTAATATATTCAAAATATTTTTTGATACCTCTAATAGTGTATGTGTCTTCCGTGTCAGAAAACCAGTGGTAAATCCCGTATCAGAAAACCGGTGTGTCTTGTTTAGCTGCCAATATATATCAATTATATTTTTTTTTTGTATATATTCAGGTTTCAGATTATAATTTTCTACAGTTTAAATAGTTCATTCAATCTACTAGTATCAATATTTTTTGCAATCATTTACATAGATATGGAATATTCTAAGCGACTTCTGGTGAGTAAAAAAATTTTCTCATTATTATAATAAAAAAAGAAATGTATTTTTTTTGTCTCGTCATTAAGTTAGGGAAGAATTTCCTTTACATTCCTTTCTTACGCTTTTTTCACCGTGTTGTTAGCTCTTTTAAAAAAGCATTTCACTAAATATTCAAAAACAGGGGTCAGTCAGTTTCGCTATAATAAAAAAGAAATCTATTTTTTTTTGTCTCGTTATAAGTTAGGGAAGAATTTCCTTCCTTTCTTACGCTTTTTTTCTACTGTGTTGTTAGCTCTTTTAAAAAAAAGCATTTTGCTAAATATTCAAAAAACAGGATCAGTCAGTTTCGCTATAATAAAAAGAAATCTATTTTTTTTTGTCTCGTTATTAACTTAGGGAAGAATTTCCTTCCTTTCTTATGCTTTTTTTTTTCACCGTGTTGTTACCTCTTTTAAAAAAAAAAGCATTTCGCTAAATATTCAAAACAGGGGTCAGTCAGTTTCGCTATAATAAAAAAGAAATCTATTTTTTGTCTCGTCATTAAGTTAGGGAAGAATTTCCTTCCTTTCTTACGCTTTTTTTTCACTGTGTTGTTAGCTCTTTTAAAAAGCCTTTCGCTAAATATTCAAAAAAACAAGGTCGGTCAGTTTCGCTATAATAAAAAAAAAAGAAAACCTATTTTTTGTCTCGTCATTAAGTGGTTTTTTTTTTTTTTTTTTTTGTTTTTTTTTCAAAATTGAGTTATGAATTAACTTACGAACTATGCCTGAACTGGGCACTTTAATTGTTACGAACTGGGCACTTTATATTGTTGATATGGAAGGAGAAAAAAAGTTCTTTGCTTACAATGATTTATTTAGTCCAGGTTATCTGCTTGTGTCATTTTTTTCAACTTTTGGGAGTTTAGTACTGTGATATTCGTAATTTAGATATTTAAGTTTTAAAAAGCTTTGCATAAAAAAAAATATATAATTGTCAACTTTCGTGTTTGATACTATGGAATTGAATGCCTAACGCCCTCCGTTAATATTCTGAATAATTAAGAAGTGAGCTAGCTAATTAAATTGCGTCATTTTTTCAACTTTTTGGGGTTTGATATTAAAGGAGTAGTACCCTCCCGTAAGCTAAATAGTTTGAAAACTGAAAATGATTTTTATATTTTAGAATGCCGTTGATCAATCATCGCAGCAAAAACGTGCAAAATTGAATGAAGCCCACGACAACGCTGAGACAGGAGTAATCAAGCCAAGTGCCAGCTCTGCGCAAACCTCTATGCAACCTGGTAGAAAATTTAAGAGGGAATGGATGCTTCAATATAATGCTTCAGTCTCATCCAATCAAGATCGGGGGGACACTCCTCTTCATGCTTTGCCAGGGACTTCAGATGTACAAGCGCAGCCAGAATTTGTAAATGTATATATTTTTTTTTCTTTTCCGTATTTTTTCAAAAATAAGGCAAATTTTCTCAAGCGCATAACTTTTGATGAGTAAAACTTAAATTTGTTTCTAAACTATTCTATAATAATCCTATTTCATTTTCTTTCATTAACCAAATTAGCAGTATATAAAAGAATGATTATAACACGGAAGTAGCAAATAGCTTATCATACTTTTCTATAGATTTATAAACCTTACCTCTAATTTCTCTTTTAAGCAAGATGTTTTCTAATACAAAAATCCCAATTATTTCTTTAAACAAACTAACTATATAAACAAATAACTATTTCACAGTTTGACAATCGAACAATCATTCTTAAACTGGGTTATCTTTTGCACTAAGCTTTGTGCGTATCCGGTTCTTATCAAATATCCCGTCAGGAAGGTTGAAAATTAATCCGACGGGTATAAATTGAATATTAATCGTTCGTTATAAAGTGGTTTTCAAATAACAGGATGTTTATCTTCGATAAGATGTTAACACAGGAAAAAGGTTTTTAATAGTTTCCAAATGTCATTGCAGTGATGTCAAAAAACATTATTTGGGCGAAACCGTTTTTGGACATTTCAAGCAATTATTTCGACGAAACAGTTAGAGACATTTTAAAATATGTTTTCGAAAAGGATTTGAGGCTGAAACTCTAGGGTCGTTATAATACACAAGTTCTATTTGAACGGTGTTGTGAATGAAGTCCTCTACCCTCCAACTCGAAAGGGGCTCCGATCCTCCTACCCCAAAGGAAGCTCCAGGTCCCCAAAGGTCCCCCCGGGGTTTTAAAAAGGATCATCCAGCTCTCATTCAGGTAAACATACAACTAAAATGAACATGATTTTTTCAACTTTATGAAATAATGCTTATTTCACATAAAAAATAAAACCTTTTTTCTACAGATTAATGAAATAGCGACGCTATTGGATGATGAAACATCGGAATTTACAGGACCAATTCTGTCACCACCAATGGAATTCAGAGACGAACCTACATTAGTTGTAGATAATATGGAATGGCAAGGGGGTTTCCTTAACGATGTTTTGGGGACATAGCTAGCCTAGACGATTTAATTTGTGATATTGATATAAAAGAGGATTCGGACTGGGTAGATAGATTTATGCATGAACATTTAGGCGATGTTACTAGTGCAAGTGAACCGGGTCCTCGTATAGAAATTACGTCGCAGGACAATACAGGCTGGCTTGATCAATTGTCCCCAAACACCTTGGAACATGTACTAGGGGACCTCATGTCATCTCCAACCACTGCAGTTGAACAGACTGGGTTATTGACAATTCTGAGTCACCCTCCACCATTCCGCTTGATGATACAACAATGCAAATTGTTGGGCCTCATTTTTCCGGGACACTTTTAACGAAAACTACTATTAGTGAATTGGATCCTGTACAAATAGGCGCAGGATATGAAAATAGTGCTATGTCCCCGGAATTGCGTGAATTTTATTGTTAGAGTCTGCTCTAAGTCACTTACAAACATATAGGGTAGATTTTAACCCTCCCGAGGAAAACGCGATTGACGGAGGCATTATTTTAACTGACCCTGTGAATGTTCTTCATAGCTACATCGACAGAATTCGAGCGCAAATTGAGATTCAGATTCAGAAATGGGGGGGTCAAGGGGGAGTTAAAGCATCAGTTAATCAAAAAGTTTATGTACAAAAGGGAACATCTGGGGATATTTTTTATTTTCATTTTTCAACTGGCAACCAGACTTTTTACCCAGGTCTAAATGAATTTGAAGACAACTTTTTTAACTGGGTAAATAAATTGATATCAACTTTGGACACGTTTAATGAGAGGGGAAGTGGGTCCACCATTTTATACATTGAACACATGGATCTGAATCTCAGTAGATTTAAAAAAAAACTTTATTTTAAAGGGAGCGGGTAATCTAAAAGTAAAATGCCACCCAGATTTGTCGGCTACCAAAGGGGTTCAGGGTTTCTATTTTGACACAGGGCTCCAGTGCTTTAAAATATGCATTTTTAGCAGCAGCCCATAAAACATTAAGAATAGATTCATCAATGAAAAATCTCGACGGACTTGCACGTAACGGTGGAAAATATTTCCCTAAAGTAAATTTTGATTGTTTAGAGGGGAAGTATCCGGTGTCCTTGAAAGAAATAAGCATATTCGAGAAAGCAAATGAAAATCTTGGGGTGGGGGTGGTTGTTCTCCAGTATGACACTGAATTTGTAGATGGGGAAAAAAAAAAACAAATAAAAAAGGGGTTTTGTATTCAGTGAGGAACACCGATGGTGGATATTGTTAAAAATTGGGTATAGGTTATTTACGAACCTCCCAAAGATGTAAATTCCTATGGTCATTTTTTCCCCGTTACAGCAATAAGTCGACTCCTATCCCAAAGCAAGAACAAAGGAGAATGTCTCTATTGCCCCATGTGCCTTTCCTCATTTAGATCTGAGCGAACATTCTCGGATCACATGGGGCATTGCAAAATTCATGGGAATCAACGAATTGAAATGCCGGCAGAAGGCAAAGATACTTTACAATTTAAAATTTCCAAAATTCCCTGCTACAAGTTGATAAAGTGTCTTTGGATTGTGAAACAAACTGATTGAGGTATCAGACCCATCAAGGCCAAATATAGTCAAGGAACACAAACTAGTTGCGTGTTCCTACGCACACGCCCGTCGCGATTCCAACAATAAAATGCGTTGGAAGAGTTTTTTTTGGCTATGGATGAGGAGGGTAGCATGGAAAAGTTATTAGTATCTTTAATAAAAACAGCAAATGGCGCAATTGCACGATTACGTCACACCAACTACCCAAGGACATTGTCAGATAAAGAGCAACTGGCATTAGAAAAGGGGACGATTTGCTGGGTTTGTAGAGGTGCTCTTGCCCCAAAAGACGCGGTTCAGGATCATAATCACCTTATTGATCCCAATTCAACGGGGAAAAGTAACTTTCGGGGGTGGGCTCACAATTCATGTAATTAAAAATTAAACAGCAACTTTTTCTTCCGGTTTTTATACATAACTCTAACTATGATCTGAAGTATGTGCTACCAGCATTGGCACATCTTCAAAGAAATGGAACAGTGGATGATGATGCATGGGTGATAGACAGCTTTACCTACAAAATCATACCTAAATCATCGGAAAAGTTGCTTGTTTTGGAATTTATGTGGAAATTTGTTGAAGCCGACGTTGAGTACACGAATAAAATTCGCTTTTTAGATTCCTACAGTTTTTTCCCCAAATCATTGATTAAATTAATTCAAGTGCAGAAAAACGATGACGGTTGCAATGCTTTCCCCCTTCTCAAGCAACAATTTCCAAATGATTTATATGATTTGTTGACGGTCAAGGGCATATATCCTTATGATTATTATTGTTCCATGTCGAGATTCGCCGAGGAAACTATTCCTCCAATTGAATCGTTTTTACGACAGTCTTCACGATCGTAGTTGCACCCCCGAGGAATACAGTTTTGCTAAAAAAGTTTGGGCAGAGGGAGGGTGTAAAAATGGGTTTGACTCCTGCAAGCTGTATTTGTCGAGTGACGTGTTAACTCTGTTAGACATTATGTGTAAAAATACGGACAAAATCTATGAAGAATTTAATCTTGATTTGGGCTATTATTTTTCATCTCATCTAGTGATGGACCTCATCCTAAAATTAGTGGGGAAAAAATTGGGCTAATCACAGACATTCATCAGCACCTGTTCATCGAAAAGTCAATGAGGGGTGGATTTGTTTTTCACGGGGATCGTATCTTGGAAACTGATCCAACAGGAGAGAAGACGGGGACAAAATCGGATGTAGTTTTCCTTGATATGAATTCTCTCTACCCCTCGGCCATGTCCCATTATGCGCTACCTTGCGGTGACTATAAATGGCTCAATGACCCTCAAGCTCCCCATTTCCCCAACATTGGCGACAGTGTTGAGGAGAATGGACCGGTTGGATGGTTTTTTGAAATTGATGGAGAGATACCAGTCGAGCTTCACGATTCAGTAAAGGATTTTGTTTTCCCGTGCATCAATAGACCTGTGACTAAGGACTCTTTGAGCCCTCGCAATAGGTGTTTAGTCGAGGTGGACGGATTGCATTGGACACCTTCAAAACAAAAACTTATTACTGATCTTCTGCCGAAAAAAACATAGTTGTACATCATGTAGCTTTAAAATGGATGTGCAACAACGGTTTCAACGTCACAAAGGTTCACAGAGCACTCCAGTTTAGTCAAAAACCCTATCTGAAAACGTTTGTTGACACTTTTGTCAACAAACGTTCTGCAGCGCAGACGAAAGCCGAAAAAAAAAAATTTATAAACTCATTTTGAATTCGGCTTTCGGCAAAATGTGTGAGAGTGTTCGCAATAGGAATCGTTGTGACGTCGTGACCGATCCCGAACAATGTGCTCGAATTATTGCCGATCCAAATTACACTTCCTTCACAATCATTGGCCCGGACATGGTACTTTTGAATAGGAAAAAAAGACGCATTGTCTTGAATAAAAATATTGCTGCAGGCAGTGCGATCTTGGAGATCTCTAAAAAGCTCATGTTGGAATTCTACTACAATGTGGCTAGGGTACAGTGGCCGGAAAAGGGGCAAGTAGAGGTCTGCTACGGGGACACGGATTCTCTACTGTTAAAAGTAAAAACCCCAAATCTAATTGATGATTTGGCGCACGGTGAAATTATCAACTCACGGATGGACTACTCCAATTGGAGTAGTCTTTACCCAGAGCTAGTGAAACGTCGGGCACCAAATCAGCTTTTATTTTTTAAATCTGAAACAGGAAGCGACATGATTTCCCGTGGTATGTTTGTAAGTCCGAAGGTGTACTTTATACAAACACTCGACGAGGAAATCAAGAAACGTTGCAAAGGAGTACCCACGCGCTATGTGGATAAGAATTTCGACCTGGACATTTATAGGAATTGTATTGTTGAAAATACAATTCCACGAGCCAAATTGCTGGCAATTCGTTCTCTCAACTACAGAAACTTTACTGTAAATGTAGAAAAATTTGCCATGAGTACCATCTCCGACAAGGTCTATGTTTGTCAAGATGGTGTGACCACCCTCCCCCTTGGACACTATTTAACTTCAGACCGGGCCGAATGTGTTATCCATAGGGAAAGTCTCGGTTTAAATAAAGTCCTGTAAATTATTTCCTAAAACCTTTGGGGGGGGGGGGCCTCGCCCGGGGGGGGGGGGGGGGATGGCCGCCAGCGGGGGGGTGCACCGCCACTATCAAAGTTATCTTTTTTTTTTACTTAGAGCAGATTTTTTTTTGTAAGTGTTTCATTCAAAAAAAAGTGATATTATTTCAAGTGCTTTAATCTAATGTTGTATTTTTGTCTATAAATAAACAAAAAAAAGTATTTATTTAAGTGTTTTTTTCTCTGTGTGCCTATATAAATGTTGTATTTTTTTTTTATTATAAATAAATTTAAAAAAGTGTATTTTTTCATGTTTAATGTGCTTTTTTTTTCAATGTATTGTTACTTTTTTTTTATGCATATAATAAAAGAAAATATGATTCTTTATTCGTCTTCTTCTTCTTCTTGAACAGAGTAGTAGTAGTAGGGAAATTATTTAGTCATTAGACAATTATGGTCTACAGTTAGTTGTCCAGGTGAACTGTTGAAGGGAACATGTATCAATTTAAAACACCATTCAGATCAGTTCTGTGTGGACCGTCAATGTCGGGCAAAAAACAACACTCTTAACTAAAATAATTAAAAATTGCTATAAAATGTTTGTGGAAAAGCCGAAAAAAATCTACTATTGTTACAGTATTTGGCAGGAGTCATACGATAAAATAAAAACAATTGCTGCCACCACCATGGGATTGGTGCAGATACAATTCATACAGGGACTTGATGTTTTCAACATTAGTGAACCAAACTCTTGGCTGATCATTGACGATTTGGCTGAATCTTTTGAACAATGGTCCCAGCAAATGCTGCAATTGTTCACTGTTCGCTCTCATCATGAACAGATTTCCGTTACTCTAGTTCTACACAATCTCTTTCATCAGAGCAAATGTATGCGAACACTTGCTTTGAACTGCACCTACTATATCATCTACAGATGATATAGTACACAGATGGTACAGCTCGCTAATAACCCTCAATAAACAAATCTATCCAGGTGCCCCTACATTTTCTGCTCTCAGCATACAATCAGGCAACTAATAAACCCCACGGTTATATCCTATTGGATCTTAATCAAAATACACCCGAGGATCTGCATGTAGTCACAGATATTTTCGACAATGAAATTACAGTATATCTCCCCGTGAACACTAAAAAGACCTATTAGTCGCTATCATGACACTGAAGAAACTACATGAAAATAGACATTTGTTTTCAGTTCTAAGCACTTCAAAACCTTCGCTTAGGAAAGCAATACTCAAACACGGTATTGACAATGATTTCATTAATCTAATATCTGAACTTTGTTTAAATTTGACCGAGGGTAATGTTCAACTGCCAGAAGTAGTTAAGCAACAGGCAAAGCAACATCGTTCCATTGTACGTACATTGGCCTCTAAAAAGAAAGGAAAGAATTTTAAAAGGAAACGACTTCTTCAGGCGGGCGGTAGCTTTTTCACACTTTTACTGCCAATAATTGCAGGACTTGTAACAGTTTTCTCTAGAGAATGGCAAAACCCTATAAATTGACTCCAATAGAACTCGCTCTCTCACCCGTGGAACACTTTGAGAACAATCTGAGTAAATTCTTGACAATGAAAATATTGAGGATGATAAAAAACTGCTTTTACTTCAAGATGCACTTCGCCGAGTGGACAAACACAGGTCCTATCGGTCGAAGCCCACTGCTGCTGCTGCTGATCGCAAAAAAGAATCATCTTCTCAAGAGTCTGCTGGAACACAATTAAAGAAGGAGGAATTGGATTCATTGTATTGAAAAATTGGAAATCTAATGCCCCGCTCATATCGTGAACAAAGTAAACGACTCCTAACCTATCTCTTGGAAAGTGGTCATATTCAAGTTGAGAGCAATGGGGAAGGGATTATAATTCAGGGCAAGAGCTATAATCTACTTGATTTAACCTATGACATGGTTACAAATCGTAAAGGACTATTTGACGCTCATCTATACAATTTTCTAAATACATTAAACTTCCCCAAAAGTCTTATTAGCAATAGACAAATTCTAAAAAAATTAAATGAACATGCATCATCATCATCATCAACAACATTGACACCATTAAAATATGAAGAAGAAGATTTTAAATCAATTTTGGAAAATACTAGCACACCACTGATAGCTAGACAAAAGTGAAGACGTATCAAGTCAACGTCACCATTACCTCCACCATCACCACCAACAGACAGTATACAAAAGGGTAGCGGACGTTACAAAACGTGTTTACGTTCAAAATGGTTGAAGTTCTGAAAGGTGTTTATGAAAATATTGGTGAGGCGGGGAGTTTAAGTTCCCCCACTACTCTTTCCAAAGTCACTGGTGTTCACACTAAAAGTGTACAAGACTATCTACAAAATGAATCAAGTTACACTCTGCATAGAAATCATAGACTTCGTGCCAATCAATATCGAAAAACTAAAGCCTTTTACCCATTGCATATAATGCAAGCAAATCTCCTGACTCTAGATGAGCTTCAAAGACGTCACAATACACCGTACAAGTACATTTTACTTGCAATCAGTGTTTTTAGTCGCTATGCATATGCAATTCCATTGCAATCAAAGAGAGGTGTTGAAGTTGCTCGGGCCATTGAAAGTATTCTCGAACAGGATTCATATAAAAAAATTCAAACGGATCGCGGTAGTGAATTTGTTAATCCCCGTGTTGCAAAAGTACTAGAGAAATATAGTACACTGCTCTATCATAGTCACAGTCCTATAAAGGCTGCATTGGCCGAACGATTGATAAGAACTATTCGACTTTAATTTCAAGATATTGTACATTGAAAAATACACCGGCTTTTATTCATGATCTAGATAAAATCATGTTGATTTATAATCAACGACCTCATCGATCATTGTCCAACTCTACGCCAACGGAAGTTCATTATTCTGATCATGATACAATTGACACCTTTCTTAAACAGTATTCCAATGAAACGATTGTCAAGAAGAAAAATAAATTCAATGTTGGTGATACTGTTCGAATTAATAGAACAACTAATGTTTTTGAAAGGGGAATTACTTGTGGTCCACCGAACTTTTTAAAGTGGCAAAAATCCTAGACACTAAACCCATAACTTATCGCCTGCGTGATACCAAAGATGAAGAGATTTTCGGTGGCTTTTATGACTATGAATTGCAAAAAGTTAAAAAATGCTAGTGAAATCTATCAAATTGAAAAGATATTAAAGACACGTACTCGCAGGGGTAAGAAACAGTTACTTGTTCGGTGGCTAGGATACAACTCTGATTTTGATTCTTGGATCGGTGTTGAAGATATTGACAATGCCCAATGATTTCTATGTAACTTTCATGTCCAACGTTTCCGATCCTCTCTACAATGACTTGAATAGAACAAGTGATTTTTGGACAAAACTCTCCCCCGCCATCAAATTTGACGGTGCGTATGAAGTGGCTCTTGTCGACTGTATTCTCAAAAATACCTATGACATCCTGAGAAAGGATCGTGAATATGAAATAAAAATTAGACCCCCTGATTGGCCACTCATTAGCGATCAACATGATGATTGGCCACTCGTTAACGATCGAGAAAAAATTGAAAAGATCAATTCATTTGAATATCCATACGTTGTATTACCCTACGAGGAGCTCACCTGTATGAATGATTTATGTCGTACTATCAATAAAAGAATTTCCGCTCGTAAAAAAGGAGCTTTTCATTTCAACTATTCAAAGGAGGAGGGCAAGATCTACATTAGTTCACCTATTGCCAGCGAAAAGGTTATTCTCAATGATAACCTAAAGGATGTTCTTGGCTTTAAGCTCAATATAATCAACGGTAAAAGTGCCGGAAACACTAATTTCATTTTTGCTGACTACCCACCTGCCTTCTCCACAGACACTTGTATATTTCTCTATGCATCCTTTGTGGAAACATCGAGAGTCGGTAATTCAAATGTTCCCCTCCTACGAGTTCTTGAACGAAAAACCAATCAAGAACTTGTTCATCACTATAATATAAAGCATCTTCAGTATGTTCCCGTAAACACTTCGTATTTGGAACTCTGTCAGTTAACACTAAGAACTGAATTAGGTCATCCTCTAGCAATTTCAAAAGGCTTAGCAGTGATTATATGTCATTTTCGACCCATTGTCAACGACAGCACAATCACCTAAAATGAACAATAAGAGAATTCCATTTGTCTGTCCCGATATCGATTGCTATGTTGGTGCTTTGAGTCCACGTCAAATAGGCAATGGATTGGACTACTACAAGGGTCGTACTACAATGTCTGGCTATGGTCTTGGTTGCTGGTTTGCTAGGCTATTTCGTTCTGCACTACCCCTTGCCAGAAAATATCTTGTACCTGCTGCATCGAATTTTGCTGCCTCCACACTACAGGACTGGGGGTCGGGCAAGAATTTCAAGGAGAGTGTTAAGGAAAATATTAGATCTTCAGCAAGAGCCGTTGGTGAGCAACTAAAATCTCGGCAAAATGGGGAGGGATTGACAAGGATGCGTTCGTGTCATTCACTCATCAGTCTCCACCCAGACAGGAAGCAAAGGACATCAACAAGGACTTTGAGGAATAAAACAAGGAAGACCAATAAGCAGAAGAAGAAAAAGAAAAAGATTGTTAGATCAAAGAAGGATTTCTTCTCTTAAGATGACTTATCTCCCCCACAAGGAATCATATCCATCAATCAGTTCCTCATTGAATCTATTCAATGCTGAAAATGTTGATGTCAGTGTCAAGTATGGCTACTATGAACAATTTCACCCCCAACAACCCCTCTCGGAAAATATACACTTTCAAATATTTTCCAATGAAGACTATTTCATTGATTTGTCGTCAACATTTATTGATTTAAATGTTGTGGTGAAGAAAAAGTCATATAATACAACTCCAAATGCCGGCGATGGTCTCTCCTATGAAAACTGTATTCTACACAACCTATTCAAACAAATTAATGTATTTATTAATGGAACATTGGTGAGCACTAGCAATAATTTATCAAACAATGCAAGCTACATACAATTTATGATGATGACGCCAAAGGCATACAAGGAGTTGAGAGGACAATCATTAGGCTATGAATATCGATCAGGTGTTGATACTGACGGTAAGTTGACTACTGCAGTGACCCAGGAATATCATGTAGTTGGAAAATTAAATCATGAGATATTCAATATATCCCAATGGCTACCCCCCAATGTCAAGATTGACATAAAGTTACAGATGGCCCCATCGAATTTTATTTTGAGAAAAACACTTCCTGCAGCACCCGATGCAAATGTCATTATCACATCGGCAATTCTCCACGTCCGAAAACAACAGGTTATGAGCTCTGTTGCATTGGCAGTGGAAAAGCTAAGAGCCAATGGTAACAACATTAAACTTCTTGTCCCCCATACAATCACCAATCAACGTCACATTGCCACCGGCTCTCGTAGCTATAGCGATTCATCATTTATCAATGGAGAAATCCCATCAAAATTGGCTTTGGCCTTTGTGAAGAGTGGCAGTGCCGTTGGGCCCTGGACTGAATCCCCCCATGATTTTAATTTTTTCGGTCTATCTAGCCTTGTGTGCAAAGTGAATGGTATTCCACTGTACACTCTATCATTTGACCAAAAATCCTATAGAACTCTGTACGAGTTGACTATGCAATCCCTAGATCATGACTCTCAACTATTTGAAAATGGAATAACCGATTCAATGTTTTCAAAAAATCATGGGTTATTGTTTTTGGACTTGTCAGGCACATAGGATATGAGTATAGTACGAACAGGGAATGTACGTTTAGAGTGTACATTTGCCGATGCTCTGACTGAGAGTATCACGCTAATATCACTGAGTCAATTTGAAACCTATTGGGAAATCACACCCGACGGCAGTGTTCTACTAGACCTAGCACCATGAACACAAACCAAATAATCAATGTATTTAGTATGGATCCATACATTTCCCAGTACAAGTCCTATTGCATACCTTTGGACTTCATTGAAAAAATTCCAAGTGTTAACAATACCCTAATCATTGTTAATAGCAGTCCATCGACTTTGAAGACCGGTCATTGGCTATGCATCTTTCAAACAGCGAAGAATATTGAATTTTTTTATCCTCTTGGCCTATCGTATAAATTCTACGCTCCATACATCAGCAACTTTATTGAAAGCAGTAGGAAAACCATTATTCAAAATCAACGAAGAGTACAGGATTTAACGACTAAGACATGTGGCTTTCATGCACTACTCTTTTTCATGTTCAGATGTCGTGGCTACACCTACAAGCAGTTTCTCAACATCTACGTTGACTTACCTCGATTGAATGACTTTCTAGTGGAGAATATACTTACAAGTGTATTTAATATTGATTTTAGTGCCCTAAGAATAAAATGTTCTAAAAATGTATGTGAAATTGTTTATTAATAAAAAAAAAATTATATACATGATAAAACGACTTTTCTACTCTTTAGATTTCATCCACTACTAGGTATTTGTCGACAACAACTAGTGCAGGTAGATTATCTGAATTCACAGTGTACTGATCCTGATGTACTGCAATGTCAGGGTCACATTTTCTACAGTAGAGCGTGACTTCACTCTTGTCATATCTCTTTGTATAGTCAATGATACTATTCTCATTCATTCTATAGAAGTGACATGTTTCAATTTGCTTATTTGAAGCAATTTCACAAACAGTGTCCTCAAGTGTCGAATCACAGTCCGTCACAGCCAAATAAAAATCAGTGGGCTTATAATCATAACACCCATTGTCTTCACAACGATGACGTAGAAACCATATTCTTTTGTTGTTCCAACAATTGAATCGTTGACCCGGTTCCTCCTCCCAGAACAATCTAAAACCACGACGATACCAATCCCACAGCAATAGACTAAAATCACGGTTAGGATTCTTTCCAATCATACCGGGATATGTATTCTCCCACTGATTACATTTATCATAGTGACAATTGGAGCATAGGTGACCTCTATGATGAGAGTCACACACCTCTTCAAGACAGGAATTACAACCTTTAATTTGTACAGCATATCCTTTATGCAATTTACACGGGTTGCATAATCTACACTTTTCATCATACTCATCAATCATTGTGCAATTCTCACATGATGACCAGCTGCCCTGTGTGTACATACATAACGGACATGTATGGAACATTTTGTCATGTGTTGACACTCTCACTGCCACAATGAAACTGAACTAGCAACAACAAAAGTTGTCTGAGATAGAGAGAGAGAGGAGTAAATCATCCTTGAGCACCATCTTTCTCATGAAAAAAAGTCCTAAATTTCTAAACTAATGTTTAAAAGCATATCCACAATATCATTTTGCCGTGTTGTGATCAATATATCAATAAATTGTGTAAATGCATTTGGACCACGACGTAGAAGCTTCATACAATAGTCTAATGATGGAGAATCAGTTTTCATTATATCGACAAGCATTCCCCGAGAAAATATCTTCCTTTGAATAGACAGCTCTAGAAAATTGTCATCTAGAATCAAACGTTTTTCCATAAGAACTAGATTCCTCATGATTCGCTCTTTCTCGAATCTATCCATTTTTTAGAGTCCTAACTCTCTCACAACCAGCTTCAGACTAACCAGAATTTTTTCTACTCTAAAAAAATATACGCTAGTCTACTATAGAAAGAAAAAAAAATACCATTGATTTAGAAACAATTTTATTGAACATAATTACAATAATAATAATAATCACTGATGCATTTTGTTCTCACCAATATATTTCGATAGGACATCTAATGCTGACCGAAGTTTATTTATATGGAGAATATTCACTTTTCCAGCAAAACATAGCTGCACCTCCTGCTTAAATTTGCTTAATGATATCACGTATCTGGCATACATAGTGTCCCATTCAAGACATAGTCTACAACCAGTGGTTATTTCCACAGCCACATTGGGTACTCGTATATCGCTGCTGTTATTGTCAGCTCCATCATTAATCTCCAATAGTGTAAATGCACCACTCATTTTTTCTCCACTAATATCCTCTCAAATAAACTATTCTCTTTGAATTCAATTCTCTTACTAATATGAATTGTAAAGAAAACTATTCCTTTTATGCAAATCCCAATCATCAATCAAGTTGTACTCACTCTCTTTGAAAAGGTGTAGAGCTTCTATAGTCTAGAATAGTGACATAATTTCACTTTATCGACCCTCAAATTCCATTTAGGTTGCCATATATGGTGTACCCACAGTATTTCCATACATCTATTAGCCCAGAAACCTGTCTGATTGCCCCAGAAACTTGTCTGGTTGGCCCAGAAACTTGTCTGGTTGGCCCAGAAACTTGTCTGGTTGGCCCAGAAACATGCCTGGTTGGCCCGGAAAACCTCTCTGGTAGGTTTTTGTATAATTCCATATTCAATTGACATCAATAGCAATAATCAGTCTGGTAATCAACCATGGAAAGCTGCCAGGGAACATAAAGGTCCAGAATTCAATATGTACATACTACTGAGGGGGACTAGACTCCCGCCTCTTTTTTCCCCAAATGAATCCGATCAAAATATTCAAATATCTATTTTTTTTCAAAACAGATCAAAGATCAGATAACAGGAAGTCCTGGGTTGACACAACCCTTCCAGAGCCTGGGTGCACGTGTAAATGTTTTACCCTAGGACATATAAGTTTTTATAGAAGGGGTGGTCGTATAAACTTTTAAGGGGGCTCATTTGATTGGAAGTTGAAAGTTTTAGTGCTCGTATTGAGAGTTAGAAGTGATTGGATGGCAAGTAGCCCCTTCCTCCACGCCTTCTTTTCCCCAAAATGCATCCCGTCTAACCCTTTTTGTTAAAGATAGTTGAAAGCTCAGATAAAAAAAAAGTCTAGGGTCGACACAACCCCTCGAGAGCCTGGGGGCATATGTTGAAAGTTATAACTTCGGACGTGTAAGTTTTTTTGGATGGGGTGGTCGTATAAACTTTGGAGGGTGCTCGTTTGATTGAAAATTTGAAAGTTTTAGTGCCCGTATTAAGAGTAAGAAGCCATCGGAGGGCAACTATCCTCTTCCCAATGCCCTCTTTTCCCCAAATGTATCCCATAAAATTTTGAGATACCCATTTTGTTAAAGATAGTTGAAAGATCAGATAATCTTTCCCGGAAAATACAAGTTTTTTTATGGAAGGGGTGGTCGTAACTTCGGAGGGGGCTCATTTGATTGGAAATTGAAAGTTCTAGTGTCCTCCTTAAGAGCGAAGTGATTGGAGGGCAACTAGTACCCCCCCCCCCCTACGGTCACCTTTCTCCAAACACATCCGACCAAAATTTTTAGATAGTGATTTTGCTCAAAATAGTCCAAATATCAGATAACAACAATGTCGGGGTCGACACAACCCTCTGGAGCCCGGAGCAAGTGTTGTAAGTTGTTCTCCGTGGGCATATAAGGTTTTTTATGGGAGGGGTGGTCGTATAATCTTTAGAGGGAGCTCGTTTGATTAATAATTTAAAGTTCTAGTTCCATTTTAAATGTCAAAATTGATCGTTTGGCAGCTAGCCCTCCCACGCCCTTTTTTTCAAAATAATTAATGGATCATATAGCAATGTCTCTGGGTTGACACAGCCTGCAAATCCTGGGGTCAAGGGTTGTAAGTTTATTCTCCAGAGGCATATAAGGTTTGATGGAAGGTGATGGTCGTATAAACCTTGAAGGAAGATCATTTGATCGGAAATTGAAAGTTCCAGTTCTCCATTTTAAGCGTCAAAAGTGACTCTTAAGGTGCCCCCACCCCTCCACGTATTATTTTCCCCAATTGTATCTGAGCGAAAATTTGACATAGCCTTTGTGCTCAAAATAGCCCAAAGATTATGTCACAATGCTTTCAGGGTTGATAAAACTCCCAGAGATCTGGGGCAAGGGCAAAGGGTTTAAGTTAGGCCCCGGGGCATATACGGTTTTATGGGAAATGTAGCCGTATAAATTTTGGAGGAAGCTTATTTGATTGAATAATCAAATAGTTTTTTTTTAAAGAAGAAGGTGTTCTATACGCATAACTTTTTTTTCGGAACTACATCTTTATCTGAATTTACTGAATTTTCATTTCGTAAAATGTATATACATTGTTGTCAAGCTTCTTTTATATCTCTTTTAATTATGTTTTTAGAAGTTGAAGAGGCTTTACCAAGTGACATTAAGAAGCAGGTTGACATTTCAGACCCTTTTTTGTTTCCCAAACTAGAAGATGGTCCGACGACAACTTTTCCAAGCATTTTGGTACCATGTAAACTTGAACCTGAGTCTCAGAAATTTTGCTCAACATCTATCAGCGATCAAGGTAAAAAATTAAGAGTTCCAGCATCAACTTAATAAGATAACAATTATTAGAATTTGACTAGAAAAGTAAAATATTAAGCTCTTAACTTGCATGCTATTACTTACGACTGAATGCAGAACCAAGCTACCTGAGGCAAAGAGACCTACCAATGCTACTCCTAAATCCCAAATCATTCAAAGGCTCCCTCTGCACACTCTCCCAGAAATTTAGAATGTCCATCCTTACGACCTTCTCCCCCCCCCCCCATTAGGGGACGACATACTATTTGTTTGGCCCTAGATTGTTGCCCGAAATGGACGATCTTTCGCAATCTGTGATCTTTCATCCATAAAATATGTCATAGCCTTCTCAGTCTTTCATTTATTACAGCCCTGGTAATCAGGATAGAACTAGATTTCTTGTACAGCTTTCTGATTGAAATACGGTCAGTCAGACGGGTGCCCAAATGAATTTGTATTTCTCTGAAACATACCAGCAAATCCTCCTCCGTCTTTGGTACTCTCCACATTTCAGAGCCATATTTGACCACTGTTATTACTTTAGCTTCCAGTATTCTATTCTGTTTTTTGCAGACATTTTTTTCTTCTATTCTTCCAAATTTTTAAATTTTCTTAAAAACACCCTGGGCATTGCCTATTCTTCCTTAACATTTCCGTTGCATCCACCACCTTTACTAATAATAAACTTACTTGAACTTCACTTGACCACTTACAATACAATGGCTTCCCAGTCTCTAATCTTTTTTTTTTCTAAATCTCTAATCTCTTATGGCTTCCCAATCTCTAATCTTTTTATTTCTAGCCGATAATAGCAAAAAAACTGAGGTGTTTGCAAAATCTTACAACGTAAATAAACGTAAAATAAATTTGTAATAAAGATGGCAAAGTCTTCTGTGTCTTCTAATTACAAAAGAAATGTTGAGTTTATAGTTGTGTACTTGGTAGGTCTTATTTCCCCATATGTACGACGCATCGTGACGTAACACCTTTAAGTAGGCATTCCCTTCTTAGACCACACTGCCGTTCTATCACAAACGAATAAATTTCCAAATGGGGATAAATCCATTTATTTAGACAGTGAAAAAAACACTGTCAAAAAAATGTTTTTTTCACTGTCTAAATAAATGGATTTATCCCCATTTGGAAATTTATTCGTTTGTGATAGAACGGCAGTGTGGTCTAAGAAGGGAATGCCTACTTAAAGGTGTTACGTCACGATACGCATCATCTCGGAAATCCGAAATCTGTGAATAATCGGCATAGTGTTTCTTTCAGGAATGGAAAGACGAAAAAACTCAGTTCTGCAGATTGCCTTGTCGTCTTTGACGATCTCGATGTTACTGATCTTTCAAGCGAAGAAGATGACAGCGATCCCACATGGGATCCATCTGACTTTCCAGGAAATGCGGAAACCTTCTACGAGCTGCTTGACGATCAAGAAACGGAACTCGGCTGTGAATTCGACGGTGCAAGTGAAAGCGATACAGTCGCTTGTTTAGCTGAAAGCGAAACCGGTGTGTCTTGTTTAGCTGCCAATATATATCAATTATTTTTTTGTATATATTCAGGTTTCAGATTATAATTTTCTACAGTTTGAATAGTTCATTCAATCTACTAGTATCAATATTTTTTACAATCATTTACATAGATATGGAATATTCTAAGCGACTTCTGGTGAGTAAAAATTTTCTCATTATTATAATAAAAAAGAAATGTATTTTTTTTTTTGTCTCGTCATTAAGTTAGGGAAGAATATCCTTTACATTCCTTTCTTACGCTTTTTTCACCATGTTGTTAGCTCTTTAAAAAAGCATTCACTAAATATTCAAACAGGGGTCAGTCAGTTTCGCTATAATAAAAAAGAAATCTTTTTTTTTTTGTCTCGTTATAAGTTAGGGAAGAATTTCCTTCCTTTCTTACGCTTTTTTTACTGTGTTGTTAGCTCTTTTAAAAAAAAAAGCATTTCACTAAATATTCAAAAACAGGATCAGTCAGTTTCGCTATAATAAAAAGAAATCTATTTTTTTGTCTCGTTATTAAGTTAGGGAAGAATTTCCTTCCTTTCTTATGCTTTTTTTTCACCGTGTTGTTACCTCTTTTAAAAAAAGCATTTCGCTAAATATTCAAAACAGGGGTCAGTCAGTTTCGCTATAATAAAAAAGAAATCTATTTTTTTTGTCTCGTCATTAAGTTAGGGAAGAATTTCCTTCCTTTCTTACGCTATTTTTTCACTGTGTTGTTAGCTCTTTTAAAAAGCATTTCGCTAAATATTCAAAAAACAGGGTCGGTCAGTTTCGCTATAATAAAAAAAAAGAATCTATTTTTTGTCTCGTCAATAAGTGGCTTTTTTTCAAAATTTAGTTATGAATTAACTTACGAACTATGCCTGAACTGGGCACTTTAATTGTTACGAACTGGGCACTTTATTTGTTGATATGGAAGGAGAAAAAAAAGTTCTTATGCTTACAATGATTTATTTTGTCCAGGTTATCTGCTTGTGTCATTTTTTTCAACTTTGGGAGTTTAGTACTGTGATATTCGTAATTTAGATATTTAAGTTTTAAAAAGCTTTGCATAAAAAAAATATATAATTGTCAACTTTTAATGTTTGATACTATGGAATTGAATGCCTAACGCCCTCCGTTAATATTCTGAATAAGTAAGAATTGAGCTAGCTAATTAAATTGCGTCATTTTTTCAACTTTTCGGGGTTTGATATTAAAGGAGTAGTACCCTCCCGTAAGCTAAATAGTTTGAAAACTGAAAATGATTTTTATATTTTAGAATGCCGTTGATCAATTATCGCAGCAAAAACGTGCAAAATTGAATGAAGCCCACGACAACGCTAAGACAGGAGTAATCAAGCCAAGTGCCAGCTCTGCGCAAACCTCTATGCAACCTGGTAGAAAATTTAAGAGGGAATGGATGCTTCAGTATAATGCTTCAGTCTCATCCAATCAAGATCGGGGGGACACTCCTCTTCATGCTTTGCCAGGGACTTCAGATGTACAAGCGCAGCCAGAATTTGTAAATGTATATATATTTTTTTTCTTTTCCGTATTTTTCAAAATAAGGCAAATTTTCTCAAGCGCATAACTTTTGATGAGTAAAACTTAAATTTGTTTCTAAACTATTCTATAATAATCCTATTTCATTTTCTTTCATTAACCAAATTAGTAGTATATAAAAGAATGATTATAACACGGAAGTAGCAAATAGCTTATCATACTTTTCTATAGATTTATAAACCTTACCTCTAATTTCTCTTTTAAGCAAGATGTTTTTCTAATGCAAAAATCCAATTATTTTCTTTGAACAAACTAACTATATAACAAATAACTATTTCACAGTTGACAATCGAACAATCATTCTTAAACTGGGTTATCTTTTGCACTAAGCTTTGTGCGTATCCGGTTCTTATCAAATATCCCATCAGGAAGGTTGAATATTAATCCGACGGGTATAAATTGAATATTAATCGTTCGTTATAAAGTGGTTTTCAAATAACAGGATGTTTATCTTCGATAAGATATAACACAGGAAAAAGGTTTTTTAATAGTTTCCAAATATGTCATTGCAGTGATGTCAAAAAACATTATTTGGGCGAAACCGTTTTTTGGACATTTCAAGCAATTATTTCGACGAAACAGTTAGAGACATTTTAAATATGTTTTCGAAAAGGATTTGAGGCTGAAACTCTAGGGTCGTTATAATACACAAGTTCTATTTGAACGGTGTTTTGAAGTCCTCTACCCCCCAACTCGAAAGGGGCTCCGATCCTCCTACCCCAAAGGAAGCTCCAGGTCCCCAAAGGTCCCCCCGGGGCTCTAAAAAGGATCATCCAGCTCTCATTCAGGTAAACATACAACTAAAATGAACATGATTTTTTTCAACTTTATGAAATAATGCTTATTTCACATAAAAAAATAAAACCTTTTTTCTACAGATTAATGAAATAGCGCCGCTATTGATAATGATGAAACATCGGAATTACAGGACCAATTCTGTCACCACCAATGGAATTCAGAGACAAACCTACATTAGTTGTAGATAATATGGAATGGCAAGGGGGTTTCCTTAACGATGGTTTTGGGGACATAGCTAGCCTAGACGATTTAACTTGTGATATTGATATAAAAGAGGATTCGGACTGGGTAGATAGATTTATGCATGAACATTTAGGCGATGTTACTAGTGCAAGTGAACCGGGTCCTCGTATAGAAATTACGTCGCAGGACAATACAGGCTGGCTTGATCAATTGTCCCCAAACACCTTGGTATATGTACTAGGGGACCTCATGTCATCTCCAACCACTGCAGTTGAACAGACTGGGGTTATTGACAATTCTGAGTCACCCTCCACCATTCCGCTTAATGATACAACAATGCAAATTGTTGGGCCTCATTTTTCCGGGGACACTTTTAACGATAACTTTACTATTAGTGAATTGGATCCTGTACAAATAGGCGCAGGATATGAAAATAGTGCTATGTCCCCCGGAATTGCGTGAATTTTATTTGTTAGAGTCTGCTCTAAGTCACTTACAAACATATAGGGTAGATTTTTAACCCTCCCGAGGAAAACGCGATTGACGGAGGCATTATTTTAACTGACCTGTGAATGTTCTCCATAGCTACATCGACAGAATTTGAGCGCAAATTGAGATTCAGATTCAGAAATGTGGGGGTCAAGGGGGAGTTTAAAGCATCAGTTAATCAAAAGTTTATTTACAAAAGGGAACATCTGGGGATATTTTTTATTTTCATTTTTCAACTGGTAACCAGACTTTTTACCCAGGTCTAAATGAATATGAAGACAACTTTTTTAACTGGGTAAATAAATTGATATCAACTTTTGGACACGTTTAATGAGAGGGGAAGTGGGTCCACCATTTTATACATTGAACACATGGATCTGAATCTCAGTAGATTTAAAAAAAAACTTTATTTTAAAGGGAGCGGGTAATCTAAAAATAAAATGCCACCCAGATTTGTCGGCTACCAAAGGGGTTCAGGGTTTCTATTTTGACACAGGGCTGCAGTGCTTTAAATATGCATTTTTAGCAGCAGCCCATAAAACATTAAGAATAGATTCATCAATGAAAAATCTCGACGGACTTGCACGTAACGGTGGAAAATATTTCCCTAAAGTAAATTTTGATTGTTTAGAGGGGAAGTATCCGGTGTCCTTGAAAGAAATAAGCATATTCGAGAAAGCAAATGAAAATCTTTGGGTGGGGGTGGTTGTTCTCCAGTATGACACTGAATTTGTAGATGGGGGAAAAAAACAAATAAAAAAGGGGTTTTGTATTCAGTGAGGACACCGATGGTGGATAATGTTAAAAATTGGGTATGGGTTATTTACGAACCTCCCAAAGATGTAAATTCCTATGGTCATTTTTTCCCCGTTACAGCAATAAGTCGACCCCTATCCCAAAGCAAGAACAAAGGAGAATGTCTCTATTGCCCCATGTGCCTTTCCTCATTTAGATCTGAGCGAACATTCTCGGATCACATGGGGCATGGCAAAATTCATGGGAATCAACGAATTGAAATGCCGGCAGAAGGTAAAGATACTTACAATTTAAAAATTTCCAAAATTCCCTGCTACAAGTTGATAAAGTGTCTTTGGATTGTGAAACAAGACTGATTGAGGTATCAGACCCATCAAGGCCAAATATAGTCAAGGAACACAAACTAGTTGCGTGTTCCTACGCACACGCCCGTCGCGATTCCAACAATAAAATGCAGTTGGAAGAGTTTTTTTGCTATGGATGAGGAGGGTAGCATGGAAAAGTTATTAGTATCTTTAATAAAAACAGCAAACGGCGCAATTTCACGATTACGTCACACCAACTACCCAATGACATTGTCAGATAAAGAGCAATTGGCATTAGAAAAGGGGACGATTTGCTGGGTTTGTAGATGTGCTCTTGCCCCAAAAGACCCGGTTCAGGATCATAATCACCTTATTGATCCCAATTCAACGGGGAAAAGTAACTTTCGGGGGTGGGCTCACAATTCATGTAATTTAAAAATTAATCAGCAACTTTTTCTTCCGGTTTTTATACATAACTCTAACTATGATCTGAAGTATGTGCTACCAGCATTGGCACGTCTTCAAAGAAATGGAACAGTGGATGATGATGCATGGGTGATAGACAGCTTTACCTACAAAATCATACCTAAATCATCGGAAAAGTTGCTTGTTTTGGAATTTATGTGGAAATTTGTTGAAGCCGACGTTGAGTACACGAATAAAATTCGCTTTTTAGATTCCTACAGTTTTTTCCCCAAATCATTGATTAAATTAATTCAAGTGCAGAAAAACGATGACGGTTGCAATGCTTTCCCCCTTCTCAAGCAACAATTTCCAAATGATTTATATGATTTGTTGACGGTCAAGGGCATATATCCTTATGATTATTATTGTTCCATGTCGAGATTCGCCGAGGAAACTATTCCTCCAATTGAATCGTTTTACGACAGTCTTCACGATCGTAGTTGCACCCCCGAGGAATACAGTTTTGCTAAAAAAGTTTGGGCAGAGGGAGGGTGTAAAAATGGGTTTGACTCCTGCAAGCTGTATTTGTCGAGTGACGTGTTAACTCTGTTAGACATTATGTGTAAAAATACGGACAAAATCTATGAGGAATTTAATCTTGATTTGGGCTATTATTTTTCATCTCCTCATCTAGTGATGGACCTCATCCTAAAAATTAGTGGGGAAAAAAATTGGGCTAATCACAGACTTTCATCAGCACCTGTTCATCGAAAAGTCAATGAGGGGTGGATTTGTTTTTCACGGGGATCGTATCTTGGAAACTGATCCAACAGGAGAGAAGACGGGGACAAAATCGGATGCAGTTTTCCTTGATATGAATTCTCTCTACCCCTCGGCCATGTCCCATTATGCGCTACCTTGTGGTGACTATAAATGGCTCAATGACCCTCAAGCTCCCCCATTTCCCCAACATTGGCGACAGTGTTGAGGAGAATGGACCGGTTGGATGGTTTTTTGAAATTGATGGAGAGATACCAGTCGAGCTTCACGATTCAGTAAAGGATTTTGTTTTCCCGTGCATCAATAGACCTGTGACTAAGGACTCTTTGAGCCCTCGCAATAGGTGTTTAGTCGAGGTGGACGGATTGCATTGGACACCTTCAAAACAAAAACTTATTGCTGATCTTCTGCCGAAAAAAAACATAGTTGTACATCATGTAGCTTTAAAATGGATGTGCAACAACGGTTTCAACGTCACAAAGGTTCACAGAGCACTCCAGTTTAGTTAAAAACCCTATCTGAAAACGTTTGTTGACACTTTTGTCAACAAATTTTCTGCAGCGCAGATGAAAGCCGAAAAAGAAAGTTTTTAAACTCATTTTGAATTCGGCTTTCGGCAAAATGTGTGAGAGTGTTCGCAATAGGAATCGTTGTGACGTCTTGACCGATCCCGAACAATGTGCTCGAATTATTGCCGATTTATTTGCCGAATTATTGCCGATCCAAATTACACTTCCTTCACAATCATTGGCCCTGACATTGTACTTTTGAATAGGAAAAAAAGACGCATTGTCTTGAATAAAAATATTGCTGCAGGCAGTGCGATCTTGGAGATCTCTAAAAAGCTCATGTTGGAATTCTACTACAATGTGGCTAGGGTACAGTGGCCGGAGAAGGGGCAAGTAGAGGTCTGCTACGGGGACACGGATTAAAAGTAAAAACCCCAAATCTAATTGATGATTTGGCGCACGGTGAAATTATCAACTCACGGATGGACTACTCCAATTGGAGTAGTCTTTACCCAGAGCTAGTGAAACGTCGGGCACCAAATCAGCTTTTATTTTTTAAATCTGAAACAGGAAGCGACATGATTTCCCGTGGTATGTTCGTAAGTCCGAAGGTGTACTTTATACAAACACACGACGAGGAAATCAAGAAAAGTTGCAAAGGAGTACCCACGCGCTATGTGGATAAGAATTTCGACATGGACATTTATAGAAATTGTATTGTTGAAAATACAATTCCACGAGCCAAATTGCTGGCAATTCGTTCTCTCAACTACAGAAACTTTACTGTAAATGTAGAAAAAAAATTGCCATGAGTACCATCTCCGACAAGGTCTATGTTTGTCAAGATGGTGTGACCACCCTCCCCCTTGGACACTATTTAACTTCAGACCGGGCCGAATGTGTTTATCCATAGGGAAAGTCTCGGTTTAAATAAAGTCCTGTAAATTATTTCCTAAAACCTTTGGGGGGGGGGCCTCGCGGCGGGGGGGGGGGGGGGGGGGGCCGCCAGCGGTGGGGTGCACCGCCACTATCAAAGTTATCTTTTTTTTTACTTAGAGCAGATTTTTTTTTTTGTAAGTGTTTCATTAAAAAAAAGTGATATTATTTCAAGTGCTTTAATCTAATGTTGTATTTTTTCTCTATAAATAAACAAAAAAAGTATTTATTTTAGTGTTTTTTCTCTGTGTGCCTATATAAATGTTGTATTTTTTTTATTATAAATAAATTTAAAAAAAAGTGTATTTTTTCATGTTTAATGTGCTTTTTTTTCAATGTATTGTTACTTTTTTTATGCATATAATAAAAGAAAATATGATTCTTTATTCGTCTTCTTCTTCTTCTTGAACAGAGTAGTAGTAGTAGGGAAATTATTTAGCCATTAGACAATTATGGTCTACAGTTAGTTGTCCAGGTGAACTGTTGAAGGGAACATGTATCAATTTAAAACACCATTCAGATCGTTTCTGTGTGGACCGCCAATGTCGGGCAAAACAACACTCTTAACTAAAATAATTAAAAATTGCGATAAAATGTTTGTGGAAAAGCCGAAAAAAATCTACTATTGTTACAGTATTTGGCAGGAGTCATACGATAAAATAAAAGCAATTGCTGCCACCACTATGGGATTGGTGCAGATACAATTCATACAGGGACTTGATGTTTTCAACATTATTGAACCAAACTCTTGGCTGATCATTGACGATCTGGCTGAATCTATTGAACAATGGTCCCAGCAAATGCTGCAATTGTTCACTGTTCACAATGCTGCAATGCTGCAATTGTTCACAATGCTGCAATCATGAACAGGTTTCCGTTACTCTAGTTCTACACAATCTCTTTCATCAGAGCAAATGTATGCGAACACTTGCTTTGAACTGCACCTACTATATCATCTACAGATGATATAGTACACAGATGGTACAGCTCGCTAATAACCCTCAATAAACAAATCTATCCAGGTGCCCCTAAATTTCTGCTCTCAGCATACAATCAGGCAACTAATAAACCCCACGGTTATATCCTATTGGGTCTTAATCAAAATACACCCGAGGATCTGCGTGTAGTCACAGATATTTTCGACAATGAAATTACAGTTTATCTCCCCGTGAACACTAAAAAGATCTATTAGTCGCTATCATGACACTGAAGAAACTACATGAAAATAGAAATTTGTTTTCAGTTCTAAGCACAGGAAAGCAATGCTCAAACACGGTATTGACAATGATTTCATTAATCTAATATCTGAACTTTGTTTAAATTTGACCGAGGGTAATGTTCAACTGCCAGAAGTAGTTAAGCAACAGGCAAAGCAACATCGTTCCATTGTACGTACATTGGCCTCTAAAAAGAAAGGAAAGAATTTTAAAAGGAAACGACTTCTTCAGGCGGGCGGTAGCTTTTTCACACTTTTACTGCCAATAATTGCAGGACTTGTAAACAGTTTTCTCTAGAGAATGGCAAAACCCTATAAATTGACTCCAATAGAACTCGCTCTCTCACCCTTGGAACACTTTGAGAACAATCTGAGTAAATTCCTTGACAATGAAAATATTGAGGATGATAAAAAACTGCTTTTACTTCAAGATGCACTTCGCCGAGTGGACAAACACAAGGTCCTATCGGTCGAAGCCCACTGCTGCTGCTGCTGATCGCAAAAAAGAATCATCTTCTCAAGAGTCTGCTGCTGGAACACAATTAAAGAAGGAGGAATTGGATTCAATTGTATTGAAAATTGGAAATCTAATGCCCCGCTCATATCGTGAACAAAGTAAACGACTCCTAACCTATCTCTTGGAAAGTGGTCATATTCAAGTTGAGAGCAATGGGGAAGGGATTATAATTCAGGGCAAGAGCTATAATCTACTTGATTTAATCTATGACATGGTTACAAATCCTAAAGGACTATTATCATTTGACGCTCATCTATACAATTTTCTAAATACATTAAACTTCCCCAAAAGTCTTATTAGCAATAGACAAATTCTAAAAAAATTAAATGAACATGCATCATCATCATCATCAACAACATTGACACCATTAAAATATGAAGAAGAAGATTTTAAATCAATTTTGGAAAATACTAGCACACCACTGATAGCTAGACAAAAGCGAAGACGTATCAAGTCAACGTCACCATTACCTCCACCATCACCACCAACAGCCAGTATACAAAAGGGTAGCGGACGTTACACAACGTGTTTACGTTCAAAATGGTTGAAGTTCTGAAAGGTGTTTATGAAAATATTGTGAGGCGGGGAGTTTAAGTTCCCCCACCACTCTTTCCAAAGTCACTGGTGTTCACACTAAAAGTGTACAAGACTATCTACAAAATGAATCAAGTTACACTCTGCATAGAAATCATAGACTTCGTGCCAATCAATATCGAAAAACTAAAGCCTTTTACCCTTTGCATATAATGCAAGCAAATCTCCTGACTCTAGATGAGCTTCAAAGACGTCACAATACACCGTACAAGTACATTCTACTTGCAATCAGTGTTTTTAGTCGCTATGCATATGCAATTCCATTGCAATCAAAGAGAGGTGTTGAAGTTGCTCGGGCCATTGAAAGTATTCTCGAACAGGATTCATATAAAAAAATTCAAACGGATCGCGGTAGTGAATTTGTTAATCCCCGTGTTGCAAAAGTACTAGAGAAATATAGTACACTGCTCTATCATAGTCACAGTCCTATAAAGGCTGCATTGGCCGAACGATTGATAAGAACTATTCGACTTTTAATTTCAAGATATCGTACATTGAAAAATACACCGGCTTTTATTCATGATCTAGATACAATCATGTTGATTTATAATCAACGACCTCATCGATCATTGTCCAACTCTACGCCAACGGAAGTTCATCATTCTGATCACGATACAATTGACACCTTTCTTAAACAGTATTCCAATGAAACGATTGTCAAGAGAGAAAAATAAATTCAATGTTGGTGATACTGTTCGAATTAATAGAACAACTAATGTTTTTGAAAAGGGGAATTACTTGTGGTCCACCGAACTTTTTAAAGTGGCAAAAATCCTAGACACTAAACCCATAACTTATCGCCTGCGTGATACCAAAGATGAAGAGATTTTCGGTGGCTTTTATGACTGAATTGCAAAAAGTTAAAAATGCTAGTGAAATCTATCAAATTGAAAAGATATTAAAGACACGTACCCGCAGGGGTAAGAAACAGTTACTTGTTCGGTGGCTAGGATACAACTCTGATTTTGATTCTTGGATCGGTGTTGAAGATATTGACAATGCCCAATGATTTCTATGTAACTTTCATGTCCAACGTTTCCGATCCTCTCTACAATGACTTGAATAGAACAAGTGATTTTTGGACAAAACTCTCCCCCGCCATCAAATTTGACGGTGCGTATGAAGTGGCTCTTGTCGACTGTATTCTCAAAAAATACCTATGACATCCTGAGAAAGGATCGTGAATATGAAATAAAAATTAGACCCGCTGATTGGCCACTCATTAGCGATCAACATGATGATTGGCCACTCGTTAACGATCGAAAAAAAATTGAAAATATCAATTCATTTGAATATCCATACGTTGTATTACCCTACGAGGAGCTCACCTGTATGAATGATTTATGTCGTACTATCAATAAAAGAATTTCCGCTCGTAAAAAAGGAGCTTTTCATTTCAACTATTCAAAGGAGGAGGGCAAGATCTACATTAGTTCACCTATTGCCAGCGAAAAGGTTATTCTCAATTATAACCTAAAGGATGTTCTTGGCTTTAAGCTCAATATAATCAACGGTGAAAGTGCCGGAAACACTAATTTCATTTTTGCTGACTACCCACCTGCCTTCTCCACAGACACTTGTATATTTCTCTATGCATGCTTTGTGGAAACATCGAGAGTCGGTAATTCAAATGTTCCCCTCCTACGAGTTCTTGAACGAAAAACCAATCAAGAACTTGTTCATCACTATAATATAAAGCATCTTCATTATGTTCCCGTAAACACTTCGTATTTGGAACTCTGTCAGTTAACACTAAGAACTGAATTAGGTGATCCTCTAGCAATTTCAAAAAGGCTTAGCAGTGATTACATGTCATTTTCGACCCATTGTCAACGACAGCACAATCACCTAAAATGAACAATAGGAGAATTCCATTTGTCTGTCCCGATATCGATTGCTATGTTGGTGCTTTGAGTCCACGTCAAATAGGCAATGGATTGGACTACTACAAGGGTCGTACTACAATGTCTGGCTATGGTCTTGGTAGCTGGTTTGCTAGGCTATTTCGTTCTGCACTACCCCTTGCCAGAAAATATCTTGTACCTGCTGCATCGAATTTTGCTGCCTCCACACTACAGGACTGGGGGTCGGGCAAGAATTTCAAGGAGAGTGTTAAGGAAAATATTAGATCTTCAGCAAGAGCCGTTGGTGAGCAACTAAAATCTCGGCAAAATGGGGAGGGATTGAAAAGGATGCGTTCGCGTCATTCACTCATCAGTCTCCACCCAGACAGCTAGCAAAGGACATCAACAAGGACTTTGAGGAATAAAACAAGGAAGACCAATAAGCAGAAGAAGAAAAAGAAAAAGATTGTTAGATCAAAGAAGGATTTCTTCTCTTAAGATGACTTATCTCCCCCACAAGGAATCATATCCATCAATCAGTTCCTCATTGAATCTATTCAATGCTGAAAATGTTGATGTCAGTGTCAAGTATGGCTACTATGAACAATTTCACCCCAACAACCCCTCTCGGAAAATATACACTTTCAAATATTTTCCAATGAATACTATTTCATTGATTTGTCGTCAACATTTATTGATTTAAATGTTGTGGTGAAGAAAAAGTCAGATAATACAACTCCAAATGCCGGCGATGGTCTCTCCTATGAAAACTGTATTCTACACAACCTATTCAAACAAATTAATGTATTTATTAATGGAACATTGGTGAGCACTAGCAATAATTTATCAAACTATGCAAGCTACATACAATTTATGATGATGACGCCAAAGGCATACAAGGAGTTGAGAGGACAATCATTAGGCTATGAATATCGATCAGGTGTTGATACTGACGGTAAGTTGACTACTGCAGTGACCCAGGAGTATCATCTAGTTGGAAAATTAAATCATGAGATATTCAATATATCCCAATGGCTACCCCCCAATGTCAAGATTGACATAAAGTTACAGATGGCCCCATCGAATTTCATTTTGAGAAAAACACTTCCTGCCAGCACCCGATGCAAATGTCATTATCACATCGGCAATTCTCCACGTCCGAAAACAACAGGTTATGAGCTCTGTTGCATTGGCAGTGGAAAAGCTAAGAGCCAATGGTAACAACATTAAACTTCTTGTCCCCCATACAATCACCAATCAACGTCACATTGCCACCGGCTCTCGTAGCTATAGCGATTCATCATTTATCAATGGAGAAATCCCATCAAAATTGACTTTGGCCTTTGTGAATAGTGGCAGTGCCGTTGGATCCTGGACTGAATCCCCCCATGATTTTAATTTTTTCGGTCTATCTAGCCTTGTGTGCAAAGTGAATGGTATTCCACTGTACACTCTATCATTGACAAAAAATCCTATAGAACTCTGTACGAGTTGGCTATGCAATCCCTAGATCATGACTCTCAACTATTTGAAAATGGAATAACCGATTCAATGTTTTCAAAAAATCATGGGGTTATTGTTGTTTGGACTTGTCAGGCACACAGGATATGAGTATAGTACGAACAGGGAATGTACGTTTAGAGTGTACATTTGCCGATGCTCTGACTGAGAGTATCACGCTAATATCACTGAGTCAATTTGAAACCTATTGGGAAATCACACCCGACGGCAGTGTTCTACTAGACCTAGCACCATGAACACAAACCAAATAATCAATGTATTTAGTATGGATCCATACATGTCCCAGTACAAGTCCTATTGCATACCTTTGGACTTCATTGAAAATATTCCAAGTGTTAACAATACCCTAATCATTGTTAATAGCAGTCCATCGACTTTGAAGACCGGTCATTGGCTATGCATCTTTCAAACAGCGAAGAATATTGGATTTTTTGATCCTCTTGGCCTATCGTATAAATTCTACGCTCCATACATCAGCAACTTTATTGAAAGCAGTGGGAAAACCATTATTCAAAATCAACGAAGAGTACAGGATTTAACGACTAAGACATGTGGCTTTCATGCACTACTCTTTTTCATGTTCAGATGTCGTGGCTACACCTACAAGCAGTTTCTCAACATCTACGTTGACTTACCTTGATTGAATGACTTTCTAGTGGAGAATATACTTACAAGTGTATTTAATATTGATTTTAGTGCCCTAAGAATAAAATGTTCTAAAAATGTATGTGAAATTGTTTATTAATAAAAAAAAATTATATACATGACAAAACGACTTTTCTACTCTTTAGATTTCATCCACTACTAGGTATTTGTCGACAACAACTAGTGCAGGTAGATTATCTGAATTCACAGTGTACTGATCCTGATGTACTGCAATGTCAGGGTCACATTTTCCACAGTAGAGCGTGACTTGACTCTTGTCATATCTCTTTGTATAGTCAATGATACTATTCTCAATCATTCTATAGAATTCACATGTTTCAATTTGCTTATTTGAAGCAATTTCACAAAAACAGTGTCCTCAAGTGTCGAATCACAGTCCGTCACAGCCAAATAAAAATAAGTGGGCTTATAATCATAACACCCATTGTCTTCACAACGATGACGTAGAAACCATATTCTTTTGTTGTTCCAACAATTGAATCGTTGACCCGGTTCCTCCTCCCAGAACAATCTAAAACCACGACGATACCAATCTCGCAGCAATAGACTAAAATCACGGTTAGGATTCTTTCCAATCATACCGGGATATGTATTCTCCCACTGATTACATTTATCATAGTGACAATTGGAGCATAGGTGACCTCTATGATGAGAGTCACACACCTCTTCAAGACAGGAATTACAACCTTTAATTTGTACAGCATATCCTCTATGCAATTTACACGGGTTGCATAATCTACACTTTTCATCATACTCATCAATCATTGTGCAATTCTCACATGATGACCAGCTGCCCTGTGTGTACATACATAACGGACATGTATGGAACATTTTGTCATGTGTTGACACTCTCACTGCCACAATGAAACTGAACTAGCAACAACAAAAATTGTCTGAGATAGAGAGAGAGAGAGGAGTAAATCATCCTTGAGCACCATCTTTCTCATCAAAAAAAAAGTCCTAAATTTCTAAACTAATGTTTAAAAGCATATCCACAATATCATTTTGCCGTGTTGTGATCAATATATCAATAAATTGTGTAAATGCATTTGGACCACGACGTAGAAGCTTCATACAATAGTCTAATGATGAAGAATCAGTTTTCATTATATCGACAAGCATTCCCCGAGACAATATCTTCCTTTGAATAGACAGCTCTAGAAAATTGTCATCTAGAATCAAACGTTTTTCCATAAGAACTAGATTCCTCATGATTCGCTCTTTCTCGAATCTATCCATTTTTTAGAGTCCTAACTCTCTCACAACCAGCTTCAGACTAACCAGAATTTTTTCTACTCTAAAAAATATACGCTAGTCTACTATAGAAAGAAAAAAAAATACCATTGATTTAGAAACAATTTTATTGAACATAATTACAATAATAATAATAATCACTGATGCATTTTGTTCTCATCAATATATTTCGATAGGACATCTAATGCTGACCGAAGTTTATTTATATGGAGAATATTCACTTTTCCAGCAAAACATAGCTGCTCCTCCTGCTTAAATTTGCTTAATGATATCACGTATCTGGCATACATAGTGTCCCATTCAAGACATAGTCTACAACCAGTGGTTATTTCCACAGCCACATTGGGTACTCGTATATCGCTGCTGTTATTGTCAGCTCCATCATTAATCTCCAATAATGTAAATGCACCACTCATTTTTTCTCCACTAATATCCTCTCAAATAAACTATTCTCTTGAATTCAATTCTCTTACTAATATGAATTGTAATGAAAACTACTCCTTTTATGCAAATCCCAATCATCAATCAAGTTATACTCACTCTCTTTGAAAAGGTGTAGAGCTTCTATAGTCTAGAATAGTGACATAATTTCACTTTATCGACCCTCAAATTCCATTTAGGTTGCCGTATATGGTGTGTACCCACAGTATTTCCATACATCTATTAGCCCAGAAACCTGTCTGATTGCCCCAGAAACTTGTCTGGTTGGCCCAGAAACTTGTCTGGTTGGCCCAGAAACTTGTTGGTTGGCCCAGAAACTTGTCTGGTTGGCCCAGAAACATGCCTGGTTGGCCCGGAAACCTGTCTGGTAGGTTTTGTATAATTCCATATTCAATTGACATCAATAGCAATAATCAGTCTGGTAATCAACCATGGAAAGCTGCCAGGGAACATAAAGGTCCAGAATTCAATATGTACATACTACTGAGGGGGACTAGACTCCCGCCTCTTTTTTCCCCAAATGAATCCGATCAAAATATTCAAATCTATTTTTTTCAAAAACAGATCAAAGATCAGATAACAGGAAGTCCTGGGTTGACACAACCCTTCCAGAGCCTGGGTGCACGTGTAAATTTTTTACCCTAGGACATATAGTTTTTATAGAAGGGGTGGTCGTATAAACTTTTAAGGGGGCTCATTTGATTGGAAGTTGAAAGTTTTAGTGCTCGTATTGAGAGTTAGTAGTGATTGGATGGCAAGTAGCCCCTTCCTCCACGCCTTCTTTTCCCCCAAAATGCATCCCGTCTAACCCTTTTTGTTAAAGATAGTTGAAAGCTCAGATAAAAAAAAGTCTAGGGTCGACACAACCCCTCGAGAGCCTGGGGGCATATGTTGAAAGTTATACCTTCGGACGTGTAAGTTTTTTTGGATGGGGTGGCCGTATAAACTTTGGAGGGTGCTCGTTTGATTGAAAATTTGAAAGTTTTAGTGCCCGTATTAAGAGTAAGAAGCCATCGGAGGGCAACTATCCTCTCCCAATGCCCTCTTTTCCCAAATGTATCCCATAAAATTTTGAGATACCCATTTTGTTAAAGATAGTTGAAAGATCAGATAATCTTTCCCGGAAAATACAAGGTTTTTATGGAAGGGGTGGTCGTAACTTCGGAGGGGGCTCATTTGATTGGAAATTGAAAGTTTTAGTGTCCTCCTTAAGAGCGAAGTGATTGGAGGGCAACTAGTACCCCCCCCCCCCCCCCCCCCCCCCCCCCCTACGGTCACCTTTCTCCAAATACATCCGACCAAAATTTTTAGATAGTGATTTTGCTCAAAATAGTTCAAATATCAGATAACAACAATGTCGGGGTCGACACAACCCTCTGGAGCCCGGAGCAAGTGTTGTAAGTTATTCTCCGTGGGCATATAAGGTTTTTATGGGAGGGGTGGTCGTATAATCTTTAGAGGGAGCTCGTTTGATTAATAATTTAAAGTTCTAGTTCCATTTTAAATGTCAAAATTGATCGTAGGGCAGCTAGCCCTCCCACGTCCTTTTTTTCAAATAAATTCGATCAAAATTTTGAAATAGCCATTTTGTTCAAAATAATTAATGGATCATATAGCAATGTCTCTGGGGTTGACACAGCCTGCAAATCCTTGGGTCAAGGGTTGTAAGTTATTCTCCAGAGGCATATAAGGTTTGATGGAAGGTGATGGTCGTATAAACCTTGAAGGAAGATCATTTGATCGGAAATTGAAAGTTCCAGTTCTCCATTTTAAGCGTCAAAAGTGACTCTTAAGGTGCCCCCACCCCTCCACGTATTATTTTCCCCAATTGTATCTGAGCGAAAATTTGACATAGCCTTTGTGCTCAAAATAGCCCAAAGATTATGTCACAATGCTTTCAGGGTTGATAAAACTCCCAGAGATCTGGGGCAAGGGCAAAGGGTTTAAGTTAGGCCCCGGGGCATATACGGTTTTATGGGAAATGTAGCCGTATAAATTTTGGAGGAAGCTTATTTGATTGAATAATCAAATAGTTTTTTTTAAAGAAGAAGGTGTTCTATACGCATAACTTTTTTTTCGGAACTACATCTTTATCTGAATTTACTGAATTTTCTTTTCGTAAAATGTATATACATTGTTGTCAAGCTTCTTTTATATCTCTTTTAATTATGTTTTTAGAAGTTGAAGAGGCTTTACCAAGTGACATTAAGAAGCAGGTTGACATTTCAGACCCTTTTTTGTTTCCCAAACTAGAAGATGGTCCGACGACAACTTTTCCAAGCATTTTGGTACCATGTAAACTTGAACCTGAGTCTCAGAAATTTGGCTCGACATCTATCAGCGATCAAGGTAAAAAATTAAGAGTTCCAGCATCAACTTAATAAGATAACAATTATTAGAATTTGACTAGAAAAAGTAAAATATTAAGCTCTTAACTTGCATGCTATTACTTACGACTGAATGCAGAACCAAGCTACCTGAGGCAAAGAGACCTACCAATGCTACTCCTAAATCCCAAATCATTCAAAGGCTCCCTCTGCACACTCTCCCAGAAATTTAGAATGTCCATCCTTACGACCTTCTCCCCCCCCCCCATTAGGGGACGACATACTATTTGTTTGGCCCTAGATTGTTGCCCGAAATGGACGATCTTTCGCAATCTGTGATCTTTCATCCATAAAATATGTCATAGCCATCTCAGTCTTTCATTTATTACAGCCCTGGTAATCAGGATAGAACTAGATTTCTTGTACAGCTTTCTGATTGAAATAAGGTCAGTCAAACGGGTGCCCAAATGAATTTGTATTCTCTGAAACATACCAGCAAATCCTCCTCCGTCTTTGGTACTCTCCACATTTCAGAGCCATATTTGACCACTGTTATCACTTTAGCTTCCAGTATTCTATTCTTGGTTTGCAGACATTTTTTTCTTCTATTCTTCCAAATTTTTAAATTTTCTTAAAAACACCCTGGGCATTGCCTATTCTTCCTTAACATTTTCGTTGCATCCACCACCTTTACTAATAATAAACTTACTTGAACTTCACTTGACCACTTACAATACAATGGCTTCCCAGTCTCTAATCTTTTTTTTTTTTAATCTATAATCTCTTATGGCTTCCCAATCTCTAATCTTTTTATTTCTAGCCGATAATAGCAAAAAAACTGAGGTGTTTGCAAAATCTTACAAAGGTCAGATCATAGGTCAACCTTACAAAGGTAAATAGATCATAGGTCAACCGTATCGAAACAATTACAGCAGTATGTTATAATGGAGATAAGTACTCATGCTGATTAGCCTGGGTTAGAATATGAATTTCAAAGAAATTTTTTACCTTCCTTAGAAAAATAGTAATTTTTCTCTTCCAAGTGTCGTTGATTTGGTCCTGTCCGAGTAAGGCATTGGCAAAACTATTTTAGCTGCTAAAACGGCTTAAGAATCATGTGCTCAATTTTAGAAGATCTTATTAGTATTTTATGGGAGAAATTTTTATTTTCAGGGGGCAATGTTCCACGAAGAGGTAGGGGATATTTTCAGGCCTTCTTTGCAAAACTACGGAAATAAAATTTTAAAACCTATTTTTTCAAATAAAAGTTAGGAGCAGCATTTAAACTTTAAATGAAAAAGAAATATTCCACATATAAGAGAGGTTACCCATCCGTCTGCCCCTCAGTCGTTAGACTAAAGCATGTTATTGCATCGCAAACGATTGTTATTTCAATTTAGCAGCCTTTTTTTTCTTTTTGTCAAAATGAAGATCTTGGAGGCGTGCTTATTTTGCTCCCATGAGGTAATCTTATCGAACCAATGGTTTAAAATATCCAGAGAGGACTCACTCAAACGGAAATTAGAAGTTATTGTGCCTTTTTTAAGTAACAAAACAACTCTGTTCAGCATTGTTTACTTATAGTATTTGCTTATAAAAAGTTAACAGATTTTTTTTTTTTTGGGGGGGGGGGGATTCTGATGGAATAAATTTTCCACCAGAAGAATTTTTCATGAGAAGAAAAATTTCTGGGGCTGAAGTTTCCGGGCCAGTTTACATTTAAAACCGTGGAAATTATGACCCTAAAAAATAATCTGATTTCTTAAACTTCCCTTCTGCCTTCACATTTAAGCGAGCCTTAGGTAAAACAGCTCGTACTAACAAGCCGTAAATAAAGAACAGCCAAAGCAACTGAAAAGTGAAAATCCAAAAGTTTTTATTGAAATGTGTAACTAAAATTCACAATTAAATTTTGGATTATTTTAATGAATTCAAGTAAGCTGCAATAAAATGAGAAAACCTTGTAGCTTGGTATTTAAAAAGAATGCTTAAATCCCACATTCTGAGCTAATTTCCAATGTCAATTGTTTCTTCTTAATTGTGTCCAAGCCTTCCAAAGGGATTACATTTATAACAAAAAGAACAAAGATAATGCATTGCCTTTCACGACACATGGAGGATTGACAATTTATAAGCACTTAAAAACAATCAAATTATTAGCCCAAGAATCTATCAGAAGATACACATCCATATATCGTATTGTTTAGTCTGTTGCGACAACCATAAAAATATATTTTACTCTGTCCCCTTAAACAAAAATTAAAAGAAACTTGTTTGGCTGCACAGGCTTTTCAAAAATTGGCTGCCTGCAAAGGCAAATTTTATCATGGTCGAAAGAGAACAATATAAAACTATTTTGCATGCTACAAAAGACTTTCCATACTTAAAGTGCTACCACATTCCAGGATTTTATTTACAAAGGCTTTGAAAGGTAAATCAACTCAGTGTGCTTAACCAGAATGGAGTTGAGCACTCGTCTTCATTAACACTATTCTAACTTGTGTAGTGGCAATTGTTCAATATTTAGATAAATGAAATCATGGTACAACCTAGAAACATACAACTCTTTAGGCCAAAATTTCCGTTCAGTTATTCAGACAACACAAAGAGTAAAATAAGTAGATAAAATTAGGTAAAACCAGAGGAACAAAAACAAAAAGCAAGGCTGAAAGGTTCTAAAACTATGCCTTTGAAGATAACACAACCCTCCAAAGCCCCTGGGGATAGGTCTTTACGTTATAAAATTTGCCCATTGTTTATTTTCAGTATTTTTTATTGAGAAGTATACTCATTTTTTGGGGAAAGATTTATTCTTAGGGTGGGTTTTTTGTAGATTTGTTCCTGGAGAGAGAAATATCCAGGGGAAATTTTACACTAAGGGAATTCGACGTGCGAAATCATTTTTATTTGTTTTACTTCCTCTTTGTCAGGTTTATTTTGCATGTGGAGATGTTCCAGGGGAATTACCCTTGGGAAATTTTTGGCGTGATTTGATATCCGTGAAAAAAATTCCATGGAAGGGGGATATCTGAAGTGATCAAAATGACGATTAGAGCTTAAAGTCTATTTTCTAATGAGAATATGCTGAAGATAATTTAAAAGACGATAAACACTGGCCACCCTTTTAAAGTATCTGGCTCTCCCTGTTCCCTCTAAAGGGCATCGAACTTTGATAAACTTACACAAAATTTGTGTATCGAACAAAATCGATACGATATCGAAGTATCGAACAAAATTTGTGTTATAAAAATGAAAATTTCGATAGCGATTTTCGAAATTTCGAAAATTTCGATATGTTATAAAAATGATCGAACGATATCGAAGTATCGAACAAAATTTGTGTTATAAAAATGAAAATTTCATAATTAGATCTACAGCCCACACAAGTCCCAAGGAAATTGTATTAAGCCTCCTACCATGGCTAAATCCTGATTTGTATTGTTTTAAATAAGTTAAACAACCAGTAAATATGGAGCAGTTCATCCAATAGAATTACGAATAAACTGATTTTTTTTTTTTTTTAAATATAATAGTCTCATTTCCTGCAAATTTAATTTAAGTCCTTTTATAACCTTGAAAATAATAAATTCTTTCTATAGTTTTGGATATAAAAATGGGTTAAAACATTGGTTTGAGACTTACTAGTTCATTATAGATCAAAAATTCAAAACGATTCCGCCATGTTTTCTACTTATCCTGTTAGACCGCTTAAAACTGCCATTTCACGTAAATGTAAAAATATCACATTTGACAGTCTTTTAACCTTTTTTATACCCACAAATCTTCTTAAATCCCAATTTTAACCTTTAACCTTTTAATCCCAATCATCCAATGATCTCCATGTAATGTGTTTAAGTACTACTTTTAGCTGTCATATTGAAATTTATTTAATTTTATTCCCTAATTTTAGAAGTAACGAATTCAACTATCTGCAGCATTGGTGGTGAAACTCCTATCCAGTGTGACATATGTAAGAGAACTTTTGCTGAGTCATCAACTTTGACTAGACATAAACGAGTGCATACTGGTGAAAAACCTTTTCAGTGTGATATATGTAATAAAGGTTTTGCTCGGTTGGCAAATTTGACTAGTCATAAACGAGTGCATACAGGTGAAAAACCTTTTCAGTGTGATATATGTAATAAAGGTTTTGCTCGGTTGCCAAATTTGACTAGTCATAAACGAGTGCATACAGGTGAAAAACCTTTTCAGTGTGATATATGTAATAAAGGTTTTGCTCAGTTGGCAAATTTGACTAGTCATAAACGAGTGCATACAGGTGAAAAACCTTTTCAGTGTGATATATGTAATAAAGGTTTTGCTCGGTTGGCAAATTTGACTAGTCATAAACGAGTGCATACAGGTGAAAAACCTTTTCAGTGTGATATATGTAATAAAGGTTTTGCTCATTTGGTAAATTTGACTAGACATAAACGAGTGCATACAGGTGAAAAACCTTTTCAGTGTGATATATGTAATAAAGGTTTTGCTCAGTTGGCAAATTTGACTAAACATAAACGAGTGCATACAGGTGAAAAACCCTTTCAGTGTAACATATGTAAGAAAACTTTTGCTGAGTCATCACCTTTGACTAGACATAAACGAGTGCATACTGGTGAAAAACCTTTTCAGTGTGATATATGTAATAAAGGTTTTGCTCAGTTGGCAAATTTGACTAGTCATAAACGAGTGCATACAGGTGAAAAACCTTTTCAGTGTGATATTTGTAAGAAAAGCTTTGCTCAGTCTGGATGTTTGATCAGGCATAAACAAGTGCATTCAAGTAAAACATGCTTTTAGTTTAATATATATGTGAAAAGATTTTCTGAATTAGAACCTAACCTGAATAAGATCCAATGAGTGCGTACAGGTGAAAAACCCTTTAGATTGCATGTATGTAAGAAAATTTTTTGATCCAAGTCACTTAAGTGTTATGCATAAAAAAAAAAACTTTCTGCATCAAGCTCTTTGAATAAGCACAAAAGAATTCTTAGAAGTGAAAAAGCTTTTCAAATATTATAGATTACATATTAGGTTCTATGAGAAACTTGACAAATTTTATATGCATTATTGGAGCGACCACCCTTTGTTGTTTTACGAATGGAGGATTCAGTTAAAACTTCCACGAATTTTTTTTACAGGGGGGGGGGGGGGGGGGGGGGTCAAGCACACAATTTATCAATTGTCACAAGTTGGCTCTATTGGGGTTTGGAATTTAGAAATGGATTTTTTTGTTGGCGATGATGTTGTCTTAAGTAGGCTTTTGAGTGATCAAACAAGAAGCTTAGTGAAAAACTGGGTGCAATCCAACTGGATAGTTTTGCAATGAATCTTTTTTAAGAAAGTCACATTTTATGGATGAAGTATGGTGGGCTGAAAACTTTTGTAAAGAGGAATAAAAACCTAGCCAGTTAAATCACTGAGTTTAGGGACCAAAAGAAAGTTCTCAATGTGGAAGGGTTGACTTTATTGATGCTCCATTCAGGAGTTAGCGTAATTTTCATTTGTTCTACCGGAAAATATTGAAGACAACAGCAAAAATTGTCGGTAAGAACATTATACACTTATTATCAAGAAGTTTTAATAAATATTGTAGCAAATATGTGTAGTGTAATAAATAACGAAATTAACACAGGCTGCATATCAGTCGCTGTTGAAAATCCCTCTAAAAAGAATATTGTTATTTTTGACTGAAAATTTGGCCACAAAATACTGTTATGTTTGGCTCGGCTGTTGAGATACTAACCAAGTTGACAGTTCATTTGTTAATCAAAACTCTTATATGGTAAACCTCATATCAGTTTACTGAGATGTGTTGTTGACATTTATAAAATAACTACCTGCAACAAAGATATTGGCCAAGCACGGTTATAAACCGTTGCTTTTTAGAAAGGTTGCGGTTATACTTGTATATCTTAATGTCATAATAGTCTGTTGAGAGCAGGTTTAAAGTGGGAAAACAGTCAGGTATTTTGTTTTTGAAATTTGTAAGTTATTCATTGCTTGTTTTTCTTTAAGATTATAACTCGGAAAATGGTCCTTAGTAATACATTGCTTTTCTATAAATATATTTAAGAGAAACGAAGCCTTTATGTACTACAGCCTGTGCAATTCAAATAGAGATGCATGAACAAAGTTTCATAAACCTTTCCAGTAGCGGATCCAGGATTGACTCGTTGCAAAAAATTTCCATTCTAAATTAAGCCTAACGTACCTTATTAATATTTAAAGTTGCGTGCCTCTGCTTCTATCCGTCATTTAGCTGTAAGTTCTGTAAAGCTATCCACATAACTACATTTATAGAAACACTATCAATATTATATAACAAATTCTCGCTTCCTATTTCCACTATTAGCAAATCTATCGAAAATGGTAGCCCGGAGAAAATTAATCCTCGTTCACTTTCATAACACAAACATTTTGGTAAATTTCTAGTGGGTCATATAATTTAGCAAAGATGAAAGTGAAAATGTCATTTGATGCCTGTTTATGCTCTTTCATAATTCAAAAATCGCTTCTGGGGCTAATTGCATCTAAGCCCTTTAAGGGGCCCAAAAGGTATTTCATTTTTGTAACCACACAAAGAAGTTACGAAAACTAGTTAAGTTATTGAAAAGTAGTTAAAAAAAATATAACTAGTTTATAAATAAGTTGTTCAAGAGTAATATATTCCAAAAATACTTATTTATAAAAATTTAAACCTCATTTATTAGGCAACTCAAATATAAACCTTTTCCTGTCGTTTTTATTTAAGGGTGCGATTTTCTAATGACGTCGACAAAAAATAGCACTGAATTTTGCGCTTCGAAACTTTACCGTCGACTATAAGATTGAATAAAAACAGAAGAAAATCTAGAAAATAACAGAAAATAAATAGAAAATAAGTGGTCAATTTAATTCAATTTCATTCAAATTTCAGATCATTCATCAATCAACCATTTTTGAACTAGATAGCTCAGACTCTAGTTTAGAATCAAATAAAGCCTAGACACCTGTTAGCCTATCTAAGAGAATAAGTTTTCCACTAAGCCTAGTTGAAAACAGAATACTATTTAAAATGACATTTATTAATAAAATCTTCATAAATATTAACTGCTGAATTTATATTCACCCCCAATGAACCTTCAGTCTTTTTGTAAACTATTGTTATTATGAGGCTCATGTACTTATGAAGTTCAGTGAAAAGGGCCTCTTCACATCAGGAGGTTGTTGTTGGCCTCAGCTGGATTTTCAAAAATTTAGAGGTAAAGATCATCTTTTCTCTATAAATAGAAATAAATAATTACAAACATCCAAGGTGTAAAAAGTTAGCTGTATGACTTTATTTAGGCTGCTCTACAATAGAATGGTGTATAAAAAGTTGTGTTTATGGCTTTTCTAAGGCTGATCTATAACTGTATGATGTAAAAAGTCATCTCTATGACTTTTTATTGTTTTTCTCTATATAGAGATGAGGTAGTATAATGTATCCTGTATGGCAATTTAGTGCATTACTTTGTTTAAGGAGAAAACTAAAAAAGTGATTTGTATAACTTTATTTATGGCGCTTAATAATAGAATGAGATATTAAAAAGTCATCTCTATGACTTTATTTAGGCTGCTCTGTAATAGCACAAGACATTAAAAGTTGTATGTTTGACTTGTATATGCTGCACTATAATAGTGTCATGTATAAAAAGTTTCATGCAATACTTTTTTTATTCTTCATAATGAGAGAAAAACATAATGTTGTCTTCTTTTTGAGTTTTATACTGCATTCTAAATAGTTGTAAATGCCAATATTCTATTGTTTAGATATAAAGAATTTTTTCTATATTGTCATATGTAGGTAACCCCTATAATAGTCAAACGTTGCTCACCCTTTATGGAATCATTGCTTAAACAACTAGGCTAAGAAAAGCAGACAAATAGGCTACATTAGCTTGGCTATGTTAGGGGGGGGGGGATTGTAAAGGCAAGGGTTAATCATTTTCTGTGTTACACAAGTATATCAACCAACCCTTTTTTTTCAGTTTTTTCTCAAAAGTAGGCCTAGTCTTCATGCTGGATTGCCCAAGGCTATTTTAGACTTATAACAAGATTAATAATTAGATTGTCAGTTGAAAATTAAATAATTTGAGGGAACCAGTTTTTTTGTTTGAACAAAACTAGGCATTGGAAACAGAAATTCAATTACCTAAAATGGCGATTCTGTTGATTACTGTCATCTTATCAAAGTTTATAAACTAATAGGTTAGCTTTCACCTTGCGATATTTTTTTTTTTTATATCATAAGTCCCTTTTTCAATTTGATTGGGAAGATTTTTGTGCAAGAGTCCTGAGATGTGGTATTTTCTAAAATTAAAATTTATGGTATTTTCTAATTATTACAATAGCCATAATCTCTATTTGAAATCCTTGTTGATGTCTTTTGCTTCCCACCTGGGTAGAAACTGATGAGTGAATGATGACCACGCACCCTATTTAATCCCTTCCCATTTTGCTGAGATTTTAATTGTTCGCCAACGGCTCTTTCTGAAGATCTAATATTTTCTTTAAGACTCGTTGAAATTTTTATCCGACCCCCAGTCCTGTATTGTTGAGGCAGCAAAATTTGATGCAGCAGGTACAAGATAGTTTCCGGCAAGGGGTAGTGCAGAACAAAACAGCCTAGCAAACCAACTACCAAGACCATAGCCAGACACTGTAGTACGCCCCTTGTAATAGTCCAATCCATGACCTATTTGACGAGGACTCAGAGCACCAACATAGCAGTCAATATCTGGAAAGATAAATGGAATTCTTCTATTGTTCACCTTAAGCAATGGGTCGAAAATGGCATGTAATCACATCTAAACCTTTTGTTATTGCTGGAGGGTCACCCAATTCACTTCTTAGTGTTACGTGACAGAGTTACAAATATGAAGTATTTAAAGGAACATACTGAAGATGCTTTATATTATAGTGATGAACATGTTCACGGATTGTTTTTCGTTTAAGAATACGTAGGAGGGGTATATTTGAGTCACCAACCCTCGACAGTCATCCAGAGCCTTATAGCATCAAACTCTTAAGCTAACCGAGGACAATATGAAAGCTTTAAATTGCATATAGAAAGAAATGAAATACCTGACGAAATTTTTAGCAAGAAACCTGACTAATCTTTCCAAGACATTTTGAGGGATTTGCATCACTCCTTACCCATCATCTGCAACTATCATCCCCTTTACATTTAAGTCATCACCTAAAAATTAGAATGCCATTAGAAAATTAAATTAGCATTGATTTTATGGTGGGGCAGACTCATAAACCTTTGGTCGAGGATCAGGGCTCAAGGTTCCATTGCATTCAGTCCCCCCCTCCCCCCCCCCCCCCCCCCCCCCCCCCCCCCCCCCCCCCAACAAAAAGGATTAGTTATTTGAAAAGAAAGCAATGATAAGTTTGTCCCTATCCTTGCCAAATAATTTGTCTGCTATTGCACTCTTCCTTCCCCAACTATGTCAATCAGGTTAAACGTCAATGCATGGGAAACCTTCAGCTGATATTCACTGCGGGTAAGCAACTATTCTATCATATTTCCTCTTAGTCCCATGGCCATGTCACAATTATGAAGAAAGGGCCTACCCTATTTCAGTAAGTTGCTTCCCAAGATTCTCTTTCCTACTATGTCTTCAGTTACATTCCTATCCCTGACTTTCTTAGCTATAGCATCTGTTTAATCAGTATGTGCTAAACTTCTGAAGTGCTTAATTTGTTTAATTGCGTCCCGTTTTTCTATAAAAATTTTGTTCCATTCCCCCAACGCTTCACCTCCTAACTGATCCACCTCAGCTTCTAGTCGATAACCTCCAAATGTTCTTCCTGTTCTAGATGCTCCATCTGCCATCTTGTTACTTTTGGTCCCAGAGTTTATTGGGAACTAAATCAGAGTAATTCGTTTTCCTTTGAAGGTTAAGCTATTCGTAGCGTTCCAATTCACTTCTTTGACGACTCGACATTTTGAAAAGCCCTAGGGTAGCTTTTTTTTATAAGTTAAAATATATTTATTTCTACGTGTACTTATTTTCATCATTATTCTGTTCCTGGCATTTCAGCCTGTAATACAAAAGGAAAATCTTCCCAAAGGATAATTGATAATATTTTTATTTTGATTAGATGTATTCCTGTATATGGGTTTATGTAAATTTTACCATAGTTTTTGTCCTCCTGCAATACTTTTTCTTTCCGGTTAGCAGCCTGTAATGCGCATAAAAGATCGTCTTCAGCCAAGGAGAAGCTATTCTAAATATTGTAAATTCCTGCTATATTTGCCAAGGGGGATCAGAAATCACAAGATTATTTCTCATTTTGGACTTATCGACCCTCTAGTGCTGCTTCACGACGTCGCTAAGGATCTGAGGACCAATACTCCAAGGAAAATATGTGCCAGTGACCCCCTCACTTCTTCTTTTCCAGATTAGTGATTCTATGGATATTGTTAAGTTATTTATGTTGTGTTTTCATTATTATTTCCTTGTGGATAATATTATTTTATTTATATTTTTTTACTCCGCATTTATTTTATATTGCGGGTTACAAATAAACTTACTTACTTACTTATATCTTTTCCAGTTGCAAATTTTCTATTAAATCACAAATTATCCATAAACTAAGTTATGAAGTTGATTTAATAGAATAATTATGTATCCTGCTCAGTTTAAACTCCTCTAGGATATGGAATTTCTCGGGGATATGACGTCATTTTCTCTCATGTACAAGGTACATCTATATCATACATATTATGAATACCGAAATCAAATACCTTGTAACAGTGTTGTGAATAAAGCCGCGGTTAGAAACTTTCGGGCCTAGGTTTTTCCCGGCTGTTGCAAGGAAGGGTTTCAGATACTTGTATTGCATAATCTTTTTTTTATTTTAGCCATTTTGTTTTTAAATTTGGAAATATACTTGTTTTATTTAAATTTTTAACCTGCAGTGGATATCGGAGGGAAGATGCAAGAAATGGAAAATATTGTCTTGATGTACAAGAATTTGGATATATTAGTAATCACACGCGGACTGGACATAGACTGGAGAAAGATAAGATATGGGGTAAAATTCAAGGCTACAAGAATTTTAAAAAAAAATAATTCATCGAGAATGTAATACAAACCTTTTTCGAAGGTTTTTGGCAAAATATTGGATAACAAGGATACAGATATAAAGGAGGCTCGGGATTTGACTTATCTGATTTTATTTCTAGCTATTGATTATTTGATGTAATTAATAAAAAAAAACTTTTTCCACAAAATAAGTTTTTCAAAGAAAAGTAAAGAACTGCATTAAACAAAAATGAGTAAAAATACAATCAAACAATCTACCAAGCGTGAAACTACCACAAATCAGAATCGATAAATAAATGAAACCAAAACGAACAGGAATTACAATAAATAACCGAGTCAAACTCAAAACGAGCAAAAATTAACATAAGTTGGGCTCAAAACCCCTATGCCTTCCCAAGGCCAGACATAGTTTGCTCTTTACTGAAAAAATATAAATGTTTTTACTTTTATAACTTTAATAAATAAAATAATATTAACATTTTGATTACTAAATATTAGTATATGTATATTAAATAGGGACGAAGACCACACTGCCTTTCCATCATAAACAATAAGTAGGACAGCAGGGAAATTTTTATACAAGACAGTGGAACGCAACTTTAAATGAATATTTCGACCTTATATCCAAGGGCCGTCTTCACCAAAACAAACGAAGAAAAAACCAATACAAAAGAAACTTGCATTAAAATTCGATCATTAAAACTGAAATTTTTTTTCTAATTTTCAAAACAGCCCTAATATCATTACTTCAAGGAAGTTCAACCAGAACTCTTTTTTATTTTCTTTTTTATAGAGTTCTTAAATGTATTGTGTGCGCGAACTGTGCTTCTTTCCGGGTATTTAAATGAAATTTATATCTTAAAGACTTAAAAATAAGATTTTCAATTCTGCAATATTCTGAAAATTTTTGTTCATTGATAATACTAGCGTGTTTTTTGCCTAAACTAATAAAATAAAAGATATCATAGGTCAACTGCTCTCCAGAAGCTAGACGTAAATAGCAACGAAGACCACACTGCCTTCCCATCATAAAAAATAAGTAGAACAACAGGGATATTTTTATACAAGACAGTGGAACGCAACTTTAAATGAATTTTTCGACCCTATATCCAAGGGCTGTCTTCATCAAAACAAACGAAGAAAAAACCAATATAAAAGAATCTTGCATTAATTTTCGATCATGAAAACTGAATTTTTTATTTTTTTTTTTCAAAATAGCCCTAATATCATTACTTCAAGAAAGTTCAACTAGGACACCTGGACCCTAAACTTGAAAAAGTGGAAATTGGCTCAGATTGCTAAACTGAGCTGAGACAATGAATAGATACTATTGGGAAAAAGTGATTGGAGATGCTGGGTATCCGTGAACAAGTGCTAAATTGAGAGAAGAATTTGGGACAATATTTGGGGGCGCCCACCCGCCCAGAGTCTCGGGCAAGTGACCCAAAAATTTTAAAAATTTGTGAAAAATTCAAATTTTTTTCAGAGTGTGGGGCTAAGCTTAGGCAACGAATAGGTACTGTTTGAAAGATAAAGATGGCTTTAAACGATTGTTTGCCTGTTATTTCAAGCAAATTTATGGTCCTATGTCAATTCTAAATTCTTGGTCAACCTTCTTAAGACCATAGGTGAGCGTGCCCTGTTTGTCTCTCATTACAGGCAATCTAACGGTCTTATGTCAATTTTTGAATTCTTGATCAGCATGCCTAAGGCTCTAGGCAGGCATGCCTTTCCAAAACCTAACGTGACAAGTATGTGTCCAATAAGAGAGTCATGCATACTCCTGCCATTTACCCGTGCCCCGGCCATTTAAACATTTGCCTCTCAATTACGTGGACTATCTGTCTTGGCTTTTCTCTGTTTACAATTAGCCATGTTTTGATGCAACCTATCGCAAAATACTTGATAACTTCAATTCACCTAACCTAACCAGGTGTCCTGGTTGAACTTTCTTGAAGTAGTGATATTAGGGATATTTTGAAAATTAAAAAATAACTTTTTTCAGTTTTAATGATCGAATTTTAATGTAAGTTTCTCTTATATTGGTTTTTTCTTCGTTTGTTTTGCTGAAGACGGCCCTTGGATATAGGGTTGAAATATTCATTTAAAGTTGCCTTCCACTGTCTTGTATAAAAATTTCCCCGTTTTTCTACTTATTGTTTATTTGCATATTAAACTGACAATGCATATTCATTTGTGTTTTTTCAGTAAAGTGCAAATTATGTTCTGGCCTTGGAAGGCATAGGGGTTTTGAGCCCAAATTATGTTAATTTCTGCTCGTTTTGAGTTTGACTCGGTTATTTATTGTAATTTCGGTTCGTTTCGGGTTTAATTTATTTATCAATGCTGATTTGTGGTAGTTTTCCGCTTGTTAGATTATTTTATTTTATTTTTGCTAATTTTTTGTTTAATGCAGTTCTTTACTTTTCTTTGAAAAACTTATTTTGTGGAAAAAGTTTTTTTTAATTAATTTCTGTTCGTTTTATATTGACAGAGTCTTTTCAGGGAAAAAGAATATTACACTTTAAATCTTTTCGTTTTTTAAGACTTTATAGTTTGGCCTGCTGTTTGTATGCTGGAGAAGAATTTTCAGCCATTTTAACAACATAGGCCTACACCCTTTTAAAAATCTAGACGCAAATAGTAGTGTTTAGTTTAGTTTTCTACCTCCTCTAGTTGACCTAAAATGGAAAAATTGATTCCATTCACAAAAAAATCTGTTTATTTTTTTTGATAGCTTGGATACACTTACGCTATTTTGATTTGGTAAAAATTTTAAGAGCAGAAGTAGCCCCGAAAGTTTGAACACAATACCCTCAATCGGTCTTGGGATACTGCTGAGATGCCTTATTGGGAATTAACATTAACACAGTGCATTTTGATTTAATCTTAAGGCAACATTTAGTTTCTAAGCATAATGGGCAAGTGGAAGGGTGGGCTTGGAATGGGGATTAGTTGCCCTCCAATCACTTTCCACTATTAAAAAGGGCATTAGCCTTTTTTATTTTCAATCGAATGAGCCCGTTTCGAAGTTCCTACGACAACTTCTTCGATACGAAGTGCCCTGGTCTAAAAAACAACAACAACAAAAAATAATACATTATATCCACATCGATCTTTACAATAAAAATGTCAAGCCTTCCAATCACTTTGGACTATAAAAAAGGGTACTAGGCCTTTCAATTTCCAATTGAATTAGCCCTTTTTAAGTTTCTACGACAAAGCTTTCTATAAACACCTATATACCCCCAGGACTTAAATTAAAACCCTTACTCTAAGGGCTGTTTGGGTGGTTGTCATCCTCTAGGATCTATTTCAAAATGTTGATTGGATGTGTTTGGGGAAATGGTGGGCGTGAGAGGGGCGTTAGTCGCTCTCCAATCACTTTCAATTATTAAAAAAGGCACTAGCGCTTTCAATTTCCAATCAAATGAGCCCTTTTGTAGTTTCTACGACATTTCTTTCAATAAAAACTTTACATGCTCCCAGGGCATAACTTACAACCCATGCCCTGAGGGCTGGGGGGATAGCTGTCATCGTTTAAGACCTAATTTCCAAAACTTTCTACTACGTTGAACAAAATGGCTATCTGAAAATTTTGATTGGATGTGTTTGGGGGAATGGTGGGCGTGAGAGGGGGGTTAGTTACCCTCCAATCACTTTCGACTATTAAAAAGGGTACTAGCCCTCTCAATTTCCAATTGAATGAGCCTCTTTTGAAGTTTTTACGACAGCTCTATCTATAAAAACCTTATATACCCCCAGGGCATAACAGTAGTATTGGTACAATCTCAGGTACGGGGGTAATAGGCAATTACTGTGTCAATCTAAGGTACGGGGGTAATAGGAAATTACTGTGTCAATCTAAGGTACGGGGCAGTTAGGAAATTACTGTCTCAATCTAAGGTACGGGGCAGGTAGCAAATTACTGTATCAATTAAAGAGAGTGGGCAGGTGAGGCATTACTGTAGGTATAACGATAGGTACGAGGATGGTACTCCATATAGCTATAACGATAAGTAGCGGACAGTACTCCCGCCATACAAGCAGACAGTACAATGACCGGATTCAACCTACCATGAAAAAAAAAACTTATTATACTAGTCTGAAATAGTTTTTTTTTTTTTTTTTTTTTTTTTCTAATATATTTATCTGTAAAACTATCGCATGATTCTAAAAGACATTATTTCCTAGATATATAAAAAAAAGGTGTTTTATTGAAATATTGGATATAAATCTATATATTCTATCGTATTTATTACTTTGACATCATCATCATCATCAACTGATGATGATCTCTCTATGCTGACATCTTCTTTCCGTCTTTTAGCGGGTGGGGGGAGAAACTCCATACTATCACCATCGATATGTATATCTTCAACCATTCGTCTTTTAGTGGGTGGAGGGTGAAACTCCATTGTATCTTCATCCTCCACCAGGTCTACTGTTTCTAGAGTTTTCAACTTTTTCTCCCCCCGGTCTACCGAATTTCCTACACTTGATAATGTTATATCCTCCTCTTCAGTTAATGACATTTCTCTCCATTGGCTACAATCTAAGATTGATTGTGCCTCCTGAAACTTAAAAATAAATATGAGGATCATGTTAGTATAGTTAAATGAATCTAAATCAACAAAAATAAACTGTATATGTTTCAAGTTCTAATGTCGCTCCTAACTTTCAGTTTAAAAAAAAAAAAAATGTTTTTTTTTGAATTCGAAAAAAAAAAAAGAACAGACCAGAATACGGGTCACAACTTTTCTACACCACTCACAGCAATAAAAAAAAGAAACAACTTTTTTTTAAGTGAAAGTAAGGAGCAACATTAACTTATGGGTGGGGTAGTGGAGCAGTTGCCCCATCTATATCTTGAAAATACCTATTTTCCATTAGTTCATATGAAAAATAAATAGACAACAAACTTTCCTCCTAAATTTTAATCAATAAATTGACACCCTTACATTTTCGTGACTTTGTCCCTTTTTATGCATGTATGATTCGGGCAACTAATTTACTTGAATTTCTAAAGTTTATTCAATGTGCCGGTTGGACAATTACAGATAAGCGGAAAGTAGCTTGGATAACCGCAATTTACGATTGTAAAAAAAACCATTTGGAGTAAATAAAGACGTTTGCGATAATCATTTCTGTTATGTATTATTTGGTAAAAATACAAGGCTTAGTGTTTCGTTAAATGTAACTGTCCTTTACATCCGGTCTACAACCTTTACTTTTTATGCTTAAGTTGCACTTTCTCCCAACACTACAAAAATGAATGGTTCATCAGAAAGATCATGCAATAAAAAGCTTTTTCCGCATTGCCTGATGAATGGAAGAGATTTGTGGTTAGCATTTGCTCTGGGCAATAACAATTTCAACTTATACTTTTTGAAAGGCAATGGCTGATCACAAAATTTGTCATAAAAAAAGCGTCTAACGTTACCTGTAAACTCAACTTCACAAAAATGAACGGTAAATAAACTAATCAGTACGTTCATGCACATTTTAAGATGCACCCACCAGAAAAAAGTATGCAGATTTCCCAATAACTAAAACTATACTTTATACTTAAACAATAGGCAAAAATCATAACTTGAAAACTTTTCCCCAGGGACTTCGGGGGGGGGGGGGTCATGTTATCTCTAAAGGCATAGCTATTAAACCTTTCAGCTATGCTGAACAAAATGGCTACTTAAAAATGCGATCCAAATACTTTGACGAAAAAAAGGAGCGTGGGGAGCTTAGCTGCCCTCCAATCTTTTTGTTCACTTAAAAGGGGCACTAGAAAATTTTTGTTTCTTTTATGAATGTTTTTAATCAGCATAATAGGCCGGTTTTTATTAGTACATCATTTATATCAAAATGCTGTCTTTTGGAGTTTTAGTTACCATTAAGCCGCGTCGCTCCTTACTTACAGTTCGTTACCACGTATTGTTTGAAAACGGGTTACAACTAGATTCATGGTGCTTCGGAAATGTTAAGTGTTACGGAAACCTTTGATTTGCTGATAAAAATATTCCAGGATCATCGTCCTGATTTTGTTTCTTCCTCATTAATTAAACAAAGTAGTTATTGGCACCCTCAACGCTTTTAAAGTAATGTGTTCTTAGAAGATTTTTTTCTTAGAAAATAATAGAACCAAAAATAATCGCAACATACGCTGCTTCTTCCATAAATCTTTATTCTCTATTTCCTGATAATATATCAGTGCTGCTACTTTTGAGTTCAGCCAGATACATAAGCTAATGCTAAATTATTTCAATCCAAAATACAACAGAACCCAATCTTTGTTCTTATTTAAAAAAATGCAGTATGTGCAATCCAAGCCAGTGTGTCCTTAATTCAAGACATAGCATATATTGTTTATTTCCTATTAATTTAAAAAAAAAAATGTTTTCTACAAATAAGTTTTTCAAAGAAATGTAAAGAATTACATTAAACAAAAAATGAGGAAAAAATAAAATCAAATAATCTACCAAACGTGAAACTACCACAAATCAGCATCGATAAATAAATGAAACCCAGAACGAACAGAAATTACAATAAATAACCGAGTCAAACTCAAAACGAGCAGAAATTAACATAAGTTGGGCGCAAAACCCCCATGCCTTTCCAAGGCCAGAACAAAATTTGCACTTTACTGAAAAAATTCTGTCATTACCTCTTATGTTTATTATCTCGAAGTTTTAACTATTTGCATGCTTAAAAAATCATTATCTGAATTGTTTCTGTACAGTTACAGCGCGCTCTGTTCCACCATTATCGAGTGCAGTTACTTGGGTACTACCCCATTATGCGGGCCTCTCTAAAAACTCAAGTTTGGTTAATGCTAATGAAATAAAATAAAATAGTATGAATATATAATAGTCTAGAAACAAATTGACCTTAATATTCTTCTCATCAAAAGATCCTTTAATAGCAGAGAGAGCTACTTACAATTGGAATGTTACATGTTTCAGAGTCCATATTGAAACTGATATAATTATACCATTCACATCATGGCTTTTCCACAAAATAAGTTTTCAAAGAAATGTAAAGAATTACATTAAACAAAAAATGAGGAAAAATAAAATCAAATAATCTACCAAGCGTGAAACTACCACAAATCAACATCGATAAATAAATGAAACCCAGAACGAACTGAAATTACAATAAATAACCGAGTCAAACTCAAAACGAGCAGAAATTAACATAAGTTGGGCGCAAAACCCCTATGCCTTCCCAAGGCCAGAACAAAATTTGCACTTTACTGAAAAAATTCTGTCATTACCTCCTATATTTATATCAGTTTCAATATGGACTCTGAAACATGTAACATTCCAATTGTAAGTAGCTCTCTCTGCTATTAAAGGATCTTTTGATGTGAAAGAATATTAAGGTCAATTTGTTTCTAGACTATTATACACTCATCCTATTTTATTTTATTCTATTAGCATTAACCAAACTTGAGTTTTTAGAGAGGCCCGCATAATGGGGTAGTACCCAAGTAACTGCACTCGATAATGGTGGAACAGAGCGCGCTGTAACTGTACAGAAAAAATTCAGATAATGATTTTTTAAGCATGCAAATAGTTAAAACTTGTCTTTGAGATAATAAACATAGGAGGTAATGACAGAATTTTTTCAGTAAAGTGCAAATTTTGTTCTGGCCTTGGGAAGGCATAGGGGTTTTGCGCCCAACTTATATTAATTTCTGCTTGTTTTGAGTTTGACTCGGTTATTTATTGTAATTTCTGTTCGTTCTGGGTTTCATTTATTTATCGATGCTGATTTGTTGTAGTTTCACGTTTGGTAGATTATTTGATTTTATTTTTTCCTCATTTTTGTTTAATGTAATTCTTTACATTTCTTTGAAAATTTATTTTGTGGAAAACATTTTTTTTTAATTAATAGGAAATAAACAATATATGCTATGTCTTGAATTAAGGACACACTGGCTTGGATTGCACATACTGCATTTTTTGAAATAAGAACAAAGATTGGGTTCTGTTGTATTTTGGATTGAAATAATTTAGCATTAGCTTATGTATCTGGCTGAACTCAAAAGTAGCAGCACTGATATATTATCAGGAAATCGAGAATAAAGATTTATGGAAGAAGCAGCGTATGTTGCGATTATATTTGGGTGCTATTATTTTCTAAGAAAAAAATCTTCTAAGAACACATTACTTTAAAAGCGTTGAGGGTGCAATAACTACTTTGTTTAATTAATGAGGAAGAAAAAAAATCAGGACGATGCTCCTGGAATATTTTTATCAGCAAATCAAAGGTTTCCGTAACACTTAACATTTCCCAAGCACCATGAATCTATTTGTAACCCGTTTTCAAACATTACGTGAGTAGTAAGGCAATGCACAGTCCTGGTCGTGATTGCGTAATTTGTCTTACCTCTCGCCTGAGGCATGAATATACAGTGTAGTCTAACCGGTACATTGGCTTGTCAGGGTCAGTCACCTATTACTACGAACGGTTCTTGCCTTAGCAGACGGGTTTTTCTGAGGTAACACGCATTTTTTTGGGGTCAAACAGAGAGAGAGAGCGGCGATCACACTAACTTGATTAGTAGTTGGATTCGGATATAAGGAGTAATTTTCATTGTACTTCATATTAGTAAGAGAATTGAATTCAGAGAGAGAATAGTTTATTTGAGAGGATATTAGTGGAGAAAAAATGAGTGGTACATTTACATTATTGGAGATTAATGATGGAACCGACAGCAGCAGCAGCAGCAGCAACGATATACGAGTACCCAATGTAGCTGTGGAAATAACCGCTGGTTGTAGACTATGCCTTGAATGGGATAGTATGTATGCTAGATACGTGATATCATTAAGCAAGTTTAAGCAGGAGGAGCAACTATGTTTTGCTGGAAAAGTGAATATTCTCCATATAAATAAACTTCGGTCTGCATTAGATGTCCTATCGAAATATATTGATGAGAACAAAATGCATCAGTGAATATTATTATTGTAATTATGTTCAATAAAAATGTTTCTAAATCAATGGTATTTTTTTCTTTCTATAGTAGACTAGCGTATATTTTCTAGAGTACAAAAAGAAATTCTGGTTAGTCTGAAGTTGGTTGTGAGAGAGTTAGGACTCTAAAAAATGGATAGATTCGAGAAAGAGCGAATCATGAGGAAATGGAAAAACGTTTGATTCTTGATGATGATTTTCTAGAGTTGTCTATTCAAAGGAAGATATTTTCTCGGGGAATGCTTGTTGATATAATGAAAACTGATTCTCCATCATTAGACTATTGTATGAAGCTTCTACATCGTGGTCCAAATGCATTTACCCAATTTGTTGATATATTGATCACGGCACGGCAAAATGATATTGTGGATATGCTTTTAAACATTAGTTTTGAAATTTAGGACTTTTTTCATGAGAAAGATGGTGCTCGAGGATGATTTACTCCTCTCTCTCTATCTCAGACAATTTTTGTTGTTGCTAGCTCAGTTTCATTGTGGTAGTGAGAGTGTCAACACATAACAAAATGTTCCATACATGTCCGTTATGTATGTACTCACTGGGCAGCTGGTCATCATCATGTGAGAATTGCACAATGATTGAGGAGTATGATGAAAAGTGTAGATTATGCAACCCGTGTAAATTGCATAGAGGATATGCTGCACAAATTAAAGGTTGTAATTCCTGTCTTGAAGAGGTGTGTGTCTCTCATCCTAGAGGCCACCTATGCTCCAATTGTCATTATGATAAATGTAATCAGTGGGAGAATACATATCCCGGTATGATTGGAAAGAATCCTAACCGTGATTTTAGTTTATTGCTACGAGATTGGTATCGTCGTGGTTTTAGATTGTTCTGGGAGGAGGAACCGGGTCAACGATTCAACTGTTGGAACAACAAAAGAATATGGTTTCTACGTCATCATTGTGAAGACACTGGGTGTTATGATTATAAGCCCACTGATTTTTATTTGGCTGTGACGGAATGTGATTCGACACTTGAGGACACTGTTTGTGAAATTGCTTCAAATAAGCAAATTGAAACATGTGAATTCTATAGAATGAATGAGAATAGTATTATTGACTATACAAAGAGATATTACAAGAGTGAAGTCACACTCTACTGTAGAAAATGTGACCCTGACATTGCAGTACATAAGGATCAGTACACTGTGAATTCAGATAATCTACCTGCACTAGTTGTTGTCGACAAATACCTAGTAGTGGATGAAATCTAAAGAGTAGAAAAGTCGTTTTATCATGTATATAAATTTTTTTTTTATTAATAAACAATTTCATATACATCTTTAGAACATTTTATTCTTAGGGCACTAAAATCAATATTAAATACACTTGTAAGTATATTCTCCACTAGAAAGTCGTTCAATTGACGTAAGTCAACGTAGATGTTGAGAAACTGCTTGTAGGTGTAGCCACGACATCTGAACATGAAAAAGAGTAATGCATGAAAGCCACATGTCTTAGTCGTTAAATCCTGTACTCTTCGTTGATTTTGAATAATGGTTTTCCCCCTGCTTTCAATAAAGTTGCTGATGTATGGAGCGTAGAATTTATACGATAGGCCAAGAGGATCAAAAAATTCAATATTCTTCGCTGTTTGAAAGATGCATAGCCATGACCGGTCTTCAAAGTCGATGGACTGCTATTAACAATGATAAGGGTATTGTTAACACTTGGAATTTTTTCAATGAAGTCCGAAGGTATGCAATAGGACTTGTACTGGGACATTTATGGATCCATACTAAATACGTTGATTATTTGGTTTGTGTTCATGGTGCTAGGTCTAGTAGAACACTGCCGTCGGGTGTGATTTCCCAATAGGTTTCAAATTGACTCAGTGATATTAGTGTGATACTCTCAGTCAGAGCATTGGCAAATGTACACTCTAAACATACAGTCCCTGTTCGTACTATGCTCATATCCTGTGTGCCAGACAAGTCCAAAACAATAACCCCATGATTTTTTGAAAACATTGAATCGGTTATTCCATTTTCAAATAGTTGAGAGTCGTGATCTAGGGATTGCATGGTCAACTCGTACAGAGTTCTATAGGATTTTTTGTCAAATGATAGAGTGTACAGTGGAATACCATTCACTTTGCACACAAGGCTAGATAGACCGAAAAAATTAAAATCATGGGGGGATTCAGTCCAGGATCCAACGGCACTGCCACTCTTCACAAGGGCAAAGCCAATTTTGATGGGATTTCTCCATTGATAAATGATGAATCACTATAGCTACGAGAGCCGGTGGCAATGTGACGTTGATTGGTGATCGTATGGGGAACAAGAAGTTTAATGTTGTTACCATTGGCTCTTAGCTTTTCCACTGCCAATGCAACAGAGCTCATAACTTGTTGTTTTCGGACGTGGAGAATTGCCGATGTGATAATGACATTTGCATCGGGTGCTGCAGGAAGTGTTTTTCTCAAAATGAAATTCGATGGGGCCATCTGTAACTTTATGTCAATCTTGACATTGGGGGGTAGCCATTGGGATATATTGAATATCTCATGATTTAATTTTCCAACCAGATGATACTCTTGGGTCACTGCAGTAGTCAACTCACCGTCAGTATCAACACCTGATCGATATTCATAGCCCAATGATTGTCCTCTCAACTCCTTGTATGCCTTTGGCGTCATCATCATAAGTTGTATGTAGCTTGCATAGTTTGATAAATTATTGCTAGTGCTCACCAATGTTCCATTAATGAATAAATTAATTTGTTTGAATAGGTTGTGTAGAATACAGTTCTCGTAGGAGAGACCATCGCCGGCATTTGGAGTTGTATTATCTGACTTTTTCTTTACCACAACATTTAAATCAATAAATGTTGATGACAAATCAATGAAATAGTCTTCATTGGAAAATATTTGAAAGTGTATATTTTCCGAGAGGGGTTGTTGGGGGTGAAATTGTTCATAGTAGCCATACTTGACACTGACATCAACATTTTCAGCATTGAATAGATTCAATGAGGAACTAATTGATGGATATGATTCCTTGTGGGGGAGATAAGTCATCTTAAGAGAAGAAATCCTTCTTTGATCTAACAATCTTTTTTTCTTTTTCTTCTTCTTCTGCTTATTGGCCTTCGTTGTTTTATTCCTCAAAGTCCTTGTTGATGTCCTTTGCTTCCTGCCTGGGTAGAGACTGATGAGTGAATGACGTGAACGCATCCTTTTCAATCCCTCCCCGTTTTGTGGAGATTTTAGTTGCTCACCAACGGCTCTTGCTGAAGATCTAATATTTTCCTTAAGACTCTCCTTGAAATTCTTGCCCGACCCCCAGTCGTGTAGTGTGGAGGCAGCAAAATTTGATGCAGCAGGTACAAGATATTTTCTGGCAAGGGGTAGTGCAGAACGAAATAGCCTAGCAAACCAGCTACCAAGACCGTAGCCAGACATTGTAGTACGACCCTTGTAGTAGTCCAATCCATTGCCTATTTGACGTGGACTCAAAGCACCAACATAGCAATCGATATCGGGAGAGACAAATGGAATTCTCCTATTGTTCATTTTAGGTGATTGTGCTGTCGTTGACAATGGGTCGAAAATGACATGTAATCACTGCTAAGCCTTTTGAAATTGCTAGAGAATCACCTAATTCAGTTCTTAGTGTTAACTGACACAGTTCCAAATAGGAAGTTTTTACGGGAATATACTGAAGATGCTTTATATTGTAGTGATGAATATGCTCTTGATTGGTTTTTCGTTCAAGAACTCGTAGGAGGGGAACATTTGAATTACCGACTCTCGATGTTTCCACAAATGAAGCGTAGAGAAATATACAAGTGTCTGTGGTGAAGGCAGGTGGGTAGTCAGCAAAAATGAAATTAGTGTTTCCGGCACTTTTACCATTGATTATATTGAGCTTAAAGCCAAGAACATCCTTTAGGTTATCATTGAGAATAACCGTTTCGCTGGCAATAGGTGAACTAATGTAGATCTTGCCCTCCTCCTTTGAATAGTTGAAATGAAAAAGCTCCCTTTTTTTACGAGCGGAAATTCTTTTTTTAATAGAACGAGATAAATCATTCATACAGGTGAGTTCCTCGTAAGGTAATTCAACATATGGATAATCCATCCAATTGATTTTTCGAATTTGTTCTTGATCACCTGAAGGTGGCGGTGGTGGTGGCCAATTATAGGGTCTAATTTTTATATCATATTTACGATCCTTTCTCAGGATGTCATAGGTATTTTTGAGAATACAGTCGGCAAGAGCCACTTCATACGCACCGTCAAATTTGATGGCGGGGGAGAGTTTTGTCCAAAAATCACTTGTCGTATTCAAGTTATTGTTATGAGGATCGGAAACGTTGGACATGAATGTTACATAGAAATCATGGGGCATTTGTCAATATCTTCAACACCGATCCAAGAATCAAAATCAGAGTTGTATCCTAGCCACCGAACAAGTAACTGTTTCTTACCCCTGCGAGTACGTGTCTTTAATATCTTTTCAATTTGATAGATTCACTAGCATTTTTAACTTTTTGCAATTCATAGTCATAAAAGCCGCCGAGAATCTCTTCATCTTTGGTATCACGCAGGCGATAAGTTATGGGTTTAGTGTCTAGGATTTTTGCCACTTTAAAAAGTTCGGTGGACCATAAGTAATTCCCCTTTTCAAAAACATTAGTTGTTCTATTAATTCGAACGGTATCACCAACATTGAATTTATTTTTCTTCTTCTTGACAACTGATTCATTGGAATACTGTTTAAGAAAGGTGTCAATTGTATCATGATCAGAATGATGAACTTCCGTTGGCGTAGAGTTGGACAACGATCGATGAGGTCGTTGATTATAAATCAACATGATTTTATCAAGATCATGAATAAAAGCCGATGTATTTTTCAATGTACAATATCTTGAAATTAAAAGTCGAATAGTTCTTATCAATCGTTCGGCCATTGCAGCCTTTATAGGACTGTGACTATGATAAGCAGTGTACTATATTTCTCTAGTACTTTTGCAACATGGGGATTAACAAATTCACTACTGCGATCCGTTTGAATTTTTTTATATGAATCCTGTTCGAGAATACTTTCAATGGCCTGAGCAACTTCAACACCTCTCTTTGATCGCAATGGAATTGCATATGGATAACGACTATAAACACTGATTGCAAGTAGAATGTACTTGTACGGTGTATTGTGACGTCTTTGAAGCTCATCTAGAGTCAGGAGATCTGCTTGCATTATATGCAATGGGTAAAAGGCTTTAGTTTTTCGATATTGATTGGCACGAAGTCTATGATTTCTATGCAGAGTGTAACTTGATTCATTTTGTAGATAGTCTTGTACACTTTTAGTGTGAACACCAGTGACATTGGAAAGAGTGGTGGGGGGAACTTAAACTCCCCGCCTCACCAATATTTTCATAAACACCTTTCAGAACTTCAACCATTTTGAACGTAAACACGTTGTGTAACGTCCGCTACCCTTTTGTATACTGGCTGTTGGTGGTGGTGGTGGTGATGTTGACTTGATACGTCTTCGCTTTTGTATAGCTATCAGCGGTGTGCTAGTATTTTCCAAAATTGATTTAAAATCGTCTTCTTCTTCAAGTTCATATTTTAATGGTGTCAATGTTGTTGATGATGATGATGATGATGATGCATGTTCATTTAATTTTTTTAGAATTTGTCTATTGCCAATAAGACTTTTTGGGAAGTTTAATGTATTTAGAAAGTTGTATAGATGAGTGTCAAATGATAATAGTCCTTCACGATTTGTAACCATGTCATAGATTAAATCAAGTAGATTATAGCTCTTGCCCCGAATTATAATCCCTTTCCCATTGCTCTCAACTTGAATATGATCTTGACCACTTTCCAAGAGATAGGTTAGGAGTCGTTTACTTTGTTCACGATATGAGTGGGGCATTAGATTTTCCAATTTTCAATACAATTGAATCCAATTCCTCCTTCTTTAATTGTGTTCCAGCAGCAGACTCTTGAGGAGATGATTCTTTTTTTGAGGTCAATACCAGCAGCAGCAGCAGTGGGCTTCGAGCGATAGGACTTGTGTTTGTCCACTCGGCGAAGTGCATCTTGAAGTAAAAGCAGTTTTTTATCATTCTCAATATTTTCATTGTCAAGGAATTTACTCAGATTGTTCTCAAAGTGTTCGACGGGTGAGAGAGCGAGTTCTATTGAAGTCAATTTATAGGGTTTTGCCATTCTCTCTCTTTAGAGAAAACTGTTTACAAGTCCTGCAATTATTAGCAGTAAAAGTGTGAAAAAGCTACCGCCCACCTGAAGAAGTCGTTTCCTTTTAAAATTCTTTCCTTTCTTTTTAGAAGCCAATGTACGTACAATGGAACGATGTTGCTTTGCCTGTTGCTTAACTACTTCTGGCAATTGAACATTACCCTCGGTCAAATTTAAACAAAGTTCGGATATTAGATTAATGAAATCATTGTCAATACCGTGTTTGAGTATTGCTTTCCTAAGCGGAGGTTTTGAAGTGCTTAGAACTGAAAACAAATGTCTATTTTCATGTAGTTTCTTAAGTGTCATGGTACCAACTAATAGGTCTTTTTAGTGTTCACGGGGAGATATACTGTAATTTCATTGTCAAAAATATCTGTGACTACACGCAGATCCTCGGGTGTATTTTGATTAAGATCCAATAGGATGTAGCCGTAGGGTTTATTAGTTGCCTGATTGTATGCTGAGAGCAGAAATTTGGGGGCTCCTGGATAGATTTGTTTATTGAGAGTTATTAGTGAGCTAGAATCACGAACAACTCTGTAGATGATATAGTAGGTACAGTTCAATGCAAGTGTTCGCATACACTTGCTCTGATGAAAGAAATTGTGTAGAACCAGAGCAACGGAAATCTGTTCATGATGAGAGCGAACAGTGAACAGTTGTAGCATTTCCTGGGACCATTGTTCAATAGATTCAGCCAGATCGTCAATGATCCGCCAAGAGTTTCGTTCAATAATGCTGAAAACATCAAGTCCCCGTATGAATTGTATCTGCACCAACCCCGTCGTGGCAATTGCTTTTATTTTATCGTATGACTCCTGCCAAATACTGTAACAATAGTAGATTTTTTTTCGGCTTTTCCACAAATATTTATCGCAATTTTTAATTATTTTAGTTAAGAGTGTTGTTTTGCCTGACATTGACGGTCAACACAGAAACAATCTGAATGGTGTTTTAAATTGATACATGTTCCCTTCAACAGTTCACCTAGACAACTAACTGTAGACTATGCCTGTCTAATGACTAAATAATTTCCCTATTACTACTCCGTTCAAGAATAATAATAATAATAATAATAATAATGAGAAGAAGACGAATACAGAATAATATTTTCTTTTATTAAACATAAAAAAGTAACAATACTTTTAAAAAATACTACATCGAAAAAGGCACATTAAACATGAAAAAAAAATACACTTTTTTAATTTATTTATAATAAAAAATACAACATTTACATAGGCACCGAGAGAAAAACACTTAAATAAATACACTTTTTTTTTGTTTATTTACTTATTTATAAAAAAAATATACAACATTTATTGGAATAAAGCACTTGAAATATCACACTTTTATTTACAGCATTTTAAATTTTGGGATCCCCCTCCCCCCCGGGGGGGCGGCCGCTGCGGCGGCCGGGGCGGGCCGGGAAGCGCCGGGCTCCGGGGGCCCGCTGCGGCGGGCCCGGGCCGGGGCTGGCATTAAATTGTGGAAATTGATCTGCCTTGCAAACACGCACACACACATTGTAATTTGTTTGTGATAAAGAATTAAAAAGAATTTTAAAAACACACCAATTACCCAAAAAACCCTCCCACCCAATTTATACTTTTTTTTTTTTTTTTAATGAATTTAAGTTAATTTTTCTAGACCGAGTTGTTTTCTGTACTCTATACATTCAACTCGGTCTGAAATTAAATAATGACCGTGTGGTAGTACCTTCAAACCATCCTCAAGTACATAGACTTTGTCCGATATGGCCGACATGGCGTTTTTCTCAACTCTAACTATGTAGTTTTTAAATTGTAAAGTAGTTTTAAATTGTTTTTAAATTGCGAATCGCCATGACTTTCGCCCTTGGCACTAAACTACGTTCCACACAGTTTCTATACACACTCATGTCGAAATTATTTTTTACAAAGTGTGTAGGTACCCCCTTGCAAACTTGTTTGATATCCTTGCGGTGCGTTTCCACACAGTATACCTTCGGACCAGGAAACACACCACTGGATATCAGATCGCTACCCGTTTCAGATTTTAGCATTAACAATTGATTTGGGGCCTGGCGTTTCACTAGCTCTGGGTAGAGGGATTCGTCCCAGTTTAGTGTAGTCCATTCGTGAGCTAATGTACTCGCCATTTTCCAAATCATTCAATAGATTTTCAGTTTTGACTTTTAACAGGAGTGAATCAGTGTCCCCGTAGTACACTTGAACTTGTCCCTCAATCGGCCACTGTACCTTGCATACATTATATAAAATGACAACATGAGTTTCTTGGATATTTCAGTTATTGCACTTCCGCCTGCAATATTTTTATTTAATACAATGTTTCTTTTCTTGCGATGTAGGAGCACCATATTAGAGTCTATGATTGTGAACGATGTGAAGTTTGGATCCGCAATGATTCAAGCACAATCTTTGGGGTTGGTTACAATGTCACATCGACTTCTGTGTCGTACGCTCTCGCACATTTTACCGAAAGCTGAGTTCAAAATGAGTTTATAGACTTCATTTTCAACTTTCGTTTTCGCTTGTGAACGCTTACTGACAAAGGTGTCAATAAACGTTTTCATGTAAGGCTTTTGATCAAATTGGAGGGCTCTATGAATCTTTGTGACCTTGAAACCATTGGACACCATCCATTTCAATAGCACGTGATGAACAACGATATTCTGTTTCGGGTTGAGGTCGGCAATTAGTTTTTGTTTTGAAGGTACCCAGTGCATGCTCCCGTCCTCTACTAAAGATAAATTGTAGGGGCTCAGAGAGTCCCTACCCACCGGTCTATTTATGCACGGAAAAACAAAGTCTTTTACCGAGTCATGGATTTCCATGGGTATTTCACCGTCAATTTCAAAAAACCATCCCTGAACCCTCTTAGCAAATTCGTAGTCGCTAGTGGTGCACTCACTCTCAGTAAGAGAATTGTAAAAAGCTTCAATGGGCGGTAGTGACACCTCATCTAGCCTCGAGCCAGAGTTGTAATAATCATATGGATATATGCCCTTACACGTTAATAAATCATACATTTCATCATCGGGGAAACGCTGTTTGAGGAGGGGGAAGCTATCAAAATTGTCACTTTTCTGCACCTGAATCAATTGACTTAAAGATTTGGGGAAGAAGCTGAAAGAGTCTAAAAAACGGATTTTATTCAGGCACGTGTTACCCTTGTCAACTGTTTTCCACATGAATTCTCGCAGCAGTAGCTTCTCCGATGATTTGGGTATGATATTATATGAAAAAGAACCATCTATCCATGCGTCATCTACAACTCCTCCCTTGGCAATGCGGGCCAACGCCGGAAGAACAAAACTTTAAGTCGTAATTGGAATTGTGTATAAAAACAGGTACGAAATATTGTTGTCTAACGTTTAAATTGCATGACTGGTGTGCTACCCCTCTAAAGTTACTCCCTCCCGATGTAATTTCCTGTTACAAATGATCATGGTCGATCACCTTCCTCCTCCCCCCATTCCCAACACCATCATCAAATTCTCCCTTGCAAACCCAACACATTTTACGATTTTTAATGGCCACTATGTCATCTGGTGATAGGAGCATAGGATAGTTTGTATAACGAAGGCGCGAAATTGCACCGTTCGCTGTTTTGATTAGACTGACCAATGCCGAGCGCATGCAGTCTTCACCGTCACTCAACATCTCAACTATATCCAGCACTTGCATGGTATTATTGGAATCTCGTTGCGCGTTAGCGTAAGAGACCCCTATGGCTTCATGTATTTTAACACGATTTGAATTTGACGGATCGCACACGTCTGTCAGTTTAGCTTCGCAGTCTAAAGCGATCTTATTGCTCTGCAGGAGTGTGTTTTGAAAATTTTTAAAACGTAAGATCGCTCTATCTCCGCTTACCGTCTCCACAGCCTGGTATCCATGACGTTTACAGTGTTTCATGTGATGCTTTAACTTTAAATCAGAGCGAAATCTTGAGAGACATGTTGGACAGTAATAACACACACCACGCCGATGTTTACCCTCACTTAGAACCCTACTAATATCCGTAATTGGATTGAAATGACCAATTGAATCGGAGTCTGTGGGTGGGGTGTATAGAAGCCACACCCAGTGTTCTACTGATTCAATTGAAGGAGCCCACACTGGAAACAATACACCCTTCTTATCGGAACGCTGGCCCTCTTCAAATTGTGTTTCATACTGTAACACCGTGACACCAATCTTTAAATGTGCATTAGCCCGCTCAAAAATATCTATTCCTTTTAGTGTCACGGGAAATTGACCATTTAAACAATTAAAATCTACTTTTGGGAACTTTGAACCCTCCCTACCATTAACTGCCATTTTATCCAACTTTTTCTTAGATGCATCTATTTTAAGTGGTCTGTATGCTGCAATTTAAAATGCATACTTGAAACACTGCAGCCTCGTATCGAAATAGATTCGTTGTATCCCCTTAGACCCTCTAAATCTGAATTATATTTTAATTCAATATTCCCCGCTCCCCCTCTTACAATAAAATCCTTTTTAAACCTACATATATTAACATTTAAACTCTCAATAAACAAAACCACAGATCCACTACCCCCCTCGTTATAATTTTCCCACTTACTTTGAATACTATTAGCCCAATTTAGAAAAACCTCCCCATAATTTTTTAAAATGCGGGTGAATTGCCAACATCTCTGTGTGCAAGTATTTTGAATACATCTCAACCGCACTTTCATTAAAAAAAAATATTTTTTAGTGCTATTGATGCTTTTAAACTGACCCCCACTCCCCACACCCCCATTTGTTGTTCAAGAATGGCTCGAATCTTATCAGTATATGAATGTGTAATGGCCAAGGGATCTGTTATTATATCCCCCGACAATAGAGAGTTGAAGGGGTCACCGAATTTGGCGCTGTAGACCAATGTGTGGTGCAAGGCAGAGTTGGACAGAAAAAAATCTGGAAGAGGGGATACTGTTTGTTGTATTACTACTACTAGTACTAGCTATATCATTAATCGGAATGGTGGAGGGTGACAGGGAATTGTCAATAACACCACCACTCCCAGTCTGTTCAATCACATTGGTTGGAGATGGCATGAGGTCCCCGAGTACATATTCCAAGGTGTTTGGGGACAATTGGTCGAGCCAGCCTGTATTGTCCTGTGATGGAATTTCGTTATGAGGACCCGGTTCAGATGCACTAGTAACACCACCTAAATGCTCACGCATAAAACTATCTGCCCACCCAGGATCCTCAAGCATGTCAATATCACAGGTTAAGTCGTCTAGGCTAGCCATTTCCCAAAAAAAATCATTGAGGAAACCCCTATGCCACTCCATATTCTCTAGAACTAGTGTAGGTTCATCACCGAACTCCGTTGGTGGTGAAAGAATTGGTCCTGTGAATTCTTGTGTTTCATCACTCAATGGTGGTGGTGGTGCTATATCACTAATCTGTAGAAAAAAAAAGTTTTATTTTTTATGTGAAATAAGCATTATTTCATAAAGTTGAAATATCATGTTCATTTCTAGTCGTATGTTTCCCGAATATTTAACACGTACCATTTTTCCATACCATCCAACAAAACCCAATTCCTCCTAGAATTATTTAAACTAAAAAGTTACCCCCTCCTCCCTCAGAAAGTTCACAAAAAACACAATAGCCTTATCTGTAGTGAAGCATTTTTCTATTCGTAAACAAATTTTTAAAACTAAAAAGTTACCCCCCTCCTCCCTCAGAAAGTTCAGAAAGACACAATAGCCTTATCTGTAGTGAAGCATTTTCTACTCGTATGTTCCCTGAACGTATTTTACCATCCAAACAAACCCAATTACTCGAATTATTTAAAAAAGTTACCCCCTCCTCCCTCAGAAAGTTCAGAAAAACACAATAGCCTTACTGTAGTGAAGCGTTTTTTTTCCAAATTTTTATGTTGCCCCATATCCAACAAAACCCCAATTCCTCCTAGAAAATTATTTAAAACTAAAAAGTTACCCCTCCTCCCTCAGAAAGTTCACAAAAACACGCCCATTTTTCTACAATAAAGCCTTGTAGTGAAGCGTTTTTCTATTCATAAACAAATTTTTAAAACTAAAAAGTTACCCCCTCCTCCCTCAGAAAGTTCACAAAAAACACAATAGCCTTATCTGTAGTGAAGCGTTTTTCTATTCATAAACAATTTTTAAAACTAAAAAGTTACCCCCTCCTCCCTCAGAAAGTTCAGAAAGACACAATAGCCTTATCTGTAGTGAAGCATTTTTTCTACTCGTACGTTTCCCGAATATTTAACACGTACCATTTTTCCATACCATCCAACAAAACCCAATTTCTCCTAGATGTTATTTAAACTAAAAAGTTACCCCCTCCTCCCTCAGAAAGTTCACAAAAACACAATAGCCATATCCGTAGTGAAGTGTTTTTCTATTCATAAACAAATTTTTAAAACTAAAAAGTTACCCCCCTCCTCCCTCAGAAAGACACAATAGCCTTATCTGTAGTGAAGCATTTCTTCTACTCGTATGTTTCCCGAATATTTAACACGTACCATTTTTCCATACCATCCGACAAAACCCAATTCCTCCTAGAATTATTTAAACTAAAAAGTTACCCCCTCCTCCCTCAGAAAGTTCACAAAAACACAATAGCCATATCTGTAGTGAAGCGTTTTTTTATTCATAAACAAATTTTTTAAACTAAAAAGTTACCCCCTCCTCCCTCAGAAGGACACAATAGTCTTATCTGTAGTGAAACATTTTTTCTACTCGTATGTTTCCCGAATATTTAACACGTACCATTTTTCCATACCATCCAACAAAACCCAATTCCTCCTAGAATTATTTAAACTAAAAAGTTACCCCCTCCTCCCTCAGAAAGTTCACAAAAACACAATAGCCATTTCAGTTGCTATCTGGATTTCAGTTGCTATCTGGATTTCAAAGCGTGAACACGTATTTGAACTGGTTTCTTTGAGCTTGAAAATATCATTAACTCAGTGATTACGGAAGTGTCACAATACTGTAAAGGATTAAAGTTACAAGTGACTTTTTAATTGGATATCACTTCATTATTATAGCATTGGCGGACGTGATTTTTGCAAGATATTGTTGGAAAGCGGGGGGATTTAATTGCCCCCTTGCGAGTAAGTTTTCGTTTCCTGCTTAATTTTTAATTAGTTTTGGAAGATCCTGTCCACTAAAGATAAGTCAACTTTCGAGTTATTGGATTATTATTGTCATCATGGTACAGTTTCAGAAGGGAGATTTGGCGGTAGCTCAGTTCAAGGGATATCCCCTCTGGCCAGTCCGGATTGTTAGCATAACTAACCAAAAAGAGTCTACGCCAAATTTCATTGTTTTTTGCTACGGGTCCCATGACTTTCAGACCGTGGTAGAAGCGAATCTTCTTTCATATAGTGGAAATTATGCGGAAGCTTCGAACAAAAAAAAAAAAAACGGCTAAGGGCGTAAATCATGCTTTCCGTGAGTGTGAATCTTCTCCTGATCTTTACTATCAGTTTCTGAAAAAGAAAACTGCGAAAGGCGTGGGTGCTGATTTAACTGCTTCGAGCGAAACATCTGCAATCCGAAATCAGCTTACTTTAGCACAAGATGAAGTTACAAAGCTTAAATTTGGCCTAGTTAAAGAAATAGAGAAAAAAGTTCATGAAAAAGTAGTTTCCGTGACAGGAGTAGCAGGCTCATCACAACAAGCCGCTCTGAACCCTGAACTGATTGTTTCGGAAATATATGATTCGATCACGCTAGAATACAACGTAAAGTTTGAGAAAATAGAAAAACTGTTTTCATCGCTGGATAGCCAGATTCAGTCATTAGAGCTTCGAGTGGCTACTATTGAGGAAAAGCTGGACGATTACGAACAGGAGCGTTTGCTTGATTCTTTGGTTTTTTTCGGAGTGAAGCAGGACCCCGGAAACGACCTGGGTACTACTGTTCTTGATATAGTGAAGAGAATGGGTGTAAATGTCCAGAAAGAACAGTTGTTGTCTGTGAACCGTTTTAGACTTCCGAACGCTGCCCGGAATATCCAGACACCTACGACTGTTGCGCCAGTTCTCGTTAAATTTGCAACTAAAGATACGGCGTATAATATTTTCAGAGCGAAATCAAAGCTGGCGAAATCAGGTGTATTCGTCACTGAATATCTTACGAAAATGAAAAAAGCGATTTTTGAAGGTGCGAGAAACAGATATGGTGTAAAAAACGTGTGGTCTGATCGTGGCCGTGTTTACAAACGTGAGCAGGGTGATAGCCACCCAACACGAATCTGCTCACTTGTTGACACTCTTTAGTGTTTTAGTAAATGTTGATTATTTGTGTTTTTTTGTTTTTTTTTCTTTCTTTTTTTTCTCTTTTTTTTCTTTTTTTTTTTTTTTTTTTTTTTTTTTTTTTTTTTTTTTTTTTTTTTTTTTTTTTTTTTTTTTTTTAGATTAAGAGAAATTATTTTATTTCCTTATTTATGTTGAATGATTTTTCTTCATTGAATAGATTTATGCGTAATCCGCTCCGTATTGAAGATCATTTAGAGGCTCAAATTGGAAGTGATGATTTGCCTATTATTAATTCAAAGCCTCTTCGTGAGAGTTCTTATATATTGCCGTCGCAAGTTAGTGGAGACATGTCGCTGTGTCTTTGCACGTGGAATTGCCACCTTACTACGGGATATTTAGATGTTCTGCAGATGATTGAGATATCTTCTTCAAATTTGATATAATGGGTATTTGTGAAACTTTTTTGAGTTCTGACCAATCTCTCTCGGCTTTTTCTTTTCCAGGATATGATTTTGAGGTAAGGAACCGATCAACTATGAACCGAGGAGGCCTGGGATTTTTGATTAAGAAAAATATGAAGTATATGGTGAGGGAGGATTTGGGTGTATGGATAGAAGGTAAGATTGAAAGTTTTTGTTTGGAATTAGAAATTGAAAAAAGGAAAGTTTTAATTAGTGTGGTGTATAGGCCGCCCAGTGCACGCCTGGATGAGTTTGTAGCAGGTTTTGATGAGTTGACGAGGTTGGTTTTGTCTACAAGCATGAATTTTTTTTTGTATGGGTGATTTTAACTATAATCTTTTAGATCTTTCAGGTGATAATTTGGATTTTTTTAATTATATGATTTCAAGTGACCTTTACCCTTTAACTTGTGTACCTACCCGAATCTCTACTCATTCTGCGACCTTAATTGATAACGTTTTCGTGGGACCTAGCTATTTGAGTCAAAGCTATTCAGATGTGATAGTATATCCAGGCTCAGATCATCTTCCGGTAATTGCTCATGTGACGTGTCTTAGAAAACGACGTATCCCAGCTAAAAAATACTGACACGTGAGCTGAAAAAGCAAAATCTGAATAGCTTTGCCGAGGAGTTGAGCTGTATCAAGTGGGACTCGGTCCTGGGGATTTCTGGTGATTCTTCTCTAGCGTACAATCAGTTCATGTATATTTTCCAACCGATTTATGAGAAAACATGCCCCTTGCGCTTGACCAAACAAAAGAGGGACGATCCCCGCAAGCCGTGGATTACGGAGGCAATAATAGACATGATAAAAAAAAAGGAACTTGTTATATGAGCAATATCTTAATAGTCAGGATGACGCAGATTTTGCAGAGTTCAAGCGAGTGAGAAATAAGGTGAACAGTATGAGAAGGCAAGCAAAGAAGAAGTATTTTGAAGAAAAGTTTTCTGATAATAAGGGAGATACCAAAGCCACATGGCAGGTTATTAATGAGTTTATGGGAAATCAGAAAAGTAGTCAGTCGCCTTGCATTGATATAAACGGAAGTTATGTGAGTGATAAAAATGTAGTCGCGAATCATTTTGGCCAGTTTTATTCTCAGGTTGGCTCGTCTGTTCAAGAGAGTGTAAGGTGTGACAGGGAAAATTTTCTTAGCGAGGAATTCGTGGACTCTCGTGGAGATACTGTTGAGTTCCAGTTCGAAAAGTGTACAAGTGATGAAGTGATTAAAATAGTGAAAAATATAAAATCGAATTCTGCTGGGATAGATGGCGTGAATCTGAGAACTTTTAAAGCTGTGTTAATGTATATACTACCATGTATTCTCCATATTATTAATTTATCTATGGAAACGGGGACCTTTCCAGAAGCGCTGAAGCAAGCTAAAGTTATCCCGCTTTACAAAGGGGGTGCCAGGTCAGATGCCGGTAACTGGAGACCAATATCGATACTGCCTTTATTGTCAAAAATTTTGGAAAAAGTGATTCATCGCCGTCTATATGACCATCTCACGAAACATAGCCTACTCAGTGATACCCAATTCGGGTTTCGAAAAGGTCATTCCACTAGTCATGCTGCCATTCATCTTGTTGATTTTGTAAATAATTGTTTAGTAAAAGGTGAAATCCCCCTAACAGTATTTTTTGATTTTAGAAAGCATTTGACACGGTAGATTTTAAAATTTTATTGCAAAGATTAGAATGCTTAGGTGTTAAAGGAGTGAGTTTGAAGTGGTTTGAAAGTTATTTGTGTGGGAGGTCTATTAAAGTGATGATTGATGATACTTTTTCTTCCCCTTATCAAGTGTTGTGTGGTGTGCCACAGGGATCGGTCCTTGGTCCACTTCTGTATCTGGTTTATGTGGATAGCATGAGGTTTTATCTTTCAGATTGTTGCTTAACGTCATTCGCTGATGACACTGCAGTTACGTTTTCTAGTCTTGTTTGGATAGTCTTGTGTTGAAAGTGAATTGTGTTCTGAGATATTTCCATGTTTTTACTAGTTTGAGTTTTTTATCAGTTAATGTTACTAAGACTAATTTTATTGTATATTCTAGAGTAGGCAAGCCCAGTGATATTGATGGTAGAATTCTGTTTAATAATAAGCCTGTAGTTCAAGTTCAAGAAATCCGGTACTTAGGTTTTTACATTGATTGTAATTTTTCGTGGAAACGCCACAGTGATGTTGTTGCCACAAAGGTTGCACGTGGCCTTGGAGCGATTCGTCGTTTTAAAAATTTCTTACCTCAGAGAGTTTTATTGCTTTTATACCATGCTTTGATCCACCCATATGCTTCGTATGGCTGTATGTTATGGGCAAGTAATTTCTATGTGAATTTTAAACGTGTTCAGACTCTTCAAAATAGAGCGATGCGTCTTATTGGTGGGTATGTTGAAGGTGTAAATAACACTTCAGCTTGCTTCAACAAGTTGCAAGTGTTGAATGTAGGACAGCTACGAGACTACCAAATAGGAATTTTTGCTTATCAATGCTGGAATGATGTTAGTCCAGAGGTTTTTCGTGATTATTTTTAATGATAATAGGTCTTTGCACCATTATGAAACTCGTCATGCTAGTGATTTTATTGTTCCGAATAGAAGTGGAACCAGGGCCGGCTTCCATACTAGATTTTCAGGACCTAATGTGTGGAACTCTATTCCGGAGAGCATTCGGGCGGCTGAGCACCTGGGGTTATTTAAAAATAAATTGAAAAAATATTTGTTAGGTCAAGGTTCATAGTTTTTTTTTTTTTTTTTATTATTATTATTATTATTTATCTTTATTATTATTATTATTATTAAATGAATTGATGAGAGATTGATTGATTTCTTTTTCTTTTTTTGTTTTGTAGTGTTTGTATGTAATTTGCGTGTGTTGTTTTTTTAGTGTATGTACCCGCCCAGTCGCAAGTGCTTTTTGGTATCTTTCTTGGGGCGGGTATTGGCATATTTGTTAAATGTATTTTGATGTTAAATAAAATGAACTGAACTGAACTGTAGTGAAGTGTTTTTCTATTCATAAACAATTTTTAAAACTAAAAAGTTACCCTCTCCTCCCTCAGAAAGACACAATAGCCTTATCTGTAGTGAAGCATTTTTTCTACTCGTACGTTTCCCGAATATTTAACACGTACCATTTTTCCATACCATCCAACAAAACCCAATTCCTCCTAGAATTATTTAAACTAAAAAGTTACCCCCTCCTCCCTCAGAAAGTTCACAAAAACACAATAGCCATATCTGTAGTGAAGTGTTTTTCTATTCATAAACAAATTTTTAAAACTAAAAAGTTACCCCCCTCCTCCCTCAGAAAGACACAATAGCCTTATCTGTAGTGAAGCATTTTTTCTACTCGTATGTTTCCCGAATATTTAACATGTACCATTTTTCCATACCATCCAACAAAACCCAATTCCTCCTAGAATTATTTAAACTAAAAAGTGACCCCCTCCTCCTTCAGAAAGTTCACAAAAACACAATAGCCATATCTATAGTGAAGTGTTTTTCTATTCATAAACAAATTTTTAAAACTAAAAAGTTACCCCCTCCTCCCTCAGAAAGTTCAGAAAGACACAATAGCCTTATCTGTAGTGAAGTATTTTTTCTACTCGTATGTTTCCTGAATATTTAACACGTACCATTTTTCCATACCATCCAACAAAACCCAATTCCTCCTAGAATTATTTAAACTAAAAAGTTACCCCCTCCTCCCTCAGAAAGTTCACAAAAAACACAATAGCCATATCTGTAGTGAAGTGTTTTTCTATTCATAAACAAATTTTTAAAACTAAAAAGTTACCCCCTCCTCCCTCAGAAAGTTCAGAAAGACACAATAGCCTTATCTGTAGTGAAGTATTTTTTCTACTCGTATGTTTCCTGAATATTTAACACGTACCATTTTTCCATACCATCCAACAAAACCCAATTCCTCCTAGAATTATTTAAACTAAAAAGTTACCCCCTCCTCCCTCAGAAAGTTCACAAAAACACAATAGCCATATCTGTAGTGAAGTGTTTTTCTATTCATAAACAAATTTTTAAAACTAAAAAGTTACCCCCCTCCTCCCTCAGAAAGTTTGAAAAAAAAACAAAAAAAAGTTGGATAGAAAATAGGTAGAAGCTAGAGGTGAAAATACTCACATTTCCAAATTCAGACTGCTGTTGAGTGCCGTCCGTTTCTTGCATAGATGTGGATTCGTTCCGTCTTGGTTTTTTTTTTCCGGGGGGGGTAGTTGCAAGAATCCTTTTTTCCTTAAAAAGAAGGCAAAATTTAGCATGAAAAAACAGTCCCCTTTTTTCCATTTTGTTGGATAAATGCTTAAGAGGTCAAATTTTGCCCTCCTCTTGTTTAAAGGCAAAAAGTTTATTGGTCATTAAGGCGTGATGTGCATAATGGCTTAAAGGTACTCCTATTATTAATTTCTTTACCTTCCTTCTTACTGCTAAATAATACCGAAAATTTTATTGAGGGTGGAATGAGTTACTCAGAATCATGAAGGCACTATTTTTTCACTGAAAAAAAAAAATGATATTTTTCAAGGAAATCCCAAAAGAATTATTATTAAAATCATTAGGGGGAGGGATAGGGGAATCAGCGCCTCATTCATCATTTAGCACTAGAAAGTCGTTCAGACGTGGATTGTCATCATAAATGTTGAGAAACTGCTTGTAAGTATAGCCGCAACATCGGAATTAGACAAAACCCGTTTATAGCAAGAGCCTGTGAAATTTGACTCCCAAAACTCTCACTCTCTTTGTAACACGCAAGCTTCTCATTCAAACCGGAAAAATACAACATGTTTGGGAAAAGCTTGTTTCTGAATGTTAAAGAACTGTTTTTTCAACACAATTAAAACTTGTAAACATAGCTATGGAGGAGAGATTTTATTTACATAATAGAAAAAAGCGTGCTTTGCCGTTTCTATCGAATATACTCGTCATATTCTTAAGATTTGTATTGTTGGAGGGGGGGGGGCTAAGTCCCTCTGAAATTTAAATTTACTAGTAAAACGTTTTTCTTTAATTTTTTTTTTGGGGGAAATAAAGGAATGAAAAGTGTACTCACATTGAAAATTGACGAATCCATTGTTTTCAAAGTTAATAATATATAGTGTACTATAAACAATGTCTTAAAACATAATGAAAATTGGAATGCACTGTATGGACATTATATAGGGTTTTTGCTTGAGTACACTATAGCTTGCCAAGTTTTTTAAAAAAACCGACTAATCAAGTCATCATATGGACTAACCGCCAGCTTTCTCTAACCGAGTGACACACAAAAAATGAGTGTCATATTAGAAAACCTGTCTGCCAAGGCATGTAGGGTTCATAGTAATAGGTGACTGGCCCTGGTAAGGCAATGTACCGGTTAAACTACACACATATCCATGCCTCAGGCTTGTGAAAGTACATGAGTATTCAGTGGTGCCTATTATACCGTTCCTAGTAATAGGTGACTGGCCCTGACAAGCCAATGTACCGGTTAGACTACACTGTATATTCATACCTTAGGCGAGAGGTAAGACAAATTACGCAATCACGACCAGGACTGTGCATTGCCTTACTACTTACGTGGTAACGAACTGTAAGTAAGGAGCGACGCAGCTTAATGGTAACTAAAACTCTAAAAGACAGCATTTTGATATAAATGATGTACTAATAAAAATCGGCCTATTATGCTGATTAAAAACATTCATAAAAGAAACAAAAATTTTCTAGTGCCCCTTTTAAGTGAACAAAAAGATTGGAGGGCCACTAAGCTCCCCACGCTTCTTTTTTTCGTCAAAGTATTTGGATCAGCATTTTTAAGTAGACATTTTGTTCATCATAGCTGAAAGGTTTAATAACTATGCCTTTAGAGATAACATGACCCCCCCCCGAAGCCCCTGGGGAAAAGTTTTCAAGTTATGATTTTTGCCTATTGTTTAAGTATAAAGTATAGTTTTAGTTATTGGGAAATCTGCATACTTTTTTCTGGTGGGTGCATCTTAAAATGTGCATGAACTTACTGATTAGTTTATTTACCGTTCATTTTTGTGAAGTTGAGTTTACAGGTAACGTTAGACGCTTTTTTTAAGACAAATTTTGGGATCAGCCATTGCCTTTCAAAAAGTATAAGTTGAAATTGTTATTGCCCAGAGCAAATGCTAACCACAAATCTCTTCCATTCATCAGGCAATGCGGAAAAAGCTTTTTATTGCATGATCTTTCTGATGAACCATTCATTTTTGTAGTGTTGGGAGAAAGTGCAACTTAAGCATAAAAAGTAAAGGTTGTAGACCGAATGTAAAGGACAGTTACATTTAGCGAAACACTAGGCCATGTATTTTTACCAAATAATACATAACAGAAATGATTATCGCAAACGTCTTTATTTACTCCAAATGGTTTTTACAATCGTAAATTGCGGTTATCCAAGCTACTTTCCGCTTATCTGTAATTTTCCAACCGGCACATTGAATATAAACTTTAGAAATTCGAGTAAATTAGTTGCCCGAATCATACATGCATAAAAAGGGACAAAGTCAGGAAAATGTAAGGGTGACAATTTATTGATTAAAATTTAGGAGGAAAGTTTTGTTGTCTATTTATTTTTCATATGAACTATTGGAAAATAGGTATTTTCAAGATCTAGATGGGGCAACTGCTCCCACTACCCCCACCCATAAGTTAATGTTGCTCCTTACTTTCACTTAAAAAAAAAGTTGTTTCTTTTTTTTATTGCTGTGAGTGGTGTAGAAGAGTTGTGACCCGTATTCTGGTCTGTTCTTTTTTTTCGAATTGAAAAAAAACATGTTTTTTTTAAACTGAAAGTTAGGAGCGACATTAGAACTTGAAACATATACAATTTATTTTTGTTGATTTAGATTCATTTAACTTTACTAACATGATTCTCATATTTTATTTTTAAGTTTCAGGTGGCACAATCAATCTTTGATTGTAGCCAATGGAGAGAAATGTCATTAACTGAAGAGGAGGATATAACATTATCAAGTGTATGAAATTCGGTAGATCCAGGGGAGAAAAGTTGAAAACTCAAGAAACAGTAGACCTGGCGGAGGATGAAGATACAATGGAGTTTCACCCTCCACCCACTAAAAGACGAATGGTTGAAGATATACATATCGATGGTGATAGTATGGAGTTTCTCCCCCACCCGCTAAAAGACGGAAAGAAGATGTCAGCATAGAGAGATCATCATCAGTTGATGATGATGACGATGTCAAAGTAATAAAAACGATAGAATATATAGATTTATATCCAATATTTCAATAAAACACCTTTTTTTATATATCTAGGAAATGGTGTCTTTTAGAATCATGCGATAGTTTTACAGATAAATATATTAGAAAAAAAAAAACTATTTCAGACTAGTATAATAAGAGTTTTTTTTTCATGGTAGGTTGAATCCGGTCATTGTACTGTCTGCTTGTATGGCGGGAGTACTGTCCACTACTTATCGTTATAGCTATATGGGGTACCATCCTCGTACCTATCGTTATACCTACAGTAATGCCTCACCTGCCCGCTCTCTTTAATTGATACAGTAATTTGCTACCTGCCCCGTACCTTAGATTGACACAGTAATTTCCTACCTGCCCCGTACCTTAGATTAACACAGTAATTTCCTATTACACCCGTACCTTAGATTGACCAGTAATTTCCTATTACCCCCGTACCTTAGATTGTACCAATACTACTCATAACTTACAACCTTTGCCCTGTGGGCTCTGGGGGGTTTGTCATCCTTAAATACATAATTCCCAGAACTATCAACTATGGTGAACAAAATGGCTATCTCTAAAATTTGATTGAATGTTTTTGGGGAAATGGTGGGAGTGAGAGTGGGATTATTTACTCTCCTCTAACTTTTGACTATTAAAAAGGGCAATTTCAATTTCCAATCAAATGAGCCTTTTTCGAAATTTCTGCAACATTTTTCCATATAAACCTTATATGCCCCCGGGGCATAACTTACCACCCTTGCCCTGAGGGTTGTTGTGGGAGTGTTCTGCTAAAAGGCATAATTTCCTGAACTTTAAACTGCGTGAAACAAAATAGCTATCTCCAAATTTTGATTGGATGTGTGTTTGAGGAAATGGTGGCAGTAGAAGGGGTGTTAGTTGCCTTCCAATCACTTTCGACTATTAAAAAGGGCACTAGGCATTCCAATTTCCAATCGAATGAGCCTTTTTCGAAGCTTTTAGGACAAATCCTTCGATAAGAAGTGCCCTGCTATGAAAAAAAATAATACATTGAGCCAACCTCGTTCTTTACTGCCCCCAGGGAATAACTTACAACCCTTGCCCTGAGGGTTGTGGGGGGGGGGGGGTTTATCCTCAAATACCTAATTTTCCAGAACTTTGAACTACGTTGAACAAAATGGCTTCCTCAAAATTTTGATTGGATGTGTTTGGGGAATAGGTGGGCGTGATATGGGTGTTAGTTGCCCTCTAATCACTTTCGACTATTAAAAAGGGCACTAGCTCTTTGAATTTCCAATCGAATGAGTCTTTCTTGAAGTTTCTATGACTACGCTTTCTATAAAAACCTTATATGCCCGCAGGGCATAACTTACAACCCTTGCCCTGAGGGCTGTGGGGGATTGTCCTTCTCAAAAACATAATTTCTATCTGGAAATCAACTACGCTGAAAAATATGGCTATCTCAAAATTTTGATTGGATATGTTTCTGGAAATGGTGGGCACGGAAGGGCTTTTAATTGCCTTCCGATCACTTTTGACTATTAAAAAGGGCACAAGCCACTCCAATTTTCAATTGAATGAGCCCTTTTCAAAGTTTCTTCGACAACTTCGTTGATACAAAGTGCCCTGGTTTTAAGGAAAAAAACAATAAATAATACATTGTGCCAGCATCGTTCTTATATGCCCCCAGGGCTTAACTTAAAACCCTTGCCGCGTGGGGTTGTGGGGGAGAGTCCTCTTCAAAACATATTTTCCATCTGGAAAGCAACTTCGCTGAACAAAATGGCTATCTCAAAATTTTGATTGGATATGTTTGGAGAAATGGTGGCTGTGGAAGGAGTGGTAGTTGCCTTCCAATCACTTTCGACTATTAAAAAGGGCACTAGACATTCCAATTTCCAATCGAATGAGTCCCTTTTGAAGTTTCTACAACAACGCGTTCTATAAAAACCTTATATGCCCCCAGGGCAGAACTTATAACCCTTGCCCTGAGGGTTGTGGGGGGTTGTTATCCTCAAAGACCTAACTTCCAGAATTTTCAACTACGTTGAACAAAATGGTTTTCTCGAAATTTTGATTGGATGTGTTTGGGGAATAGGTGGGCGTGAGAGGGGTGTTAGATGCCCTCTAATCGCTTTCGACTATTAAAAAGGACACTAGCTCTTTGAATTTCCAATCGAATGAGTCTTTTTTTTTGAAGTTTCTATGACAACGCTTTCTATAAAAACCTTATATGCCAGTAGAAAGGGGTCAGGAGGTCGTGACAGGACCCACGTGGTTTGGTGGTTTTCTCACTGAGAATGAAAAAACAGAATGTGTTGGTCAATTTATTTGATGTTTTTCATGGATGTCAACATCAATTTATGTCTGTTTTATGGTTTTTGTCAGTGAGAATGGAAAAACAGGAACTTTCTCACTTTAATGGATGTCAACAGCAATTCATGTCTGTTTTATGGTTTTTGTCAGTGAGAATGAAAAAACAGGAACTTTCTCACATTTATGGATGTCAACAGCAATTCATGTCTGTTTTATGGTTTTTGTCAGTGAGAATGAAAAAACAGGAAGTTTCTCACATTTATGGATGTCAACATCAATTTTGGTCATGTGCACGCAAGACCTAACGGAATCCTGGAAACAGTTAGATCACGTGTTTCCTTCTCAGCCAATCAGCGAGTCGGTTACATATCCTTTCTCAGCCAATCAGAGACTTGCTTACATATGATTTTCCTCGTTACATAACAATTCACCGTTGAGATTTCGTATATAGCGGGCATGCAATGTGATTAAATTATCAGACAGTATTGTGACACAATGGATACAACAATGGATATTATTGATGAGTTAGAAGCCTTGACAGCCACAATTAGCAATGTGAGTACATTTTTTATTTTCAAAATAAAATTATTTTCCTTGGTCACCCTCCAGTATATTCAGGTAAATCCCCTCCCCCCCTCCCACTCTAATACAAACATCACTATGCAATCTTTATACTCGCTAGAAAACATAAAATATGTTCTTTTTACCCTCAAAACCTAACCCCATCCCCCTTTGTTTTTTACAAACAAAATTCTCGCAAATAGAAATAATTATCTTTTCGATAAATTTTGGCTTTTCTCAATTTTAATCTTTTCTCTAACTGAGACATCCGTCGCTCTGTTGTTATTAACCCGCTCTGGTTTGACACAAGACTCCAGCGCGAGGCCTAAAATTAGCTGTCAACCTTTTTAAAGCACTTCCTGTAAAAGGTTTCTCAGATCAAAATGGGTTGTTTTTTCTCCTGTCAAATTAAAAACGGTTTCATGCAGACAATTGCAATTTATTAAGCGCAGGCCAATACAATCTCTATTTGGAGAACCGGTGAAATCTCGTTATTTTCAAATTAAGGTCTAACAATATATTTAGGACATTGGCGAAAGGGGGAGGGGGCCATGCCTCAATTCTATCGCCATCATTTTAAAATGAAAAACAAAACTGTTTCTTCGCGTTAGGGCAGTAAGAGGACCGAGGGTTTCTAAGAAAAAAAGATAGCTTTATTATGTGTACATTTACATCCAAGATTGTAATTTAGGCCTATAAGCTGCTAGGCTAACAATCTTTTTTCTATTTTAAAGACATATAGACGGGAAACATTTAAAAAATTTTCTCAGCAAGGTAAAAATAGGGGCATTTCTTACAAATTTTACCTATTGCTTTGCTTTTGGCGTAGGGGTGCTTTCTTAGTGATAAATGCTTTTCTAGACAAAATTATATGGATGAGGGTACTAACTTTCTTTCTGTAAAAAGGGGGAAATTATTTTTGATACTAACTTTTTTCTCTTCTTTAAGGCCAATTGTGAAGAATGCCCGTCGCCGCCACCCAGTAAGAGAGCACGGGGTCGAGGTAAAACCACTGCAACAGTTGTTCAATATGGTCGTTGGCCGAAACCCCCCAGCTCCACGCTGCCTGCCCAAGTGCAGCCATCTGTGCAAGCCCATGCCATCACTGGCTCGACTGCACAAGTCTGTACCGTCGCCGGTCCTACTGTACAAGCCGCAGCCCAATCTGCGCAAGAAATTAACAACGTCGGCCCGTCCGCCCTCCAACACGCACTACCCGGACCATCTGGCACCCAAGTGCAGTCAGGATTTGCAAATGTGAGCATTTTTTTTTCTCAAACTATCTTATAGAAATATATAAAAACAAAACTTTTTTTTTCAACCTAATATAAACTTATCTCAGCGGGATATTAAAATATTAACCCTCGCCCCCAACCATTGTTTTCTCTGCTCCCCCCTCTCTCGGAGATATCTAAATATAATGTAATTTTTTTTGCAAAGAAACCGCTCTTTTTTTCTAATCTTTGCTATTTTCTCTGTTGCTATCGCTTCGATATCTCATAAGCGAATATTTTTCATGGGTAATTTTCTAGTTTTTACTGCTATCTCTCACCACTATGAAACTCAAAATGCTATTCCGTTCACAATTGAATATTATCTAGTTTTAAGAGAAGAAGAAGGAACTGAGAGAGTGATTATTCCCATTTATCTATCTGTCACATATCGGCGTTCTAATTTGCGCAAGGATATTTTTAAAATAGCTTTCAAATCTTACAAAACCCTTTTGCCAAGATTCTAGAGAGGGGAAACCAAGTTGACAATATATAGAGTTAACGGTTCCCGACATTTAATTGTTGTATTTTCCTGCCTGTTAAAGTTCAGTCTTGGAAATCAGAACACTCGCGCGGAGGCTTACAATAATTGTGGGCTAGTGATGAGTTCACCGAACCTGTAGAACTGGGAATTAGAGAGAAATAGCGACTTATGCCGTCTAAGCGAATATTTCAACTTTTGGCGGACATTATGTAAGGGGGCTGGGAGCTGGTGGGCCCGAGAAGCGCAGGTCGGGAAGCGCCGCTGGGCCCGAGAAGCGCTGCGGGAAGCGCCACGGGGAACGCCACGGGCCCAGAAGTGCCGCGGGAAGCACTGGGGCCCGAAAAGCCCCGCGAAAAAAAACTGTAGGGCTGATATGAACACTTTGAAAATAAGCTATTTTTTTAAAAAAATCAAATTGCCGCCTTCTAAGTAATGTGTTTTAGATTTTCGTTAAGTTGGATTTTCTTTCAGTTGAATTAACCAAATGCTACTATGTGCATACTACTACTACTACTACTAAGCGCTGACTTTAAATAATAATCCAAATTTTAAAAACAGTAGGGGTAATTTGAACACTTTGAAAATAAGCTATTTTTCATTTATAGATTGGAGCATTGGTCACTTATTCATTATCACCATCGTCCTCATCAGCTGGTGAAGGAGAGGACGCATTGATGGACTTACAGAGCAATTCACCATGGAGTGGTATTGTTAATTCCAATGAAATACCTGATAATATTGATGAGTTTATAGAAAAATTTTTAAATGTAGATAATAGCACAGTTGAGCAAGGTAATGTTCCTAGTTCAGAGGGGGACTTACCATTGCTAAGTCCAAACACCATACAAATTTTAGGGGATTTTACAAACGAATTAAATGGGAACCCTCCTCTATCCCCCACTGATTACCTACTTCCACTTCAAACAACTGAAGTGGAACATTCACATACCCCAAATATTGTTGAACAACTTGGGGGAGGGGGTAATATACAAGAGGGGGAGGGGGGTACAACTTTTACAGACTTCCAATTATCTAATACAATTTTAAATGCAATAGTTGTTTACACTGCGACTTTTGTGACCCTTTTAATACACTTATGGGGGGAAAATTCGTGCACTACTGGGAGAACCAAATTCAGTTGTGGGGAGGTAGGGATTCAATTAAGGTTTCTATTGTTTTAAAGGTATTCTATTTAAATAAGGGGAAAAGTGAAGCTTATTATCATTATGTACATTCCGAGATGCGCATAATTTATCTGAATTTAGAAAATTTTGAGGGTGCTTTCATGGATTGGGTAGGTTAAATTATAGCGCATCTTGAGAACTATAGCGAAAATGGGAGCGGGTCTGTGGTTTTATTTATTGAAAATTTAAGTGTAAACATTTGTAAATTCAAGAAAGATTTTATTTTAAGAGGGGGTGGGGAAAGGGATATATTTTTAAATTATAATCCAGATCTAGAAGGTTGTAAAGGTGTCCAGCGGATCTGTTTTGAAACAGGTCAAAATGTTTCAGGTATGCTTTCCTCATATCAGCATTCGAGCCTCTAGCACGTGACGCTACCAAGACGAATTTAGACGATTGGGCTGTACATGGGAAGGAAGGGTCCAATTCCCCCATTGTAGATTTCTCTTGTTTAGAGGGGAAATACCCAGTAACGCTACGATCTATTGATATTTTTGAAAGGGCTAATGTCCATTTAAATATCGGCGTTACTGTGGTTCAGTATGAAACTGAATTTGAAGATGGGGTGCGTTTAAAAAAGAAGGGGGTGGTCTTCCCTGTAAGGGGCCCGTCATTGATTTGGTCAGACACTGGGTTTGGTTGTTGTATACACCACCTAGTGAACCAAATGCAATTGGCCATTTTAACCCTATTACAGACATCAGTAGAGTTCTGGGGGAGGGAAAGAATAAGGGGGTACGTTTCTACTGTCCAACATGCCTCTCTAGATTTTGGACTGAATTAAAGTTGCAAAATCACATGAGGCATTGTAGCCGGCATGGCTATCAGACAGTGGAAACGGTTTCAGGGGATAGGGCTATTTTACGCTTCAAAAATTTCCAGAATACCCTCCTCCAGTGCAACAAAATATCTTTGGACTGTGAAGCTAAGCTGGTGGAGGTGAACGATCCTCGATTTCCAAACCGAGTCAAAGAACACCAGGCTATTGCAGTGTCCTATACTAACGCGCAAAGAGACAGTTCTAAAACCATGCGGTTGTTAGAAATAGTAGAAACATTGGATGAGGACGAGTGTATGGTCAAGGCACTGACTAAACTAATTGGCACGGCTAATGGTGCTATTTCTCGTTTGAGAAATACCCATTATCCAATGGTGCTGTCTGCAGAGGATCGTCTCTCGCGATTAAAAATCAAAAAATATGTTGGGTTTGTAAGGGGAGTTTGTAGAGGGGGATAAGGGGACTAAAGGGAAAAGAGGGGGAGGGGGAAAGTCAGAGATCATGATCATTTGTGGCAGGAAATATCTTCTGGGGGTAGTAATTTTAGAGGGGTTGCGCATCAATCGTGTAACTTAAATGTTAGCCAACAGTTTTTTTATCCTTGTTTTTATTCACAACTCAAATTATGACTTAAAATTTATTTTACCGGCACTGGCACGTATGCACAGGGAGGGAGGGGGAGTAGACAGTCCATGGGTAAACAGTTCGTTTACCTATAACATTATTCCCAAATCGGCCGAGAAGTTGTTGCTTCTCGAGCTGAAATGGCAGGCAGTGGATAATGGGCATACGTGTTGGAATAAAATCAGGTTTTTAGATTCCTTGAGTTTTTTCCCAAGGCATTGAGTCAATTGATTCAAGTGCAGAAAAGCGACAATTTTGATAGCTTTCCCTTGCTTAAACAGCACTTTCCAGACAGTGAAATGTATGATCTGTTGACCTGCAAAGGTATATACGCATACGATTATTACTGTTCTGGCGCTCGCTTAAGTGAGGTGAAACTACCTCCAATTGAAGCTTTTTACAATTCACTGACCAGCAGTGAATGCACAGCCGAGGAGTATGAGTTTGCCAAGAAGGTGTGGTCTAAGGGGGATTGTAAAAATTCTAACCTTAAAATGCTGTTTTGTCCAAATGGCTCAAGCCTTGTCTAAGTGGAAATACTACCGAACTATAAACCCCAAATCACCAACTTATAGTAAAATGTTAGACTTCAGCACTAGTTGTTATTCTTGTTTCCTATATACGTATTAAAGTTATCTCCAAGTGACAGAAATTTTTAGAAGTTTTCTTCTTATTTTAATTTTATCTTCAAACTTTTATCTCCAATGGGAATTCAGACAGACAGTGGTCAGTACCTTAATTACAAAGTAAAAAACACTTACTCGTTGTTTGGTCCAAAAAAGAATACCCTGTTTTCGTTTCCGAATCCCTATTTTAAACTTTGTCTTATTTTGTCATTCTTGTTTCTCATTGGCCAGAGACTAGTTTTGATGTAATCCTAATAATAGTTCTTTGTTCAAAAAGTTAGTTTCCGCTTTCTCTATTAAAAACCCTGTATTGTCATGTGATACAAATCGCGTAATATCTCTTGTCGTTGACCCCTCGAGTTTGAAGCGGCGGTCCGGTATTTGTATTTGCATTTTATGGACCTTGTTGGATATATGGTCAAATTTAATGTTGTTTGTTTCCTTACACAGCGAAAGTTAATACTTCGTTACTTTATCATTACTCAAAAGTCATAGTCTGCTACTTTTACAATTTAGTCAGGTTACGATGGCTTTTCCACATTCTCACATCTAGTAAGTTACAGCTATGGGCTTGTCGCGAAAATACATATTTCAATGAGAACATATACCCTAACATGATGGGATTCGTGGAATTATCAATAAGGCTTATTAATTCTTACCACACCGAGCCACCTGAGGGGTATACATCATTCCGTGTTTTTTGTTTGAAAATTTTATTTCTGAGTCTTTTAAGGTAGGGTTGCCACCCCTTACTAATTTGTCACTATTTCTGGTGATTTTGTTTGGCTAGTGAATTTTACTAATTTTTTTTTAGAAAACTAGTGGTTTTTTTTTTTTCCCCCTGAATCTATTGATTTCTTATGAGAAACTCCAAAAAAAGGGAATTTTGATAAAATAATACTTCAAAGAATTAGTTTTCATGTTGATTCAAAATATCTTTAATAAAATATCTCACAATTCAAAATATCTATAATTTATTAAGTTTGATATGACTCATCAAAGGCTCCAAACTCGTCAAAATTTATCTTATTTTTGAAAAAGGGGAAGACAGCGCCAAAAAGTCAAGTGATCCTAATGAAATTTACAACATCAGATTTAGCATATCAGAGAACACTTGTACAAAGGCGGCTCCTAGAAAAATGTGGCATATTATATTTTTGGGCAGAAGAAAAAGATCACGGTTGCGAGACCCCCCCCTTTCATGCTCCTTATCTCCCCAAAAATATTACGTGAAAATTAGGAGATGAACATTTTGTTTGCGTAGTTTAAGGATCCAATTGCTATGCTTCTGAGCATGACATGATCCCCCAGCGGCCCGCCAGCCCCTGGGGAATGAGCTGTAAGCTATGCAATTTGCCCGTTGTTAAATATAATATTTGAATTTGAAAAAATGTAAGGATTTTCTCTCTTTTTTTGGGAAGGGGGACTTGTTAGTGGAAATTTTACGGGGGGGGGATTCATATACCGAATTCTTTTAATTGTCTTACTTCTCTCTTTGGAAGCTCAGCTTCACGTCCTGAAAGAATGTTCCGTGGAAAATTTTCAGCAGGAAAATTCCACGGGAGGAATTTCAGTGTGGAAATTTTTCAAGGAAATTATTTTCAAGGGGGGAACTTTCCAAAGAGGGTGGGGATGATTTCATCCACGATTTGGAAAACAATCCGAAACTAAGCCTTGGCTATGCTCACAGTTAAAAAAAAGTTTCGAAGAATAGTAAGATAAGTCTGCCAACCAGCATTAGGATTTTGGAAGCTACAGTGATGACAGTGGTCAAACATGGCTCTGAACCAAGGGCGCTCTGAAAAGCAGATAAACATTTGCTAGTGGTTTTCCAGAGAATTTGCCTACTGATTGTTCTGGACACCTGGCTGACTGATTGTATTTCAAACATTAGGCTGTACGAAAAGGGTGGTTCAATGTCGCCTTCTTAGGCCATAATGAGAGAAACGTTGAGATGGCTAGGGCACGTTCTGTGGATGAGGGACGACATATCGCCAAAGATTGTCCTTTTCGGCCTACAGTCTAGGTCTAAATGGAAAGGAGGTCTTCCGTGTTGGGGTGGAAGGATGTCATTAAGAAATTTTTTTAAAGGAAATAGGAACTTCCTGGGAGGGTGCAAAGAGGGAGGCTTTGAATAGATTGGGATGGAGGAGAAGCGTGCATAGCTCTGATGGCCTCAAACGGCTTGACGCTGCGGTGAGTTGTTAGCAGTAGTAGTAGTTGTTGTACTAAACCTGTGAAGACGTCATTACATCAAGAAGAGGCTCACAGAGTCTGTGGTTAGAAGATAAGCGACAATGAGAATACTTATATGGAAGCCTGTCTCGTAGCCGTGCCTGGGTCCGGCGGCAAAACCGATGGCTCTGGGTACTTTTCTAATATCTCGTCTGTATAAACGAGCAATAATTGCGTATGCATAATTTTTTTTTCTCGAAAATGGACACATTCTTTCCTAAAAATTGGCATCCTGAGATTTCCTGACCTAAGAAACCATTTAGATAGGTCTAGAGTTTAAGAAAATTCGTTAAAGGCTTTAATTTTGGAAATTAAATATACATATATATATATATATATATATATATATATATATATATATATATATATATATATATATATATATATTATATATATATATATATATATATATATATATATATATATATATATATATATATATATATATATATATATATATATATATATATATATATATATATATATATATATATATATATATATATATATATATATATTAAATAAATTGTGAGACCACACTGGCTAATCATGATAAACGAAACAATAGTAAAAAAGAGAAAAACGAGGATTATACAAGCCATATATATATATATATATATATATATATATATATATATATATATATATATATTATATATATATATATATATATATATATATATATATATATATATATATATATATATATATATATATATATATATATATATATATATAATATATATATATATATATATATATATATATATATATATATATATATATATATATATATATATATATATATATATATATATATATATATATATATATATATATATATATATATATATATATATATATATTATATATATATATATATATATAATATAAACGAGGATTATACAAGCCAGTGAAAAATATGGACTAACATGCAAATATTTCGGTCAAGACCTCCGCTTGACCGTCCTCAGTGCAAGATAATAACATTAAAATTACTAATAAAAATCCAAGGATACTATAAAAAATTTCAAACCTTAAAACAAAGCACAACTAAAAAATTTGAAAACCCTCTCCATTTAGCGGTGAAATGGTAACAAATGGAAAAAAGTACTGAAAAACTGAAACTGAAAAAAAAAACAGTACTGAATGGGAATTCTATTTTTTTTATTTATACAGAGCATTTTTAAAAGCTAAACACTTTCCAGGTAAAACATCATCACAGATTAGGTTAGGTTGCAAAATGTGATTTTTTTTAATAATTTAAGTAAAAACGATCAGAATTAATTAGTTCATTATAAATGGGCTTAAAGTAGGGAGCGACGTTCCATGTTGTTTGGTCCTATATGCCATTGATAGGGGGTACGTAGTCCCTGAGCCCTGAGGTCAAGGTCACGGGGGAAAACCCAGAAATGTTTTTGTCAACAGAGACCTTGGGAAAAAAACCCTAGTTACATAACATGTTTGTGAACAATTTTGGGAAAACCTAAGTAGTTTCTCAACAAGGGAAAACCTAGTTACTTAACTGATTTGTCAACAGGATTCGGGGAAAAACCCCATAGCCTTGGAAAATACTCTATATAAAGTGGGAAAGAGTTAGTTAGTGTCACAGTTCTGAATTGGATTTTGTTCGATAGTTTTATTGTGAATATTATTTTGTTTTCTTTGGAATATTACAAAAATGAGTAATTTCACTGTATTGAACATTAAGAGACAGGAGGAAGAGAATAGTGATGAAGTGAAGAAAAGAGCTGCAAATGTTTGCAGTAGAAATAGCACCAGGGAGCAGATTAACTTTCAAGTGGGATGAGATGTTCAGTAGATATGTAATATCTCTGAGTCGATTCAAGATGGATGAACAGTTATGTTTTGCGGCCAAAGTGAATATAATGAATATATCTACCTTACAAGCAGGTTTGAATGCAATGTTGAGCATATAGAGACAAATAGACTGAGTCATTTACTGAAAAAGCCATAATATTGTGTTATATATTTATATAAATGTGTTGAATACATATATTGATAATCATTTTCTTATTTTGTAGTTAAACATTTTTGAGAGTTGTTTACTCTTTCCAGAAGAACCAATAGGTGTGAGAGAGTATTTGAAACAGACTATTTTCTTTCTTCAATATTTGCTAGTTAGTATGTATTCAGAAGTGTAAACATCAAGGGTAAAAAAAAAAAAAAAGAAAAAACGAATGTATTTGAGAAAGAAACAATCATGCAGAACCTTGTAACTTTGGAAAAATGTTTAAATCTAAATGATCAGTTTAAAAAATTGTCAGTGCAGAGGAGAATCTTCAGTCAAAGAATGGTTGATGAGATCATGAAACGGGACTCTCCAACCTTGGATTATTGTATGAGGCTTTTTACATCGTGGTCCCAATGCATTCACATCAATTTATTGACATACTAATTGAAACAAAACAAAATAGTATTGTAGATTTGCTTTTGAACATTACATAGATTTTCCAAAAACAATAGGAACAGTTTCTTTGGAAAATCTAAAACCTCACATTCCAATGAAGCGAATAGAACGGGAAATAAATTCCGTTCAAACGTGTTTAAAGTGTGACGTCACCTGTTTACTCCTCCTCCTATTTTGTCTTTAGGAAATCTGAAGCGAGTACTTGAAGTAAAAGAAAGAAGAACACTCTTTCTAGGAGAGTAGTTAGTTTGTAATCTGCAGTCTGAGTGTCAATAGTGAAGAAAAAAAAATGTACTACACATGTCCTCTATGTTTATATACATTGGGCAGTTGGTCGTCCTGTGAGAATTGCACTACTGTCAGTGAATATGATGAAAAGTGTAGATTGTGCAATCCATGTAAACTTCACCAAGGATATGCCATTAAAATTAAAGATTGTAATTCATGCCTTGAAGAAGTTTGCGATTCTCATGTCAGAGGATTCCTATGTTCAAACTGTCACTATGATAAATGTAATCAGTGGGAAAATACCTATCCTGGTATGATTAGAAAAAATTCGAAACGATCATTTAGTCTATTCTTGAGAGACTGGTATCGCCGTGGATTTAAATTATATTGGGAAGAAGAATTTGGACCACGCTTCAAGTGTCAAAATAACAAAAGAGTGTGGTTTCTACGACATCGTTGTGAAGATACTGGATGTTATGATTATAAACCTACGGATTTTTATTTGGCAGTTTCGGAGAGTGATTCTTCATTTGAGAACTCTGTTTGTGACATTGCATCAAATACACAAATTGAAACACGTGAATTTTACAATATAAATGAAAAAAGTATCATTGACTACACAAAGAGATACGATAAGAGTGAAACTAAATTGTATTGTACTAAATGTGATCCTGACTTTTCCCTACTTGATCAATACAAAGTGAATGTAAATGATCTACCACCACTAGTTGTCGTCGGCAATGATGATCATCTACATGTAGAAGAAGAAGAAATCTAAACAAAAAAAACATTTTTTGTTATGTATATACATGTTTTATTAATAAACAAATTTACATACATTTTTAAAACACTTTACTCGTAGGGCACTAAAATCAATATTATAAAATTCTGAGAGCATATTTTCCACCACAAAGTCATTCAAACGTGGTTTGTCTACGTAAATGTTGAGAAACTGCTTGCAAGTATATCCAGAACATCTGAAAACGAAATATAGTAGCGCATGAAAACTACAGCTTTTAGTCGATAGATCCTGCGCTCTCTTCCGGTTTTGAATAATAAGTTTCCCACTGCTTTCAATATAGGTTTTAATATGGTAACCATAGAATGTATATGGGAATCCGAGAGGATCGAAAAATTCGATAGTTTTCGTTGTTTGAAAGATGCACAACCAGTGTCCAGTATTTCTTATATTCGATGGACTGCTATTAACAATGATAATGGTATGAGTATCACCTTGAATTTTGTCAAGGAAATCCGAGGGTAGACAATAGGATTTGTATTTGGACATGAATGGATCCAAATTAAATACATCAATTATTTGATTCGTGTTCATGGTGCCAAGTCTAGTAGAACACTACCATCGGAAGTGATCTCCCAATAGGTTTCAAATTGACATAGTGATATTAACGTAATGCTTTCAGTCAAGGCATCGGCGAATGTGCACTCTAAACGTACACTCCCTGTTCTAACAACAGTCAAATCTTGAGTGCCAGACAAGTCTAAAACAATTACACCATGAGTTTTTTGAAAACATTGAATCAGTTATTCCATTTTCAAATAGTTGTGAATCATGATCCAGTGATTGCATTTTCAATTCATAGAGAGTTCTGTAGGATTTGTTATCAAACGATAAATTGTACAGAGGAACTCCATTCACTTTGCACACAAGACTGGACAAACCAAAAAAAATTAAAATCATGAGGGGATGTGGTCCAGGACCCAACAGCGCTAGCACTCTTTACAAAAGGCCAATGCGAGTTTCGAGAGGATTTCTACTACTACTACTACTAACAACTCATCGCAGCACCAAGCCGCCTGAGGCCAACACAGCTACGCACGCTCCTCCTCCACCCCAATCTATTCAAAGCCTCCCTTTTTACACCCGCCCACGAAGTTCCCATTTCCTTTAAATCTTTCTTTATGACGTCCTCCCAACCCAGACGGGGACGACCTGCTTTCCGTTTAGCCCTAGATGGTTGGCCGAAAAGAACAATCTTCGGCAATCTGTCATCCTTCATCCGAACAACATGCCCTAACCACCTCAACCTTTCTTTCATTATAGACCTAGAAAGTGGTATTGAACCACATTTTTCGTATAGCCTATTGTTTGAAATACGGTCAGTCAGCCGGGTACCCAGAACAATCCTTAAGCAATTTCTCTGGAAAACATCTAGCAAATCTTCATCCGCTTTTCGGAGCGTCCATGCTTCAGAGCCATATTTGACCACTGTCATCACTGTAGCTTCTAAGATTCTAATCTTGGTTTGCAGACTTATCTTCCTATTCTTCCAGACTTTTTTTTTAACTGTGAAAAAACACCCTGAGCCTTGGCTATTCTATTTTTAACATCTTCACTGCTCCCACCATCTTTACTAATAATACTACCAAGGTAAGTGAAACTGCCCACCTGATCAATCTTTTCATTACCCAACGTCACCTTTTCATCTTCACTTATTCCTAGCCTTAGTGACTTGGTCTTCCTAACATTAATTTTCAAACCAATACTAGCACCCTGAACTCGCAAAACCTCTAAAACTTCATTCATTTTGCTCACACTTTCATCTAGGATGCTTAAATCATCAGCATAATCCAAGTCCAGGAGACTTTTTTCCTCCCCATTTGATTCCGTGGTCTCCCATTGCCTTTCCTGTGCTCCTTAAAACAAAGTCCATCAAAATAATCCATATAAAGGGGGATAGAACACAACCCTGCTTAACTCCTGATTTAATACAAAACCAGCTGCTAACCTCATTTCCTACCTTAACCGCAGCAGTGTTATTCTCGTACATAGCACTAATCACTTTAATGTATTTGTCTGGTATACCATACAAGGATAAAACCTTTACTAAAGCTCCTCTATCAACAGAATCGAACTCTTGCTCATAATCTATAAAACTAAGGACCAAAGGTGTTTGAAAACTTAGGCACTTCTCAATTATTAACCTAAGAGTGAAAACTTGGTCAACACATCCTCTACCTTTTCTAAAACCGCACTGCTCTTCTCTTAAAACTTTGTCTACGGCATCTCTCAGTCTAAAAAGTATCATATTACTAAGCAATTTGCTACCTACAGAGACCAGACTAATGCCTCGATAATTACCACACTCACTTTTATCACCTTTCTTATAAAGTGGCTTAATAAGGTTTTCCTAAAATCATTAGGTACTTCCCCTTTTTCAAAAATCATATTCATAATCTCCAATAACTTATTTCTAACCTCAGAGCCACATATTTAAGAAACTCATTTACTACCCTATCAGCACCTGGAGCCTTATTATTCTTTAATCCTTTTAGTACTGTTTCTAATTCCTCCTCACAAAACAAATCTTCCTTCACATCCAAGGTATCACAAACTTTTTCATTTTCCTCTATATTTTTTCCTGCAACTCTATCTCGGTTAAGCAAATTCTCAAAATGTTCGGCCCATCTCGCTTTAGCTTTTGTCTTATCGCTAATTGCCACCCCATTCCTATCTTTAACTGGGACAAGTCCGGATTGACTACTACCTCTCAATTTGTTAACGTGCCAGTACAATATTTTACTATTATGCCGTCTAGCTGCATCTTCTAAATCCTCGGCAATTTTATCCATGGCCTCCACTTCACACCTCCTTAGTTCATATTTCAATGCTTTCTCCACTTTCTTTACATTTCTTTTGTTTTCATGTGATCTATCACTCAGATAATTCTTGTACAAGTCCTTTCTCCTTTCTATTAAACTTAAAGCTTTTTCACTAATATTCTTAGCTGCAGTTCTAGCTTTCTTCCCTAAATACACCTTCAGCAACTTCACAAATTATTTTTCTAAAATTATTCCAACCATCTTCCACATTATCAAATTTTAAGCTCTCAAGTTTAGTATTCAACTGTTCCTGGAAAGTTTCTCTCAAATTCTCATCCTGGAGTCTACTAACATCATAACTTCCCGGGAGGTAATTACCCTTCCGATATTTCAGCTTTAAATTAACCCTTGACACTACTAGATGGTGATCTTTACTTTTAACATCAATAACAGCACTCCTATATACCCTAGTATCTTGTATTGATCCTGCCAGTCTTCGATTTACTATAACATAATCAATAAGGTTTGCTGTCTTACCATCACGTGAATACCATGTTAGCTTATGAGCCATTTTATGACCAAACACCGTATTGGTTATAACTAGATTTTTATACCTACAAAATTGCAAAAGTCTGTATCCATTACTGTTTTCTTTTCCTACACCAAATTTACCTAAGCTGGGATACCATCTATCCATATTTCTACCAACCTGGGCGTTAAAATCTCCAGCAATAACATCATATTTCTACCTGGGACCTTGTCTATTTGCTCCTGTAACTGTAAGTAAAATTCATCTGAGTCACTAGTATCTCCATCAGTCGGTTCTACAGGGGCGTATACTACTATAACTGATACCTTGAACTTTCTAGTCATAAAATGAGCAATTAGTATTCTATTATTAATACCTTCCCAGCCTAAACAAGACTTAGCAGCTTCCTTATTCATCATGAGCCCTACTCCCTGTCTATGTAACCCATCCTTCCTGCCTGAGTAAACAAATTCTATATCACCTAATTTCATGCTTCCTACCCCTGGGATATGAGTTTCTGAAACTCCTAATAGATCCAGTTCGAATCGTCTGAATTCGTCAGTCAAAATGTCGATACGATAGTCATTTTTTAATGTCGTAACATTCCAAGTTCCAATTTTCATGTTCTTTAAATCATTGAAATTTTTTTCGCCTCAGGAAAAGCAATGATCCCGGATACCAGTGCAGGACGGGGATCACATATCTTCTCAAGTCTACACCGAAGTGCTTAAGCCGGCTTAGAACCGGACAGCAAGAAGTCCCTGGGACCTCCATGAATGGAGGCTTTGTGCAATCCTGGGCCCATCTTGGTCACAACATGGTTTTCAGCGCTTGGCGATGCTCTTCTATCAACAAGAGTCGAAATCCTGCACAGACAATCTCAAGCCTATTACCTCCGACTCATTATATATTCATGCCTACAAATATTATGCTACTACGGGGAGGCAACCCGTAATAGATAAATTAGCTAGGAAGAGGTTTTTCAGCCCAAAGACGCCCATCAAAACATACCAATCCCAGAAGAATTGTCCATTAGTCAGAATCCCGTGCGAATGCTGTGTCGTTTACTAGGCTATAATTTCCTCGAGGGGCGCCACTCCTCAAGTGGGAATAGAGTTGACCGCAAGGTCCCCAGTCTTGCAGGTACCCCGAAAAGGTCGAGGCAGCCCTTTGCAGAGGCCGTTGTCCATAGATCTGGATCTTACGCCCTGCCACAGTTGTCCTCCTATAGAGGATCCTCCCGCGATGGTGTTCTGCATCACCATGCAATTTAACCCATTGCTGGGAGAAGGTTTGCAACTCATGGAAACTTGTGGATAAACAAGTGGGCCCTTTTGAGTGTACATTTGAGGGGCCTTCTTCCTCCTCCGCCTGTATTTATGACCCCGGGCAAGGGTGCCCCAGATTCTATTATGGACCCCCAGGGACAAGGTCCCCCCTTGGTCCATGCCTCCTATGGAGGTACCCTACATATCTGTAGAGTGTTCCCCTATCGCCACCTGGGGACATGCTGAATGGCCTGGGGGAGGCCAGATAAACGGATCACTTTTGTTTTGCAAAGGCAATAACTCAGTGACATATTTAACCTACTACTTATAAATATACATAACTCACTGACTAGGCCTATATTAGTTATATACAGAAATATATAACTCAGTGACACATTAAACCTACTACTTATAAATATGTGTAACTCACAGACTAGGCCTATATATGTTATATACAGAAATATATAACTGAGTGACATATTTAGCCTACTACTTATAAATACGTGTAACTGACTGACTAGGCATATAAGTTATATACAGAAATATATAACTCAGTGACATATTTAGCCTACTACTTAAAATATGTGTAACTCACTGACTAGGCCTATATAAGTTATATACAGAAATATATAACTCAGTGACTAATTTAGCCTACTACTTATAAATATGTGTAACTCACTGACTAGGCCTATCTAAGTTATATACAGAAATATATAACTGAGTGACATATTTAGCCTACTACTTATAAATATGTGTAACTCACTGACTAGGCCTATATAAGTTATATACAGAAATATATAACTGAGTGACATATTTATCCTACTGCTTATAAATATGTGTAACTCAATGACTAGGCATACAAGTTATATACATAAATATATAACTCAGTGACATATTTAACCTACTACTTATAAATATGTGTAACTCACTGACTAGGCCTATTTAAGTTATATACAGAAATATATAACTGAGTGACAAATTTAGCCTACTACTTAAAATATGTATAACTCACTGACTAGGCCTATATAAGTTATATACAAAAATATATAACTGAGTGACATATTTAGCCTACTGCTTATAAATATGTGTAACTCACAGACTAGGCATATAAGTTATATACAGAAATATATAACTCAGTGACATATTTAACCTACTACTTATAAATATGTGTTCTCACTGACTAGGCCTATCTAAGTTATATACAGAAATATATAACTGAGTGACATATTTAGCCTACTACTTAAAATATGTGTAACTCACTGACTAGGCCTATATAAGTTATATACAGAAATATATAACTGAGTGACATATTTAGCCTACTGCTTATAAATATGTGTAACTCACTGACTAGGCATATAAGTTATATACAGAAATATATAACTCAGTGACATAATTAACCTACTACTTATAAATATGTGTAACTCACTGACTAGGCCTATCTAAGTTATATCAGGATTCTTACTATCTTGAGAAGTAAAAGAGTATCTTGAGAAGTATCTTGAGAAGCAAGTTATATTTTAAAAAAAATATAACTTGCAAAAGTAAATCTATGACCAAAAATATAACCTTTAAAGGCATTGCCAAGCTACTATTTCTACTTTTTCTTTATTTTTAGGACCTAAAAAGATTCTATGCATCACAGGTCTTTTACTTAGCTTGGTAAACTTACAGCTGGTTATCTGCAATAAAATAACATATTTGCCTTGTCTAGAAAGAAAAGTTACTTTAGGGATACCAAGGAAAACTTATCTAAATTAACAACTTTACAAAATTGAAAATTTTTATAAATCTAAAAACGAAAACCAAAAACCATATATACATATATATAGGTTAGGTTAGGTTATAACTTCTTTGTGTGGCTACAAAAATGAAATACCTTTGGGGTCCCTTTAAGGGATCCCTCAAAGCGATTATTGTACTATGAAAGAGCACAAAAAAAGGAATCAAATGAAGGTTTCACCCTCATCCTAGCCAAACCATAGGTCCACCTAGAAATTCACCATTTGTTTTCGTCATTTATCAGTGGATTTCCCCACTGATAAATGACGAATCATTATAACTACGAGAACCTGTAGCAATGTGAAGTTGATTGGTAACTGTATGAGGAACGAGCAGCTTGATGTTGTTACCGTTGGCTCTCAGTTTTTTCCACTGCCGATGCAACAGAGCTCATGACCTGTTGTTTTCGCACATGAAGTACTGCTGAAGTGAGATTGACCGTTTGCATCAGGTGCTCCAGCAAATTGATTCAGACTTCGTGGTGTTAACACCAAAAATTTTTCGGATATAACCCTGCTCAAGCTGTGAAATTTCCCTGTGGACTTTCATTTTGGATTTATTTTCATAAGCGGATTATCGTTTTGCTGGCTATTTCAAATTCCCTCGGGACATTAAATTTTCATTGCCAGTCTTCAGAGTGTAAACACCTGTTTTTGGACTTATTATTTCACTAACAAGAACTTAATTAATACAGTGACCTTCAGCTGTTATAAAAGTTCACAATTTAGACCGGTATATCTCTTTTTTTTTACCGATGTGCTTCTTGATAGACTGATTAACTAAACAAGAGATGTTTACTATCGGAGATCTTTCCTTAGCAAAGTTTATTAACTACCCCCTTTGGCCAGTTAGAATACTTGGAAGAAATTCCACTAGAAATGGACTGAGTTATCTAGTATTCTGCTACGGTACTCATGATAAGCAGACAGTTAGTGAAGATTGCTTAGTTTCTTATGCAGAGAATATTAATGAAGCAAAGAGATCGAAAACTAAAAGGGTAGGACAAGCATTCACAGAAGTAGCGACTTTCCCCAATATATACAGAGTTTGCAAGAACAGGGACGTCTGAAAATTCTTCTAGTTCGTCTATTTCTGGACTTTTTCAACAGTTAGCTGCGACCCAGGAAGAAGTTACGATAACTAAGACTAAGCTAGTGGCAGATATAGAAAAACGTGTTGCAGAAAAAATAGCGCAAAACATTGGAACTGAGTCTTCTGGTGCTGTAGAGATAAATAGTCAAATTATTACTGCAGAAATTTATGATGCTATAGTGCTAGATTTTAATCCGAGGTTTGAGCGCATTGAAAACTTACTTAAAGGACTAAAGAGTCAAATTGAAGCACTAGAAAATCGTATTTTTACAATGGAGAACAAGCTTGATGATTTTGAACAGGAAGCTATGCAAGACTGTCTGATATTCTCAGGAATAAGACAGACACCTGGCTCAGATCTTGATATGACTGTCCTAAACCTTGTTAAGTCAACTATGGGAGTTTCGACTATTACTAGGGAGCATTTTGCGTCGATTCAGCGTTTCAGACTCAACTCTACGGAAGATTCTCGAAATTTAGCCCGCAGAAATCCAGATCCTGTGGCCCCAGTTTTAGTGAAGTTCGTATCAAAAGAACTTGCGTACAAAGTGTTTAAAACTAAATCAAAATTAGCTGGATCCGGAATTTATGTTAGTGAATTTCTTACAAAACGTAGAAAGGCAATATTAAATAGTGCACGGGACAAGTTCGGTGTGAAAAATGTTTGGACAGACAAAGGTCGCATTTTCGCGAAATTATCCAGCCAAAGCGCACCGCGTCGGTAGTTTTTATGTGGATGTAGAGCTTTATAATAATGGATTTGCAGCCATCGTAAACAAACCTTCGGGTTTTTGTAGATGGCCGCTGTAAATTTGTTTGTATTTTTTTTGTGTTAAATAAATTAATTTGAATTTAAATTTGAAAGTTGTAACTTTATGTCAATCTTAACGTTGGGTGGTAACCATTGGGAAATATTAAATATCTCATGATTTAATTTACCAACCAAATGATACTCCTTGGTCACTGCTGTAGTCAGCTCACCATCAGTGTCGACATTTAATCTATATTCATAGCCCATTGCTTGACCTCTCAATTCCTTGTATGATTTTGGTGTCATCAACATAAATTGTATATAGCTTGCATAGTTTGACAAATTATTGCTAGTGCTCACCAATGTTCCATTAATGTACACATTAATTTGTCTGACCAAGTTGTGTAGAATACAGTTTTCATAGGATAGACCATCAACAGCACTAGGCGTTTGATTGTCAGACTTTTTCTTCACCACAACATTTAAATCAATAAATGTGGATGACAAATCAATGAAATAATCTTCATTGAAAAAGATTTGAAAGTGTATATTTTCGGACGGGGGTTGCTGGGGATGAATTGTTCATAGTAACCATGTTTCACACTGACATCAACATTTTCAGCATTGAATAGATTTAATGATGAAGTAATCGATAGTTGTGATTCTTTATGAGGGAGATAAGTCATCTTATGAGAAAAAATCTTGTTTTGATCTAACAATCTTTTTCTTCTTCTTTTTCTTGATGCTTTTTCTTTTCAAAATTGTTGTTGTTGATGGCTTACGCTTCTCACCTGGATGGAGACTGATGAGTGAATGACTACCACGCATCCTTTTTAAACCTTTCCCATTTTGTTGAGATTTTAATTGTTCGCCAACAGCTCTTGCTGAAGATGTAAGATTTTCCTTAAGACTGTCCTTAAAATTTTTACCCGAACTCCAGTCCTGTAGTGTTGAGCCAGCAAAATTTGTTGCAGCTGGTACAATATATTTCTTGGCAAGGGGTAGTGCAGAACGAAATAGCCTAGCAAACCAACTACCAAGACCATAGCCAGACATTGTAGTACGCCCCTTGTAGTAGTCCAATCCATGACCTTTTTGATGAGGACTCAGAGCAGCAGCACAACAATTAATGTCAGGACAAACAAATGGGATTCTTCTACTATTCATCTTGAATGACAGGTCGAAAATGACATGTAATAACACACAAACCCTTTATTACTGCTAAAAGATCACCGAGTTCAGTTCTTAGTGTTAGCTGACAGAGTTCCAAATATGAAGTGTTTACAGGAACATACTGGAGGTGTCTTATATTATAGTGATGAACATTATTTTCTGTACTTTTTCTTTCTAGAACACGTAAAAGGGGACATTGGAATTACCAACTCTGGAAGATTCCACAAACGAACTGTAGATGAATATACAACTGTTCGAGGAGAAGCTGGGTGCATAGTCTGCATAGATAACATGGTCACTGCCACTGAAATTTTCTGTCTTAATAATACGGTTTTTAAAACCGAGAACCTCACGTAAATTCTCATTGAGGAAAATTCTTTCATTCTCAAATGGATTGGTAATATAAATTCTCCTTTGTTCCGTTGAATAATTGAAAGTGAAACCACCTTTTTTTCGACTTGCAATTTTTTTGTTGATAACTCGACACAGTTCATGCATATTATTGTATTCCCTGTAGGGGATGTTAGCAATAGGGTACTCATTAGAGTCAAAAGTTGCCATTGGACCTTCATCACCGAATTCAAACGGTCGTATTTTAATATCATATGAGATCTCTTTTCTTAGAACATCATATGTATTCTTGATAATACAATCGACGAGAGCAACTTCATATCTACCTTGAAATTTAATGGTAGGCGATAGTTTAGTCCAAAATCACTTGTTCTATTCAAATCATCATAGAGAGGATCAGAAACATTGGACATGAATGTCACATAGAAATCACGGGACATTGTGTAAGTCTTCAACACCTATCCAAGAATCAAATTCAGAGTTGTACCCAAGCCAGCGAACCAACAACTGTTTCTTACCATCCCGCGTTCGAGTTTTTAATACTTTTTCAATTTGATAAATACCACTATCTTTAACTTTTTGCAATTCATAGTCATAAAATCCCCCCAAAATCTCATCATCTTTGCTATCGCGTAGTCGATAGGTCACGGGACTAGTCTCTAGAACTTTTGACACTTTAAAAAGTTCAGTAGACCATAGGTAATTCCCTTTTTCAAAAATATTACTTGACCGATTGATTCGAACCCTATCACCCACAATCAATTTGCAATTATTCCATTTTCATTTTTAGAAGCATATTGTTTGACAAAAATGTCAGGTGTATTGTTATCATTGTGATGAGCTTCAAACGGACTAAGATTGGACAGGGAACGATGAGGACGTTGATTGTAAATTTGCATAATTTTATCCAAATCATGAATAAAGACAGCAGTGTTTTTGAGTGTACAATATCTAGAAATGAGAAGACGAATGGTTCTAATCAATCGTTCAGCCAATGCAGCCTTGATTGGACTGTGACTATGATATAACTGTGTATTATATTTTAGTAGAATTTTCTTCACATGTGGATTGACAAATTCACTTCCTCGATCCGTTTGTATTTTTTTATAGGAATCTCGATCAAGTATTGTTTCTAGAGCAATTGCAATCTCCTCTCCATGCTTAGATTTCAGTGGCATGGCATAGGAGTAGCGACTAAAAATACTGATTGTAAATAGAATGTACTTGTATGGTTTATTGTTTTGTCGTTGCCATTCATCCAAAGTCATAAGATCAGCTTGCATGATTTGTAGAGGGTAGAATGCCTTAGTTTTCCCATATTGATTTGTGCGAAGTCTGCGATTTCGATGAAGTGTGTAGCTAGGTTCATTTTTAAGATATTCTTTTGCTACACTCTGCTGAACATTGGAGACTTGAGCAAGAGTACTGGGAGCACTAAGACTCCCCATCTCACCAACATTTGCATAAATACGTTTTAGAGTTTCTTCCATTTTGCATGTAAATGTGTATCACCACCGCTACCCTTTTGTATACTAACAGAGGTGTTGGCAGTTGTCGGGGAAAGATGGTTTTTCTACTGGCTAAAGTTGAATCATTGATGCTGCTGCTACTGCTTTTGTAATTGGATTTAGGTGTACTTGTTAGCATTAGGGTCTTGAAATCATCTTTTTCAGAATCATCATCCTCCTCATCCTTTTCATTATTGAATGATGTCAAATCTTTTAAAATTTTTTTGTTGATCACAAGTGCTTTGGGAAAGTTTGATGTGTGTAAATATTTCAAAAGATTTGTGTCAATGGATAGAGTTTTCTTGCGATTTGAGACAAAATCAGTTATTAGATCAATAAGATTGTAAGTGTTGCTACCTAGGGTGATTTGATGATTTGTAGCATCAATTTTAATATCACTGCTTCCATTCAAATAGTTCAACAATCTTTTGCCCTGTTCCCGATAGGAAACTGGTAATAGATCTAATATTCTTGATATGTGGTCTTCGAGTGGCAGTAGTGGCGTTGATGCAGATGATTTTGTAATATTTGTCTCTTGTATCTTATCTGCAACATTCACAACACTAATGGGTTTAATTTGATATGGTTTCTGCTTGTCAACACGACGAAGTGCCATTTGAAAAATTAAAAGTTTCTGATCATCAGGTATGCTATTATCATTAAGGAAATCTGTAAGATTTCCCTCAAAATTTTGCAGTGGAGATAGAGCTTCATCAATTGCAGTCAATTTATAGGGTTTCACATTTTTTTTTTTTTTTTTTGCAATAGAGTTAAGATTGAGACGGAGAAAGAAGAAGATTGCTAACAAGACCGGCAATAATTGGCAATAAAACTGTGAAAAAACCTTCCCCTGCCTGAACTAAATGTTTTCTTTTCTGTTTTTGACTGGTCTCTCTCTTGGACAGTGCACAAAAAATGGATTGATGTTGTCTAGTCTGCTTCTTAATAGCATCTGGTAGTTGAACATTGCCTGCAGTTAAATTTAAGCACAGCTCGGAAATGAGTTTAATAAACTTTTGATCTATATTGTTCAATATGACTTTCCTAAGCCGTGGTATTGAACTACTCAAAACAGAGAACAAGTGTCTATTGTGATGTAACTTCTTCAACGTCATAGTTTCAACTAATATCTTTTCCTATCATTCACCGGCAGATATACTGTTATCTCACGATCAAATATATTACTAATAACACGTAGTTCTTCAGGTTTGTTTTGATTAAGGTCAATTACAATGTACCCATATGGTTTACATGTAGCCTGATTGTAAGCTGACAACAAGAATTTTGGTTGACCCGGATATATTTGTTTGTTTAATGTTATGAGGGAACTTGAGTCACGAACAACCTTGTACACTATGTAATGAGTACAGTTCAATGCAAGAGTTCGCATACATTTACTCTGATGAAAGAGATTGTGTAGAACAATGGTGACGGAAATTTTTTCATGATGAGAACGTACTATGAACAATTGGATCATTTCGTCAGACCATTGCTCTATTCATTCTGCTAAATCGTCAATAATAAGCCATGAATTTGGTTCAATTGAATTGAACACAGCATCCAATCCCTTGATAAATTTAATTTGAGGTTCAATAGTCCTTATTCTATCATATGATTGTTGCCAAACACTATAGCAATAGTATATATTATTTATGGTAGTTTGATGATCTCCTGCTGTCAACATTTCACCTCGATTCTGAATGATTTTCATCAAAAGTGTTGTTTTCCAACTCATTGATGGCCCATAGAGAAAAGCTCTGAAAGGTGTTATAAACTTATACATAATCTATGTTTCTCTGCTATTTGTATCTAACTCTATTCAATGAACAACAACAACTGAAGTAAAATCAAAGTGTTTACTGTATTAAATAGTCAATACAAAAAAAAAATTAGAAATACAACAATTTTTTTTACATTGTGCAATGAAAACTAGTAAATGTATGTACATATATATATATATAAAGAAATAAAAACTTTTAATAATACAACACTGGGAACAAAAAATCTGCTCTAAATCAATAAAAGAGGCTACCGGTAGCGCCCCCCCCAACCAAAGCCCCCCCCCCCCCCGCTGGTGGCCGGCCGGGCGGCCGAAGGCCCCCCAGGACGTGGGCCACGAGGCCCCCCCCCCTCCAAAGGTTTTAGGAATTTTTAAATAAGTTTACTCACACCGAGACTTTCCCTATGATGAACACACTCGTCTCGGTCGGATGTTAAGTAGTGCCCAAGGGGAAAGGTACTTACACCATCTCTACAAACATAAACCTTGTCAGAAATGGTACTCATGGCAATCTTTTCAACATTTACAGTAAAATTTTTATATTTTAACGAGCGAATTGCCAACAGTTTTGCTCGTGGAATTGTATTTTCAACAATACAATTCCTATAGACGGCCATGTCGAAATTCTTTCCACATAGTGTGTGGGCACTCCTTTGCAACGTTTTCTGATTTCCTCGGTGTGTGTCAGAATAAAGTACACCTTCGGACTTACAAACATACCCCGAGAAATCAAGTCACTTCCTGTTTCTGATTTTAAAAATAAAAGTTGGTTTGGAGCTTGACATTTGACTAGTTCCGGATAGATTTCCCCATTCCAGTTTGTATAGTCCATCCGAGAACTGATGATTTCACCGTTACCCAAATCGTCAAGTAGGTTTTCTGTTTTGACTTTTAACAATAGAGAATCTGTATCCCCGTAGCAGACCTCTACTTGTTCCTTCCCCGGCCATTGTACCCTAGCTACATTGTAGTAGAATTCCAACATGAGCTTTTTTGAAATTTCCAAGATGGCACTGCCTGCTGCAATATTTTTATTCAATACTATGTTTCTTTTTTTCTATTCAATAGTACCATGTCTGGAGCAATGATTGTATAGGAAGTGTAATTGGGATCGGCAATAATTCGAGCACATTGGTCGGGATCGGTTACAACGTCACAACGACCCCTATTGCGAACACTTTCGCACATTTTACCATAGGCCGAATTTAAAATGAGTTTATGGATTTCTTTTTCTACCTTTGTTTTTGTTTCAGAACGTTTCTTGACAAAAGTGTCAACAAACGTTTTCAAATAAGATTTTTGACTGAATTGGAGGGCTCTTTGAATCTTTGTGACTTTGAAACCATTGTTACACATCCATTTCAATGCTACGTGGTGTACTACAATATTTTTTTCGGCAGGAGATCGGCAATAAGTTTTTGTTTTGAAGGTGACCAATGCATTCTCTCCTCCTCCACCAAAGATCTTTTGCGAGGACTCAAAGAGTCCCTAGACACAGATCTATTAATGCATGGAAAAACAAAATCTTTTACCGTATCATGAAGCTTCACTGGTATCTCCCCATCAATTTCAAAAAACCATCCCACCGGCCCATTCTCCTCAACACTGGCAATTTTGGGAAAATTGGAGGTTAAAGGGTCATTGAGCCATTTATAGTCGCCGCAAGGTAGAGCGTAATGAGACATAGCCGAGGGGTATAGGGAATTCATATCAAGGAAAACTGCATCCGACTTTTCTCCCGCCTTCTCTCCAGTTGGATCAGCTTCCAAGATACGATTCCCGTGGAAAACGTAGCCACCCCTCATTGATCTCTCGATAAACAAGTGTTGATCAATGTCGGTGATGAGTCCAATTCTTTTCCGACTAATTTTAAGGAAGAGGTCCATTACCATATGTGGACTGGAAAAATAATACCCTAGATCAAGATTAAATTCCTTATAAATTTGATCCGTATTTTTGCATATAATATCCAACAGAGTTAGCACATCACTTGAAAAATACAATTTGCAGTAGTCAAATCCATTTTTACATCCTCCCTCTGCCCACACCTTTTTTGAAAAGTTGTATTCATCAGGGGTGCACCTACGATCGTGCAGACTGTCGTAAAACGATTCAATTTATGGAATTTTCTCCTCAGCAAATCTCGAAATGGAGTTAAAATGATCATAAGCGTAAACTCCTTTGACCGTTAACAAATCATATAAAGCATTTGGAAATTTTTGTTTGAGAAGGGGGAAAGCGTTGCAGCCGTCATCGTTTTTCTGTACTTGAATCAATTCGCTCAAAGATTTTGGAAAAAAGCTGAAGGAATCTAAAAAGCGAATTTTATTCGTGTACTCAACGCCGTCTTCAACATATTTCCACATAAATTCCAAAACAAGCAATTTTTCCGATGACTAAGGCATGATTTTGTAGGAAAAGCTGTCTTCCACCCATGCATCATCTATAACTCCATTTCTTTGAAGTTGTGCCATTGCTGGTAGCACAAACTTCAGATCATAGTTGGAATTGTGTAAAAAAAACCGGAAGAAAGAGTTGTTGTTTAATTTTTTAAATTACAATTATTATGAGCCCACCCCCGAAAGTTACTTTTCCCTGTGGAATTAGCATCAATAAGATGATTGTGATCTCGTACTTTATCGCTCTCGGCAAGAGCACCCCTACAAACACAACAAATTGATCCTATTTCTAGAGCACATTCTTCCTCATCTGTTAGTGACATGGGATAGTTGGTATGACGCAATCTTGATATAGACTTATTCGCTGTTTTGATTAGTGCTACAAGTGTTTTTTCCATGTTACCCTCCTCTCCCATAGTCTCAAAAAACTCTACCAGTTTCATTTTGTTGTTGTTGGGGTCTCGCTGAGCATGTGCATACGACACGGCTACAAGTTTATGTTCTTTGACTATAATTTGGCTTTGATGAGTCAGATATATCCAGCAGTCTTGCTTCACAATCCAGAGCCACCTTATCACTCTGTAATAGTAAATTTTGAAAGTTTTCACATTGTAAAATGGCTTTGTCTCCTGCCGGCATTTCTACTCTTTGATTACCGTGAATTTTGCAACATTTTATATGATCATTGAATGCTTTCTCAGTTCGAAATGGGGAAAGACATATGGGGCAGTAATGTCGTTCCCCTTTCTGTACACCCTGAGATAACAATCCACTAACTGTAGTAAGGGGGATAAAATGACCATATGAATTTATATCTTTGGCAGGCTCATATATGATCCAAACCAATTTTTTTATATTATCTACTGCCGGTGTCCTGACTGAATACAAAACTCCTTTTTTATTTGGTTTCTTCCCCCCATCTACAAATTCTGTATCATATTGAAGAACCGCTACCCCCAACCAAAGATTTTCATTTTCTTTTTCAAACATAGTTTTTTCTTTTAAGGACACCGGATACTTGCCCTCCAAACAATCAAAATTTACTTTTGGGAAATTTTCTCCACCATTACGTGCAAATTCGTCTAGTTTTTTCATGCTAGCTTTCGCTGCAAGAGGTTTATGTGCAGCAGCTAAAAATGCATATTTAAAACATTTTAAACCTGCGTCAAAATTTAAACCTTGAACTCTCCCTGTAGCCGACAAATCTGGATGACATTTTATTCGTCGGTTTCCACCCGCCCCTCTTAAAGTAAATTGTTTTTTTTAATTTACTGAGTTTCAGATCCAGATGCTCTATGAATAAAATAGTGGACCCGCTACCCTTCTGATTACATGTATCCAAAGTGGATATTAATTTATTGATACAATTGAATAAATTATCATCACAATTATTTAAGCCAGGGTAAAATGTCTGATTCCCGGTTGAAAAATAAAAATGAAAAATATCACCTGACTGTCCTTTTTGCAAATATACTTTTTGACTAATTGAATCTTTAAAACCATCTCTTCCACCCCAGCTCTGGATCTGAGTCTCAATAAGTGCTCGAATTTTGTCGATGTATGTATGGAGAGTTTCAACAGGGTCGATTAATATCATACCTCCGTCAGTTAAGCTCTCCTCGGGGTGATTAAAAACTACCCTGTGTGTTTCAGTGTGACCTAGAGCAGATTCTAACAGACTAAATTCACGTAATACACTTTCTGGGGGCGTTACAATGTTTTCAAACCCTGCACCATTTTGCACAGGGATCATATCACTAATAGCACTAACATTGCCCCCAGAAACATCACTATCAACGATTTCCACAAGCTTGTTAAGCTCTTCCATAGTAAACTGAAAATCAGGGGAAATATTTTGTGACATACCTTCACTAATATCATCTTCTGATAGTTGGTCCTGCGAAATAGGGTATATATCTTGAATCCTTTCTAATTCTGAACCATGGAAGGTAGTCCATTTTGTCACATTCCCCTGAAACTAAAAGAAATGAATTTAGTTTTTCCCTTTGACTGGATGTCTCTTCAAATACACACACATACACACACACACACACACATACACTATACAATTGTAATTGAGAAAGACAGAGGATAAAATTATTTCTTTTTTGAATCGATTTTTTTTTCTTTACAGGGATGTTGGAGGGTGGGGGGGGGGGGTGTTGGGCTTATCATACACACACACATTCCCCTTTTTTAGATACAATTTGTACTAATCCTATTTAAGCAACAAAAGTATAATAAGAGGCTTATGTTCAACAATACACATGAAAGAGAGAGAGGATAAATTTCATTTTCTTACGTTTTCGTTAGAAGAGCTGATCATAGCTTGTGGAGAGTCCATGTTTGTTGTCAGGAGATCTTGTGTCATCCGAGGACTAGGGATGGTCTCCACTATATTCAAAAGTGTGTCCATAACTGTACAATCAACATGACCGGGAGACTGACTTTCATCTTTGTCTTCCACTGAATGTATTCCGTGTGACATAGATGTCCTAAGACTAGGGATAGAGTCAATCAGAGTCAATAAACTGTCCATAACAGAAGGATCAACATGACCTGGTGACTGATTCTCTTCTTCATTTCCTTCCGATTGACTGCACGTGGAACCTCTTTCAATTAGACAATTCTTATCTTTTTTGATCTTTTTGGTCGCCTCTTCTTTGCATCGGTCTAGAACATAATAGCAAAATCAAATTATTTGCTACAAATATATAATGTCTTTTTAATCCTGAGAAAGAAAAACAGTCTCAGTTTTTAATTTCTAAGTCATGGAACGCTACAAACAATTGTTTCTTGTAGCTGATTTTTTTTTTCTTTTTTTTGTATAAGAATGGAGGGAGGTCTTATCATACACAAACATATATTTATTAAAATCCTCTATTATTATTATAATTATTATATTTTTTACTAATCCTATTTAAAAAAATGTATAA